>JASXSY010000791.1:0-270637 GCA_034509805.1 Sipha maydis | reverse complement strand
AGTATACCTTCTTCATCTTTCACTTCAGTTAATATAAGAACTAATGACATAATATGTTTTGTTAACCGTTTATTGTCTCATAGTGAAATTCATACAGTTATAAATAATATATGGACACCAGATATAGCATTTAATTTTCCCATACATAAAAACTTCGATAAAAATAAAAAAGGGCAAACTAGCAAATTTCAATTTAATTGGTTATTAAGATGGAGATGGTTAGCATACTCTGAGAAAGAAGATGGCGCATTTTGTAAACTTTGTGTTGCTTTTTCCAAATCTGAAGGAGGAATAAATGATCAGAAACTTGGTGCTTTGGTAATAAAGAAATTTGATAATTGGAAACATGCTATAGAAACATTTACTAAACACGATAAATTAAATTATCACATTAAAAGTGCAATAGATACCGATAAATTTTTAAAAATGAGGAATAATCCAAGCATATCTATTGAAAATCAATTAGATACAGCACGTAGTAAACAAGTAAATGAAAACAGAATAAATATTTTACCTATAATTGAAGTTATTATTTTATGTGGTCGTCAAGAGCTTGCAATACGAGGACATTGGGATTTTGGTAAAATCAATGTAGAAACAATACAATCTACAAATGAAGGAAATTTTAGGGAACTACTGCGGTATAGAGCTCGTGGTGATCTAAATCTAGATGAATTAGTTGTCAGAGAAGATTTTTTGCAATTTGTTCCCACAAACGATTTAACTGGCAAAGGCTTAGCAACACTCATTATTGAAAATTTAAAGGCGTTCGGGATAGAACTTAAGTATTTACGTGGACAGGGGTACGATGGGGCTGCAGCTATGTCTGGACAATTGAATGGTGTTAGATCACATATTTCTCAATTATATCCGATGGCAACTTATGTTCACTGTACAGCACACACCTTAAACTTGGCAGTATCTAAATCTTGTACAATACAACCAATCAGAAACTGCTTGGGTACGATTGGAAAAATACGAGATTTCTTTGTATACCCAAAACGAAAAAATATACTTTCACAAGCGATCGAAGACTTTAATGGAACAATTAATGCAAAAACATTAAAACGAAACTGTGCTACAAGATGGATCGGACGTTTTCATTCAGTTCATGATTTTATCGAACATTTGGAATGTGTCATTGATTCCTTAGACACTATTAGTAGTTGGGCCGAAGGTGATACCTCAAGTCAAGCAAATAATTTAAAACTTTCAATCTTACAAGGAGAGTTTATCATATCACTTTTGGTTTTATCTAAAATATTTGCAGTTGGATTGCCACTGTCTAAACAATTCCAAAGCGTTGCTATTGATTTAAGAGAAGCTATGGGTTTAGCTAATGAGACACTATCTGAATTAAAATCTATTCGAACTAACATTGATGAGTATTTTCATGATATATATATATATATAAAAGCATCTGCTCTAGCTCAGGAGTTGTGTTTTTCTATATCATTACCTCGAATTGCACGTAAACAAAAAAACAGAGATAACTATTAAGTGAATACACCTGAAGAGTATTTTAAAATAAAAATATTTATACCTTATCTAGACATGTTTATAAATGAAATTGAATTAAGATTTATTGATCAGAAAACATTAAAAGGATTTCAAAACTTATTTCCGAAAACGTTAGAAATGTCAACAATTGAATAAGATGAATTTATTAGTTTGATAGATTTTTATAATGATGAGATGGCAGATAAAAATAAAGATGATTTGTTATCTGAGTTAAAACTCTGGCAACGTAAAATACTTGCACTAGAAAGACAGCCTACAAATGCTATGGATGCTTTAATTATCTGTAATGACATGTATCCAAATATATACAAATTACTACAGATTTTAGCAACACTACCTGTTTCAATAGCTTCATCCGAAAGATCTTTTTCATCATTGAAGAGAATTAAAACGTATCTAAGGAATACAATGTTACAGGTATTTATATAATTTAATATATAGGAACTGTATATATATATTTTTTTTTTATTACTTTATTTATACTGTATATTTAATTAAATAAAAATATGAATGATATTTTAAATTTTTAGAAAAGATTAAATGGATTGGCAATGCTGTCCGTTCATCGTTCAATATCAGTAGATGCAAGGGAAGTGTTGGACGAATTATCTACAGTCAAGCGCCGAGTGGATTTTATTTTATGAATTATTATAACAATTTAATATAAAACTATGACAACTATTTATAACCAATACCAATTTGAAACAAAATAAATATGACGTTTAGTTTAACTAATAACTTGTAATTTGTATCATAAATATATTTTAAAACCCCACCCCCCCCCCAGAAAAAAAAATCGTATCTACGCCACTGATATAATGTATAATATTCTAGACTGACAAATGATATCGGTTTTTTTAAAATGCTCTAACTCAAAAACGAAAAACCGCAACAACTTGAAATATTCACCAAATCTTTATATTGACGTTCTCTATACATGGTTAAGTTTTCAAAGTATTTTGACATATTTTGACTTATTTATAGACAATTTAAATTTTCGATTTTTCTAAATTTTTCGTTTCAAAATAAAATATACTTATTACAATATTTATAAATAACATTGTATTATATTCTAGTCAAACATATCATCTCCGTTCAGAATCGTTTTTCGTATACAATGATACCTATCATTGAATTCAAATTTAACAAATCCATTATAATGACCTATCCTATGAAGAGTCGCACTTCACCCCCAAGTGTACAGTAGAGCGAGGCCCATCCGGTTCTTTTTATTATATACATTTAAAACAAAATAATATTATACCCTAATTCATTGTAATTTTACATATTTTATTTTTACGATTTAATAAAAAACTGAATTTATGATAAGTGTATTGTTTTTTCGCCCCCCCCCCAAGAAAAATTTCTGCGGGTGGCACTTTATTTTAACCTTATACTTTTTAACTTAAAATTTTAAAATTAATTAATATTTTAATATAACCAACATGACCGCAACTTGGATTTACCTTTATAATGACGTGACCGCAACTGTTATGTCTACTTAACTCAAAATTCTCCGCCGACCGCAATTCGGATGCAGCCGATTCAAATAGAGTCAACAAAATTTGTCTCGTACAAAATAATCAATAATATAACTATTTCCATTTTACAAAACCGATCGCTACGTTGGCGATAAATAATTTTTTTTGTTTGTTTTTAAATGGTGTTTTATTCAATTTGTTACAATAATGAATAATAAGAACAATTGATGAAAGAAAAAGATAAATAAAAGTGATAGATGAGACAGATTGTATGACTTCCCATTGGAGGTACTACAGCATGGCTACATTTTTATTTTTATTTTAGCAGATCACGACACCACCGTCTTTTAAGTATTTTGATTGGATTGCCGGAATGGAAACAATTGGATGACAATTCGGTGATTAAAGGATTTTTTTGTCGAGCTAATCGACTGTTAAAACGTTTATAGTGAGTTTTGGCTATTTCAGAAACGAGAGGTATTTTAAAATCTGAGTGGGGGGTGTGATTTGAGACATATAATGGTGTTTTGGAAATAGTACGTAGGGCTTTAAATTGAAAACTTTGGATACGATTTATGTTTGATATTTTAGCGCTGCCCCATAATTGAACTCCATATGTCCATATGGGTCTTAACAGGAGTTTATACAGCAAGAGTTTGTTGGGTAGTTTCATGTGCTTAGAATTTAGAAGTGCTCGAAGGAGTCGGAAACGGTCATTTAGTGTTTTAATTTTGCTGGTTATGTGTGTTTGCATTGTAAGTCGGCGGTCTATAATGATATCAAGGTATGTATACATATTGTGCAGGAGGAAGTGACTGATTGTTAAGGTAAAGAGTTGGGCATATTCCGTGGCGAAGAGTAAAGGTGCAGTGAGTGGATTTGGTTTCATTCATTTTTACTCCCCAGGTTTTGTACCATGTTTCAAGGTTGTTTAGATGAGATTGTAAATGAGAAGAGGCTAAAACAGGAACTGGGCTACTTGCTAGTATAACTTTATCGTCGGCAAAATCACAAAGACGATAAATAATAACCAATTAATATTAATTTTATAGTAACAAATCTTCCTATTAAAATATAATATAAATTTAAGAGTAGCATTGATTTTAAATACTTTAATATAATTATTTTTATTCTAAGATAGTAGCTATATAAAATAAAATGACAACATTATAGTTAAAAATGTCTGCTAAAAGTCTGCTTAAGTCGCTAAAAAATGATTGATAAGATCAGATCGTCGTTCATATCAAAGAGTTTTGTTGCTTCATACTCCATGGAAAATAAGCATCTTACTTGATTTTGAAACATAGTTTAATTTAGATAACTTTTTAATATTCGTTGTATAATCATAGCTCTTTTAGCAATCGCATTTCCAATGAGTAATGTTTTTTCTTGTTTTATATAAAATTTACAATCTGTTCTTAATGGCACAATAAGTAAATGTGATAAAGGAATAAATACATAAGGTATCAAAAATAATAAAGTGAGTAATAATAAAAATATTTATAAAATAGTTTTCATTAGGGGCAATGAATGTCATATAACAGATTTCACTTGTTACAAACTCACAAAGGACTAGTGAACTGGTGATGGTGATGATTATTTTAGTTTCCATAATAACAGAGTTCTTTGCATTAGTGTATTTTAATTAATATTGTTTGGATAAACCGAAAATAATAGGTACATAATATTATAAAATTTTAAAAGAACGTCCTGCAGCGAAATTTATTATAAAACCATATAATTGTGCTTAGACATCAATACGCAGTAGCATCTATTATGATTATAAATCAGTGGCATACCCTTCGAACGGAAAATATTGAATTTGTTTTATTTAAGACGTTTCGTTTAGGAAATATACAATATATGTTATTAGAAATGAAAACATAACCATACCTTTATCTTATAGAAATGAAGAATATAATGTGCAGTGGCATGGCGATGGGGATAATCGAGAGCCGGTCGCCTCTCAGTTTTTTGGGAGTAGGTGGTCACCCTTGGTTGGATGAGTAATTATTTACATTCATAATTAAGAATTTAGGTAAATAACATACAATAAGATATTTTAATATTGATAAAAACGAATGCCTGTATTCAGTAGCCACTAACTAGATATAGTAATATACTTGGCTCTGAAAATGGTTGAGTTCACCACGCCACTGATAATGTGTATTATAAAATACTGCTATGTGTCTATTGTAAGTATAGAAATAAGCTTAACGCAGCTCCAGATTCAAGATTATATCTTGCATTATTTGAACCTGATTTAAAAAAACAATGTAATTCAAAATAAAGTTAATTCTACCAAATTATTAAGTTAAGGAAAAAAAAATTGAGAACTGCTGTAATAAATAATATTATTTGGGATCAATGGTAGTGGGTAGAAAAGGTAGAATAACTTTGATTTACTTATATAAGTTATTTGTTTAACCTTTTCTATTTTGTTTAATTATAACATTTTCTACCTGCATTTATAAAGAAGAACTATATAATTTAGATGGGCCTTAGTACACAATTTAAGAGGGGGCTTTGTTGACATTTGTCGACCTAACAATCGTTATATTTGCCACTGGTAGTGTTGCTAATTTAGTTAATTTAGCGATATACGCAAAGCCAGCGTGAGTCACACATTCGCTAACACGATAACGCTTTTAAATAAACTCATTTATTTTTAGTATTTAAATGAATTATTGAATAATTTTGTAAATATATTATTATTATTATAACAGAAACAGGTTAACTGCAACAGGTAACAGGTTGAGTTAAAAATTAGTAGGTGGCAAAATCGATAGGTTTTTTTTAAGTTACTTGAACTGGCGGAGTCAATAGGGGCGGAATCGATAAGTCTTCTAGGACTTATTTCGTTCATTTGTTAGTGGAAAATGAACGATTATTTTCGTTCATTTATTTTTATAAAAGTAATTAAAATATTTTTAGAATAATAAAAAAAAAAAAAAATTGAAATTTTTTAGAAATAATTTTTTTTATATTTGAATCGACAGCGAAGGAGGATGGGTGTGTTCCCAATACATCTTCGCCGCCTTCGTTTGTTAAAGAATAATAACGTTACATTAGTTATAACATATATTAAATGTTCCTTGCGGGCGCACATTTAAAGTGAAAAATTCCATTTGGTTACAGGTTTAGAGTATAATGTGGCATGACCGTATCAAACTTTCATTTTGAGGGGGGGGGTTTCATTTTAATATAAAACTGAAAAATTATTTTCAAAATTTTGAATTAAATATAACCATATCATTGATATCATTGATGTAGGTACAAATACAGATTTACATCAACATTTTTTTCAAAATTCATCAGTTTTAATTTTTATTTATACTGTATTTATTTAACAAACAAAAATTGGAATCAAAGTGAAGAAATAATACGTTCGTCTACCAGAGTAAATATTATCAACGTCTTCTGATAAGATATACCAACAAAATACGAAAAATAGGTACTAAAAATAACGAAATTAAACTTGTCACGAAACATTCATTTATTGACGCGTCCATAAACCTCGATAACGATTACGATAACGATTACGTCACATATTATATGTATTACAATTGTATTTTATTTTTGGCTTTAAAAGCAAAAAAAAAATATCTAGATAAAAATATTTTTTTTTATTTTCACGATTTTCAGGATTATCAAAGAAAGTCAATACAAATGTTTTTTCAATGTAATTTCGGGGAGGGGGGAACACCCCCCCTGAATACAGCCGTGTAACGTGGGCGGTATTCTCTTTTTTCGCTCCTTTTCGCGGTCTGGTATCTGCCCGCCAGCTTAGAGATCTTGTCCTTGATATCCTTTCTTCGTGACCCGATTTCAATGACCAGTCGGCCTGGAGTCTCGTTCATTCTTTGTCTTTGTATTTTTTTTGGGCCGAGATCATCGTCCCTCTCTTGGTGCTATGATGTGTGTGATATGTAACGGTCGGCGGTGTTACCTCCGTCGGTCTTGCGATTCACGAGTATGCATTTCCCATTCATTATCATTATCCATGATTCGTAGCTGCTATAGCTCTCGCTGATACTTTTCTTGTTTTTTAGTCATCCTCTTTGGTGACCATGATGCTTTCCACCGTGGTGAGATAATATTTACAAAATTCTGTCGCAACAATCTTATCGGTGGAATATGGTTAGCATAGGCGCAACTAGACCAATAATTTTGGGGGTGCACAAATAGTGAAGAACTCACAGACCCATGGGGGCAACACATGGCGGTGGAACCCGGTTGAGCACGGTCCCTATATTTGAACAACCTGATTGAGCATGGTCCATATTTTTTAACAACCCGATTGAGCACAGTCAAATTAATGCAACGTTGCCATTTTTTCTGTCCGACTACAACCAGGCTATACATGCGTCTTTTGAAATACTCGTATACTCGTAATTTTTGTGCTTTACAAGTCGTATGGGAGGATGACTGACTGTCATAAAAATATGAGTTTTATTGAAATGCAAAAAATCAATTCAACTATAATGGCTTACGATGAATATTTAAGAAATAAAAATTCTAAAGATTTACTAAAACATTTATTAAAAATGGGAAATAAGTATTTAAGGATGCTACTTTAAAACTTTGACAAATAATAAAATTTGTATAATATAAAACAAATATTAAAATAAATATCTATATTAATTAATACCTATATTTGTAAAATAATTTAATTTTATATTTTTATACGCTAATTATTACTTTGATGATTATTGTAAAATAATTCCTATAAATATTTCAATTTTTTTAAAAATTATTATTTAGCTATGTGATACGGCAACGTTGTACGTATTTTTATGCTCAATCGTGTTATATTTCGTATTTCTGTTGTTTAATTGTAACTGTGCTCAATTGGGTAGTGAAAAAGGTAAACTGTGCTCAATCGGGTTACAGCCATACATGGTACCTACACATTTTTTGGAAAAAGGCTTATATTTTTTGGCGGTATACATTTTAAACTTGGGGGGTGCACAAGTCCCCTGTGCACCCTCCTAGTTTCGCCAATGATCGTTAGTGGCTAAAAAAACCGTTTGGTAATATGGGTATGTATTATTTACACGGTGTAGAAAAGAATCTTCTCTACGCTGTGATTTACTATTGACCTATTTTTAATGCGTACCAACAAGCTACGACTATGTCTCTTTTTCATTACAATCATCAATCAGTTGTCTGCTGAATGCTGCCTACTAAGGATAGGAAAAATGAATCATTAAATTGATTCGAATCATTCGAATCGATTCAATAAATTGATTTGTTCAAATTAATTGTTAATCCGATTCATTTGATCATTTAATATTAAACAGAGTTGAAATTCATTCACTGATCACTTATTAAATATAATGATAATCAAATGACAAATTAATTAATTTTAAATAATTGACATTATTCTATTATAAATTTATAAATAAATTAGTTATTACTATTACATCAATAAATAAAAATATTAATAACAATAATAATAATAATAATAATAAACAATAAATATAAAAAAGAACCGGATGGGCCTCGCTCTGCTGTACAGTTAGGGGTGGAGTGCACCTCGTCTATAGGATAGGTCATTATTACAATGGATTTGTTAAATTTGAATGCAATGATAGATATCATTGTATACGAATAACGATTCTGAACGGAGTTAATATGTTTGTCTAGGATATAATACATTGTTATTTATAAATATTGTAAAAAGTATATTATATTTTGAAACGATAAATATATTTTTCAATTAGGATGGGTTGGCAGTTGCAAACAGCGACATAGTTTGTCAGTCTAGAATATTATACATTATATTATATTTTACATGTAATTTTATGTCAATATTCGATGTTCAAACGCTTATAAAAAAAAATTGTGCCTTTGGATTTTAATAATTTTTGAATGACATAAAGAACTACTTCTGTGGAATCTCCTATTAAATTTTCAAGTATTTTGTAGCAGCCAAATTTTTTTTATCACCGATTATAAAAATAAAATGTAAAAAAATCGAATAATTTAAATGACTATAAGTGGCTTAAAAATCAATATTATATTTTGAAAAAAATATGACATAAAGGAAATACCAATTTTAACAACTGGTAGAAATTTCAAAAATCTGCAACTTATACTTTTTAAATTATAACAAATATTTAAAATCGTTTGAGAATAAATCGCTATTTTATGCAATTTCGTAAATATTTAAATTTCAAACAGTCATAAAATGTTTTCCTCTAAGTCTGGTAGAATTTTTTTTAAAGATTTTTAAAGAATAGCTTATAGATAACCTAGTGTTAAAATTTTGAACCTTAAGTATGAACAGAAAAAATTTTATGAATTTTTATCTACAAAATAACTTGCAAATTTTCGCAATTTTTAGATATTTCGTATAAATTGGAACTTTGAGCACTTATAAAAAAAAATTGTGACTTACGATTTTAGATTTTTTTTTATCAGTTAAGGAACAACTTATAAGAAACCTTGTATTAAATTTTCAAGATTTTCTGGCTGGCCAAAAAAATTTTATCGTTATTTTTAAAAAAAAAAAAAATTAAAAAATTTGAAAATTTCAATTGTCTATAAATAGCTCAATAAAAGTCAAAATACTTTGAAAATTTAACGGTGTATAGAGAACGCTAATTTTAACATTTGGTGAAAATTTCAAGTATTTACATCGATTATTTTTTGAGTTATAGCAAAATAAAAAATTTGATTTTGTCGAAAACTGGTTTTGCGTAAAAACTCCCGTTTTTCCCTTATTTTTTTAGGGGTTTTCCCGTCGCTTTTAAAAAATATTGAAAATTTTTTACTTCTGACCCCCCAAAGTACCAACTAGATTCACTTTCCTTTCAGAAAAGTTGCTACATAAGCAAATCGAAGCATTTTTACTGCCAAAAAAGGTGTCGTCAGACACAAAAAAAAAAAAAAATAAATAAAAAAATAAAAAAAAAACACACAGCATTGTAAAACCAATAGATTCCATCACTCCGTTCAGAATCTAAAACACATCATTGTAAAATCAATACATTCTTCACTCCGTTCAGAATCTAAAATAAAATTACACTTTAACGATTGCATTTAAGAGAATGTTAAACTCACGGACACTTTTAAAAGTTGTAGAAAATTATAAAAATATAATTTGTCAGCTGTCTTGTCAACATCAACATCAATACATATTAATAAAGTGTACACAGACATTTAACAAAATTACACAAATCAAGTCAAAATAGTGGCTTACTAACATGAATCAGTGAACGAAAAATTGAATCGTATTTATAGCTTATATTATAATATTAACGAAGATTCTTAGTCGGTTGAGATTCAAATGAAGTTATGAACGAAATTAATTATGTGAACGAATTATTCTAACTTTTTGAATTTGAATCATTTTGTTCACTGAACGGATTCGTTTAATTGAACGAGTCGTTCGCAAATGACCCGTTCCAGATTTTGATAATTACTTAATTAATTTCATGTTATTCTCTTTACCTAGTTATTTTATTATTTATTACCGGTTATTATTACCAATTAATATTACGTCAAATGAAATGACAAGTTCAATTTCGACATAAATTTTTCTATGATTTCTTATGATTTTCTACATTTTGATAATAAAGACATATAAATGATTTTAAATTTTCCTAAAGTTTATAAGAAGTTTTTATACTATATTACGGGATATCACCAAGCGCATCAGTTAAACGTTTGTTTAATACTGGGAGAAATATTATGACTTTCTTTACCTAACTGATGACATGTTTGAAATCTTAATTATTTTAAAGCAAAATAAAACCGGTATTTAAATATATTGTATAATTTTTAATATTTATTATAGTAATAGTTATTTATACAGTACCTATAAGTTATAACTATTACCATAGCTATAAAATTACCTTGTATGAAATAAACAAATTTAAAAATTAAAAACAAAATAACAATAGTTAATTGTATCTTCTTCGTTTTGTAGAATTAATGTTAAATTTAGCTTAAAAAATGTAACAAAAAGTAGTACTAGCAAATAATAATGTTAATATTATTAAATGTATAATATTCAAAAAAGTATTCTGCACGCTACAGCAAAGGACATCGTAATTGTTTTACAATAAAAATATTTTTAAATATATATACTTCAAACTATATTCTTAGTAATATTTTATACATTATTTATTCTTAAATTAATTAATGTGCAAACATTGTAAAAATTGTTGGTTCTCAATATTCTCGCCCATATATTTTAGATTCTGAATGGAGGAAGAATTTTATTTTTTAATTAGTATAAATGCCAGAGTTGAGATTATAAACAAAGTTACTTTAAAAATTAATATAAATATATGTTATATATAATACGATTTATATATTGTTATATAATACGATTTCGAAAATATATTAGTTGGCCAAAACAAACATACAAATAAATTCACTAGGCAAAATTATCGAAAAGTAAAGGTAGAATCGTTTTAAATAAATTAACTCGTATCCAACATTAAAAATTCATTATTTGCAACTTTTAACCATTTAATAATTTTTGTATCTTACAAATTCCTACTGCGTTCTAAGACTTCGTTATTAATAAAAAACAAAAAATGGCCCAACAATGTCAACACACTTTCATCAATAAACCCTTTTATAAGCGGTTTCGCAAGTGTAACGAATGCTGTAAGAGAAAAATATGGACACCGATCACGAAATGCTCAGGTTGTAAGAAATACTGTCATCGTAGATGCATACAACTGGACAGCGAAGCGTGGAGTAGATCAACGGAACACATTCAATCGACGACACAAGTAAATATTTTGGTTATCGATAGAAACGCGTTAAGTATTATCCATTGGCGCCGAACTAATTTTAATAACATACTATTAAATATATTATTAAAAATATATACTGCACAACTTAAAAATATATAATATTATAATTTAATACCTAATAACCTATATAATCTACATATATATTACAATTCTTGCATATACTCTTTCGTTGTTAACCTTTTGTAGAAATACTTTTGTATGGAAGTTGTACTACACTGTTATCTTTTATATCGTAGGAATTTTAATAAATTTAATTGTGTTAAAAAATTTAATTAATGCTGTAATTTGAAAAAAAAAAATTCTTACACATTAAAGTATTTTATGCATGAATATTATTAAAATCATATACGAGTATATCATTCTTATTTTCTTCTTAAGGCTTATAACGGTATATTTAAAACCATCGAGAACTAACTCACCATTCAAGATTATAGATAAAATTATGTATAAGTGTAGGTTCAAGATTTAGGTGCACAATCCTCAAAATTAAAAGGGACCCTGCTCTTATACTCCATAGTTAGTAGTATTGGAGACGCAATACTTTATCGTATTTATATACAAAGACGTATATAGGAGGGATGAGACTGGGGTTTTAACCCTCTAGAACTAATGATTACACTACACATTACACTATAAATAAAATATTTTATGAATAATTTCCCTGCCTCCCCCAAATCCCAAATACTTATTGCACCTTTATATATAGATCGGCGTCAATGCGTTGGTACATGATTTTATCTGCTGTTATACGAAGATAATATTAAATGTTTATATTCTGACCTACTTAGATGACGAAGATTATAGAATATAACGATGAAAATGTCCGAAACATAAATCATGAAGACAATTGCTTAACTGAAAACTTCTCAGAGAAGAGCGCCGATGTCTCCTGCGATGATAACTCCAAATCATTCAAACTGCAGCCGTATGCCGTGAATGCCTGCGATCTTGGTACCGAAATTGTAGTGCAAGACCAGAGTGCTGAGATCATAGATCATGAATCTATGCCTGATAAAGGTCCAGCCGTTAAAGATATGAAACCTTCTGATTGTGGGATGACGGTTGAAGAGGACAAAATAGCGCCTACAAACGACGAAGCAAAAGTTAATGAAACTAGGTTCTCATCGTCAATTCATCGATCGGCACAGCACATTTCGGGTAAGAAGTTGCTTTATTTTTTATATTTTAAAATTAATAAATAATAATTTTAATAATTAATAAAATTCTATTCACGTGGGTTAATATTATACCTATAACTCCACGGTATGGGGCACGTTCTACTGCTACAGATGTTTGTTGGATGAACATGGACTTTCCTCGAAGCTGTTGGCCCACTCTTACACCTCTAGAACATAAAAAGCCGATCGAGGACTGTTCTGATTCCAAGCTCGTGTCATGCGACGAGATTATAGATGAATCAATGCCTGATTTAGGGCGAAACCAATGGCGACTCGTGGGTGAAAAAGTTAGTTGTGCATATTTATAAAATATGTATTTGACTTACCATGCTATATAGACTTCGGTATTATTCCAAATACAGTATTCGGAATACCATGTTAAGTATTTATTCTCAATATACTTTTAAAAAGTATTTTATCAAAGCCTGATCATATACAAATATATTTATATATACATATATATTAATTACAAGAAAAAAACTGAACAAAAATCTACTGAATTTTAAATTTTATTGAAAAATGAAGTACTAAGTATTTTCACAAAAATTTAAATTTTTTTCAATAAATATGAATGCTTATCAAAAATATGATACATTAATATTGCAGTAAAACAACTTAATGTTCTTTAAATTATAGGTGGTAAACATGCTTTTGGGCTTCGAAGCACCAACCACCACTGGCCAAAACAATAAAGATATGAAATCTTCTGGCTACGGGCTGACGGTTGATGAGGGCAGTACTACGCCTACAAACGACGAAGCACTAGTTAATGAAACTAGATTTTCATCGCCAATTCATCAATCAACACGACATATTTCTGGTAAGAAGTTGCTTTATTTTTCATATTTTAAAATTAATAAATAATAATTTTAATAATTAATAAAAGTAATAAAATTCTGTTCGCGTGGGTTAATATTATACCTATAACTTCACGGTGTGGACGCACTTTGTACCGTTTCAGATGTTTGCGGGATGAACATAGACTTTCCTCGAAGCCGTTGGCCTACTCTTACACCTCTAGAACATCAAAAGCCGAACGAGAGCTGTTCTGATTCCAAGCTCGTATCAAATGACGAGATCATAAATGAATCGGTACCTGATTTAGGGCGAAACCAATGGCCGCTCGTGGATGAAAAAGTGAGAAGTGCACATTTATAAAATGTATATTTAACTTACTATATAGACTTGGGTATTAATCCAAATACATTATTTAGAATACCTTTTTAAGTATTTATTCTTAGTACTTCTAAAAAGTATTTTATCAAAGTCTGATTATATATATATTAATTACAATAAAAAAAAACTGAACAAAAACCTACTGAATTTTAAATTTTATTGAAAAATTAAGTACCAAGTATTTTTACAAAAGTTTAAATTTTTTTCGATAAATATGAATGCTAATCAAAAATATGATGTATTAATATTGCAGTAAAACAATTTAATGTTCTTTAAATTATAGGCGGTAAACATGCTTTCGGACTTCGAGGCACCAACCACCACAGGCCAAAACAATAAAGATATGAAATCTTTCGGCTACGGGTTGACGGTTGATGAGAGCAGTACAACGCCTACAAACGATGAAGCACTAGTTAATGAAACTAGATTTTCATCGCCAATTCATCAATCGACACGACACATTTCGGGTAAGAAGTTGCTTTAGTTTTTCATATTTTAAAATAAATTCAATAAAATTAATAAAATTCTATTCGCGTGGTTTATTATTGTACCTATAACTTCACGGTGTTGGAATATGTTGTACCTACCGCTGCAGATGTTTGCTGGATGAACACTGATTTTCCCCGAAGCTGTTGGCCCACTTGTTCGTCTCTAAAACACACGAACTCGATCGAGGGCTGTTCTGATTCCAAGGTGGCACTATACAACAATACTATAGATAGCGAATCGGTGCCTAACCTGCCATGCGTTGGAACCGAGACAAATGAAGTCCAGAAAGATGACGACAAAGTTAAGAATAATGGCGGTACCGCGAAAAGAAATTGAAGTAGCACTAGTGTTTTTATTATAAGGGGTGTTTCATAAAGTTCACAATTTTTTAAATGCATGGGATTTTTTTGTTTGGAGGTTGTCAAATCTGTTTTAATTATTTATATTATCTATTATCTCTCAGATTATAAGGTAAAATAGAAGATAGAAGGTTCGTTTTTATTGAACTAAATTGTCATGAAGCGATTCAGTAACCATCAGCTTATTATCAAACTGAAAGTCATTAAAAAAAACGATGAGTGCTTAGCTGTGACTTTCCGAAAACTTCGCACGACGCTTTGACGTGTGGAAGCTCCTACTACATTAACAGTTTTGAGCTTAGTACGGAAGTTTGAACGACTGGTTCAATTGAAACCTAAAAAAGTCCAGGTCGAAACCATACAATACATATACAGCCAAACATTGCGGTAGTGCAAGATAGTTCTGGAAAATCGAAGTGATATTAGATGACAAAAATAATTAAAACAGAATTGACAACTTTCTAGCATAAAAATTCGAAAAATTGCGCACTTTATGAAACACCCTATATTATACTCGTTCTTATTTTGTTCTCAAAACGTTAATATATCTCATAACATCAAACATTTTTGGTAAAGACTAAAGAGAGTAGTTCAATTTACGTTCATGTCACTGGCCTTTCACCACGAGATTTCAGAAATTTTTTTCGACAAACCTTTAGTACGTAATTTGTATGAATTATTTTGACGGATTACACAATTTGTACGACATAATTTTTTTATGTAATAACCAAAATACTGATTGGGGGCTGGAGACATAATATGAAAGGAGTGAGCGATATATCCCCAGATCCTCATCCTATAAAACCAAGACTAATCAAAAATATTTTATGAAATACTGTAAATACCTTAATTGTATGATTTTGCATGGATATTCCCAGAATTTGTTCACTTTCTTCTCCTCTGAAAAATGCAAAAAACCGATTTTGACGTGATTCCAGCACCCCACCAAAGAAATGTCCTCTTTTATCACAATCATTTTCCAACGTAAAAACTTAGAATAACACTCAATACACAAAAAAACAATATGATATCAAATGGCTAATAAAAATGAAATTAAAACTAGTATGTGATAAATTATACAAAGTGTATCCGGTCTATTTGACAAATGTAAAAACTTTTTTTCTATTCAATATTTTTAAGTTTTTTTTATTAAATTTATTTCTAAAGCTCTGCGATATTATTCTCATGTTATATTTTTTATTATTTTTTTACAATTAAAAATAAATATTTTCAATTTTATATTGAATTTTTTTTCTTATAAACTAAGATAGCTATTTTATAAATAAGTATTTGAAAACTTTTAATATGGTTGCGTCAATGATTTTTAAATTTTTTTCAAAAAGTATAAAATTGCTAATTAGTCTTGCTTTACTCTTTGAATTGTTTTTTCCAAGAAATAACAAATTTATTATTTCTTGGAAAAAACAATTCAAAATTGACGACAGCAGTTACACTGATCACAAGAAATTAATTTTAATTTTAACATAATTTAAAATTTTTTTAAAAATTAATGTTGTAACCAAATTAAAACTCATAAACGCCAAAATTATTTTCAAATACTTATTTATAAAATAGCTATCTTGGGTTATATATAAAAAAAAAAGGTAATACAAAATTTAAATTATTAGATTTTAGTTTTAAAAAAATAAAATATAACAAATAAAAAATATGGCGTAGAGCTCTAGAAATAAATGAAAAAAATAAACTTAAATATAAATATTGAATGGAAAAACGTTATTGCATCAGTCAAATGACCTGTTACGCTCTGTATAATTTATCACATACGAGTTTCAATTAATTTTTATTAGCCATAAGATATCATATTGTTTTTTTGGAGTGTTATTTGTTATTCTGAGTTTTTACGTTAGAAGAATATTGGAATAAAAGAAGGCATTTCCTTTGGTGGGGTGCTGGGACACGACAAAATAGGTTTTTTTGCATTTTCAGGGGAAAAAGTGAACAAATTCTGTGGATAATCATTCAAAATCTTACGAAATGAGTATCATAGTATGAAAAAAAAATTTTGATTAGTCTTATGGGATGAGGAACTGGGGGACTTATATCTCTAGATTCCATATATATTTTGGTTATCGCATGAATAATAATGTCGTACAAATTCTGAAACCCGTCAAAAAAATGCATACAAATTACGTACTAAAAGTTTGTAGAAAAAAAATTTCTGAAAATCTTATGACGAGAGGCCAGTGACATGGATGTTTTCACTTTTAAAAAAACATTTTAATCGTGTCACGTTTCATTTATAATTGAACTGTAAGAAAATAATAAAACTTACGTCCTATTGTTTGTCTAGCATTATGAAATAAAAATACGGTTTAAAATTATTATTATAAAAGACAAGCAACTCGGAAATAACTGTTCTAGGTATGTGCATTGGTAACAACGGTTAGATTACAACGGTTAATTATTAACTATTCGTTATGAGAATAATTAATACGTGTTGTAATTCATATAACAATAGGACAAAAGCTTTATTATTTTCCTATAAATAAGTTATAGAAAAAACATAATTCGACGAGATGTATTTTTGAAAAGTGAACTACACTCTTTCGTCTGTATCTAATACCTCATTTACATTCAGCCCATTTTTGTGGCAGTGAGCAGGAAAATGGGCAGCACGAGTATGTAAATACGTCACTCGCGCTGACCTTGCTCCTCGCATTGTCACTGCCTGACGCTCCCGTCAAGAGCGGTAAACTGGGCAGCAACATAACTAGCAACGTAAGCGCTCAGTGTTAGTGTTAGTTGCTGCTCGCGCTGCTGTAATTAGCAAGGCAATGTAAACAGTCTACTGCCGTTGACGTTGCCACAGAAGTTTTTTGAAGAGTAAATACGGCAGCGCGAGTAGCAGCGGCAGCGGCTGAATGTAACCGAGGTATAAGATGTTAGATGATGTTGTAAGTTGTAATTGGATGCATTGTGAAGTTTTCACAGTTATTATTATTATTGTATAAAGAATTATATTGTTGAATCAACTGTGTACTTATTAAGCTTTCCTGTAATTACTATTATTAAAATTATAAATATAAACAAGGCACCGTTAGCTAGTATAGTCAGCAGCTTAAGCTTAAACACTCAGATTGAGAGCATTTCATTTTTATTGGTGGTCCAACCGTAACCGTACATAATAATAATAATAATAACAAAATGAAACCCAAATCAGGTGTATCTTATAGCACATGTAAAGGTACCAAAAAATAATTTAATATTTGTGGTTCTTTGACTTGTGTCAAATTTCTTGACAATCCACCGGTATGAGACAGTAATCAATTTAACCTATGAACAAATTTTGTGGACTAAGTTATACCAGTTTTTGCCTTAAAACTTATCCATGATCTAGTGCAGGGGTCGGCAACCTTTTTACCTACACGGGCCATAATTTGTTTCAGTTTTTTATAGAGGGCCGCATACAAAATTAAAATATTAAAAAATATAATTTTAACAAATAATACTAATATATTTACAGATAGCAACAAACATATTATGAGTTTAACATGACGGTTGTCCTCATTAACTAATTTGTAATTAAATACATTAGTAGAGAAAATTTAAAAGTTTAAAAATAATTATTAATTAATTCTTAAATGCATTTTAGTATACAAATATTAAGTTACTAATGTGATTTTCAATTCATTTATATCCGCTTTTTTATTGGATGTTGATATCCTTAAAACAGCATTCAAGTGTGCATCACTTAATCGTAAACAATATTTATTTTTTCGAAATTTAAGTATTGAGAATGTCAAACAATCAAATTTAGAAACTTTTTCTTTCAGTTTAAACATTAAATTTGTTCCTAACTCTTCGGTACACCTAACACAGGTCCTAGATGAGAGATAGATGTCTTTAAATTATTTTTTCTCAGGGCATATTTCATTTACAACGGCTAACATACATTTTTTTATAAACTCAGAGTCGTTGAATGGACGATTACACTTGGCTATCATTTCAGCAACTATGAAACTAGCTCGTACTCCTGATTCGTTTTGATTATGTTGTAATTTAAACTATCTTGTTGATTAGTTAATGAACTTTTAAAATTGTTTATTTTAATCTGTCTAAGATCACCAGATATGTTAAATTTTAATTTATGCTCTGTTTCATAGTGACGTTCAACATTATATTCTTTTACAATTAAAATGATTTTTTGCAAATTAAACATAACAGTTTACCTCTATTTTCGATAAAAAAATATAAATCCGTCCATGATTCGTTGAATGTACAATGTTCATCACTAATCTTACGTTTTTTTGACATTGAATTGATAGGTTATTATAAAACAGTTGAAATTTAAACTTCACGTTGGAATGTTTCGAAACGAACTGCACTAAGGCCAGATACGTATTTGTCGTAATCGACGATATATACATTATATGAGATTAATTTACGTTCTCGATCATAGCTTATTTTGCATTGTTATACAATAGTCATGAATAAATATTATTTATATATTTTGTAACAATTTAAGCTACAAAATTAAAATTTTAAACACCATGAATTATATTTGGAGGGCTGCAGCAAAAAGTTCCAAGGGCCGCATGCGGCCCGCGGGCCGTGGGTTGCCGGTGCCTGATCTAGTGTACAAAAGTAATAGTTTTATTTTTAATTAAAATTTCTAGTATTATAAAATATAAGAAATAAATAAATATTGTTTTGTTTTGGAGGAGAAACAGAAACTTAAAATCAAATAATTATACACAATTCTTTTTTATATTTTATAATAGTCAAAAGTCAGTCGTTAATGTTATAATACAATAAAAGGCAAAATTAGCACGCAAACAATAATCATTAAGGCACTATGTATACATATATATATATTATAAATATAAGTACAAATTTATTACAGGCAAAAATTCGATGTTCAGTATTTATTATAGAATTTATTTGTTTTTCTATTCAAATTGACTGGTGGTTTTAGTGATGGAAGACTAGATAAAATTAATTAACATGTATAGTTCCCAATTAAGCTCGATTTTAAATTCAGAGATCTGTTGATTCATTTAAAAATAGAATAGAAAATAAATAATCAAATATAATATTAAAATAAAATATTAACAAAATAGAAAAAATATACAGAAAAGGAATTAAAATATATTTAACAAAAATAAATATTAGGTAGTTTCTAAGTTACATATTTAAGTTATAATTGTTTAATTATTTTTACTTTGCTTATAATTAAATTTCAGGAAATTAAATGTTGATGTACCTATAGATACAATTGAACTGGAATCTACAGCTTAACGTTGTTAATGAATTTTGATCCAAAGATGTATAAAAAAACCTATGTTAATTTACTATGATATACACATCTATGGCACGTGTTCTAAACTCTAACAAAAGCTCTATTATCAATTGAGAGGAACACTCTTTAAGTTTAAGATTTTGTTAGTATAAAACTTGGTTTTTAATACACTTGAAGCTCAAGATCTGCCCATATACGTAGGATTTTTGAATGTTGATGTAGCTTGTCTGTAGATTGGATTTTCTGCCTAAAAAAAAAAAATATTCAAAAATAAAAATAAAAATATTATTTGTATTGCAATTATATGATAAAAATTTATAAGATATAAAAACTGGGCAAGTGTTTTCTTTTTTTTTTTAAAAAAAATAGAAGAACAAATAACTGAATAACAAATTATAATACATTTCCCTATTATATTTAAATTTAAAATTTATGACTTACTGTATCCCATTTAGCAATCATACGCTCTTTTTCAAATTTGGCAAACTCTCGTCTATCATTAATTGTTGTAAGTAGTTTCCATAGTAACAAAAGGGCCATTCCAATCAAAACAATTGCACCTATTACGCCCAATATTATACCTGAAATATGATATGACAATAAACATACAATTTATACAATAGAATTTAAAAATGTAATCTATACCCATGAAGTAAACTTGAGGAGGACATTCACGTTCTTCTTGTGCTCGGATTATAATCTTTCCACTTTGATCATATGAGTATACATATGCAAAACGACAATCTTCGGTGTCATAATACGAACACATATTTTCATCTTTATCTTCATTAGCTAATAAAACATTAATATAATCATATATTTTGTTACAATAACTTATGTGTATTTTATAATACCTTCAGCAACAGTAACAATAATTGGCTTAATTGTACATGTTTTCTCACATTCTTCAGGGGAAAGAGGACCAGTTTTATACACAAGACACTGAATACAATCCTTAAATTCTAGACATCTTCCTGGACAAGTCTAAAAAATCAAACAATAATATTTAGTTAATAAACTCCAGTCACTATTTGATATTGATTTTAACTCATTAAAGCTTATTAAAAAATGAATAATCTATTATTACTGTGATCGGTGTTTGTTAATTTTTATAATTTTAACTGCTAAAAACAAAAAATTGTATTTGTTTGGTTATCCTACTTATTATTTATAATTTTAATATATTTATAGTTGCTTCCTTACTCAAATAGTATAACATAAAAAATAAAAAAATAAAAATGAAATTAATGTTGCAACACACAAGTTTGGCCATTAATGGATTGATAAAATGAAATTGGGTATAACTTACTGGGCATTTTTGACAGTATGTTCCGGAATATCTTATTCCATTTTCTTCAGAACATTTACATTGACCACATTCACAAAGTCCTCGACCAGAACAAATCTCACTGCTACCATCCATAATACATGTTTCATTTGTAGCATGACAATCACAAGATGCACCTATCCATCCTGGGTTGCACTCGCATTTACCACAATCACATTTACCATGGCCACCACATAAAGCACCACCAGATCGGTCACAAGAGAAATTATCGCATTCACAATATTGACCATACACTCTCTGAAAACATGTTTCATTTAATTATGCTAGTAAAAATATTATAATATTTATTTGATAATTTTACCTCTTCTGGGTTGGTTCTGGAATGGCAGTCGCATTGACCACAGTTACATTCTCCACGACCCGAACAATTTATTTCTGTCTCATTGTTTACACGACAACTAGATCCCTTATTTGTGTCATTGCCGTGGCGATTATTATTAGCATCACATTCACATGTACGACCAAAGTGCATAGGATCACATTCACAAATACCACATTTTATTGTACCAGCTCCATGGCAATCTGGTGATTTCTCAAGGTATCCCTGAAACTCATGTATAGTCATTCATTTGTCATAGTTGATAATAATTAACCACTTACAGGATGTCCAATATTTTCACATGGGCAATCACACTGCATATCCAATGCTACAGTTAATGATTCATCTATACCAACAGGGTAAATTTCGAATATTTGATGCCAATCTTTACGATTTGGTGGACATGATGTTACTTCAATTTCAGCTTGAAAATTAACTACAGTGCCAACTTTAAGACCATCACATTTGTTAGTTTGTTTTAATGGACCATTCTTATCAAGACAACTAGACCAATATGTGACTTTTATAGAACTAGATGCAGTATCTTTCATTTCAACAGAAGATGAAATTTTCTATAATACAAACCATACATAATGATTTTATTTAAATTATTAAAATAATAATAAATTATAAAATATATTATTTCTTACACTATATTGGTCTTTTACTAAATCAACTACATTTTCTGAATTTTCGGAAAGAGTACCAGCAGAAGCTCCTTCAATATGTTGTTTTAAACGTTCATAAACATGTATTTGCTCAGCAGTTACAGCAAAAATCATATTAATTGAATTTTGTCTTACTTTTAAATTAATCTAACAATAACAAAATAATAAATAATGTTAAGTATTATATAATGATAAGAAATGAATTTGATGTTAAAAATATCTACCTGAGATATTGATGGATAGTCTTGTAAAGTTGAATGAGTATAATTACCCGAATTGTCAAGATGGCAAAGACCATCATTTGGTTTTATAATACCACCAAGCTAAAATTTAACATAGTATTCATATTTTAAATATATAAAATTTAGTTATTTTTATTAACAGAGAATCATACCTTTCCATCACCAGCATAATGAAATCCAGCATCTGTTGAAAACAGCAATAATCGCCTAGCGCGTTCTCTCCAACCAATTTGATCTCTGCATACAATAGCTTGCATAATAGCATCAAAACCACCTTCAGGTGCATCTAAATTACCCGATACTTGTGCTCTTTGGACTTCACCCTAAATTTTTTTTATACTGAATCAATAACTATCTTAAATAATACATATATAACACATATATGTATTATATTTATACATACATTTATTTACAAAGTTAATACATATAATTAATTCAATTAATCATGCAAAAAATACATATAAATAAGCTGTAAGTCAGGTCATATTCTGAAGTTAAATAATTTAATAAAAGAAATGTTAGTTAAATGAAAGTTTTATTAACATAATCAAATTAAATTTATATTCAAAATAAATGCACAATTTTATAAAATTAGTATTGAAAACAAGTACCAAATCAACAATAATATCAAAACATTAATATACTGTCGATTGGCATTTTTTAATGATTCTGAATAGTTGGACTTACGGCAAATTTATGAGTGTCTGGACTGAGAGACATGACATTTCGGAATCCATACGGAGAAGCTTCACAACGAGGACATGGCTTTTCCAAGCTGAATATTGTACAGGCACACAAAAATTTATTACAAAATAAGTTTTGTAATAATAACACAATAAATAAATACAACTTAGCATGCATTAAATAAATTACACATAAATATAATGATTTATTGCTAAATTAAGCGTAATGAAATGTATACTATGACAATTAGTTATAATATACCATGAAGCATTTCATCAATATAATACATATTTATAAAAACAATTCCAACATAAATAATATAAAGCAGGGCTACATAATATATAGTAGGACAGCAGAGATGAGACAGGGATGCAAAATGAACAAGCATAGGTATTTTATTTACTTTTTTAAATTGTTTTTAAATTAAGTTACATTTTTTTTATTATAGTTTCAGATCTAATATAAAAAAAAGTAAATAATATTGATAAATTCATTATCATTTTCTCTAAAATGTACACAGAACACATACACTTTTAAAATATATAAATAGTATACAATTTTATTTAAAATTCTAAGTGAAACAACAGTAATCATATACAATATTAAAAATGTATTTCATGTAGTAGTTGGTATTTTGAGAATAACATTCATTATTCAAATTGCTTAAAAGTGTTACAACACTTTATAAATATGATAAAACCATGTATTAAGATAGCTATTCATTTTAATTTATTATACCTCAAATCTATTATGTAACTATTCATACTTTCTCTTTCCATGATTTAAGAAATATTTTATCATAGTTTTATTATATTTATTAAAGTTGAATTGATAATTTTTGTCAATGTTTTCATTCCTTTGTTATGTAATTAATATATTAATAATTAACTTAATATAAAATATAACATAACTAGTTAATGAATAATATTATTATTTTAAATATTGTAACACAATTAATTCTTCTGTAAATTTGTATAATTTATAATAAGTACATTTATAACTTTGTTTATGAAGCAATTGTAATATAAACAAACTGCCAACATAACATTTTAATTTTCTTTTTCATTAAACTTAGTCTTTATCTATAATTATTTTTTTTCTCAAGTAAAATTTAAAATATCAATTACACACAACTGAATATTCGAGGATAGGTTTTTTTAAATTCTATCAAGATATTTTTTCCCTTAAAAATTTAAACACATTAGCCTACAAGCTCTCAACCCAACTACAGTTCCGCAAATTGTTTAAACACTTATTAATTTAATAAAATATTATCACCAAAACATGGGTAATAAAAACAAACATAATTTAGAAGTTGCAGTTTACTTTTTAGGAGATGGAAATAAAATTTATTTTTCTACGTGGTCCACATTTACGAAAGCAATTAACTGTGATATATATATACTTAAGATGTTTCAAGGCATTCACAAAATATAGATATCTTATATAAATTATGTATATTAATACATGTTTTGTACAGAATTCATCAGGTACCAACAAACTTACTGAGAACATACTAGTGTTTGAATTCAATGACAACTGATTACGATAACCATATGTAAGGGCACAAGATTCGCATGGAGCACCATTACTAACCCAATAACAATCACGCAAAATACATTTTATACTGATACAATCACATCTATATTTTTATTAAAAACTATAATAAAATACTAAACTTACTTTTTTGGCACTGTATTTACATATGGCATGACAACTTTGTCAACAAAGCTACCAAATCCAAGTCTGAAATTAGAAGTAATATTTTGCATGCTTTCAGCTAATAAATTTCCAAGTTTGGATAGTTTTTCTTTATCGTCCTCCATTGAATTAGATAAATCCATCAAATAATATAAATCTACAGGATAATCCTCAGCTTGGGCATAATTCACAGATATTCTATAAGCTTCATCTAAAAAAGTGTATACAATTTATAAATAGATTAAGTATAGGATTAAGAATATAATCAATTATAATTAATTATAATTCATGATAAATAAAATATTACTTATTCTAAGCTTGAGAGACACTTTTTGTGGTGAGATTTGAACGGCTTCATGTGCTAAAGTTGATGAAGATCCACTAGAAGCTGAAGAACTACTAGAACTACTAGAGCTACTAGAGCTACTAGAGATACTAGAACTACTAAAAGATTTACTGGCTTTTTGAAGTTTTCGTGATTCTTTAATGCTGTATACATTATCAGGGTTATTGATGAATTTTTCTTCACATTGTGATAGGACATTTGTGTTGATGTTAGGTTGGAAACATCGTTTTCCATCAAATGCCTAAATAATAAATAATAAGAACAAAAAAAAAAAAAAAAAAAAAATTAAAATATAATATTTTAATTTAAGAAGCAAAGAAGCATTTGAGGTTTGAAAAATCATTGAAAAACGTCAGCGACAAAGTGAGCAATCGTTAATAAAATAATGACTAGAACGTGAAATAACAATGAAAAAATATCAATGACTAATGTATTTTGTTTATACTGAACGTACTGGTTGTGCACACCAAGCGCATGTTGGAGTTTGTATACATTCGTGACAAGTCTGTTTAAGAACACAGGGATTTTGTATAATTAATTTTTGTGGTATTTCCTCTGCGTGACAAAATCCAATCGTCAGCAAGGCTATCGTCATTATCTTCATAATTAATTTGTTGTTCATTTCGGTTTCAGTTATTGTCTGTAAAAGAATTTAAAACTATTAATATTAATATAAAATGACGATTATTTTACAGTCAACATTTGACATTTAATATCTTGTATAAAATTGCATAAATCATCAAAAATACTAACATTCGTAATGCCATTTTCACTATAACCAAACTCATCTATAATATTTTAAATATAATATTGCAATTAAATTAATAATTTTGGTTTTCAATATAATTATCTTCATAAGAAGTGTGTTCTACTATTTTGGCTGTAGTCTCTAAATAAATACAAATAATATAATGTTTTGCGGTTGGATAAAAGAAAATACGAGTGACTAAACAATGACTAAACAAAATAACATTATTAATTTATATTTTATAAAACAATTTAGTCATACATAATATATGTACAAAACCCCATTTAAAATAAACGTATCCAAAAAACGCATTCGTCGAAAAAATACTGGATAATATCAGTTTAAGTAGGTACAATGCAATCACACTATATGACATACAAACGAGAACCAAATATGGAAACGTCACACATATGCACAGTGCACACGCGTCATTCTTAAAACATAGAAATCATGATATTTCCTCTCTGCGTCATACCACTTTAAATCGTTCAAGGGTACATTTGACAATTCACTACCGAATGTAGATATTGTAATTTAAATGGTACAATAATAATATAAGCTAATCAAAATTAATCGAATTTATAATCAAATAGACTTATTGAAGGCTCTAAACAAATAATGTCAATAACTAAAAAGAAAATACACATAAAATAAATAAATCAAAGAAAAACCAAGTATATTAAAAATATAATGTACAAAATCATTGTCGAGACTAATAATTCCTAGAATCAAAATTCAGGATGGTGTTATTTATGTGATTTTTAGTTTTTGTATGGAGTTATCATAAACGTGGAACTACGAGACGTTAACTCAGTAATTACAATTCTTTACATCGTTAATACCACAGGCCTGCTGTTGAAATGTACATCCAAAACTATAATTGCACACTGCTAAAAATTTTACAGTACAACTACTGTTGTTCAATAATCGATATAATATAAATAATCTATAATAAATATTTTTGAAAATTTTCCCCATACGCATTATTAATTTTCGGTTTCTATCCAAAGAATGCGAACATACCAGATAATAGCTCTTCTTCTGGCCAACATGGTTCATTAACGTTATCCGACGACTGTACGTCCACTAGCTACCACTCCCTCTATACTCTGCCCACGTTGCTGTACGCGATTACCGTTTACAGCCATATGTCGCGGGTTAGTGTTGCAAACCCGATCGGTCATACCGACCAAAGTCAAAATTGTTCCGACAAAGGTCGCAATCGACAACAAACATCGAACGTACGTCACAACCAAATCCCCAGTCCTGTTTACGGTCGTCAACGGTCGAATAATGTAAACATGTGTCATTAATAATAATCATGTCCATGGTGCGGAGAAGGCACACTCGCGGTGAAAGGAAGTCGGGAATGCGACAAGGTGGCGGCGGTGTACAACAAAACTGACTTTTTTATGCTGTTATTACGATTACTGCACGTGGGTGCGCTGTGAAAACCAGTCATTCCCACACAACTACTATATGCTACAGTTGTGTTATCCGTTGTTGGGCGAGTTAGTTTTACGATACCCCTCCCTCACCAATCATAATGGAAACATAATATAAACATATTGTTACAAACACTTTTGGTTTTCTTTCTTTTTTTTTATATCTATGTATGAATCCATTTGCCCTCGCTGTATACAGAAACACCATTGGCTCAAGATTGCATCGCGTTGGCGATTTCCCTCGCTTGTTGACCGATTTCCGGACAAGCGCGCGATCATCAATGAAATCATCGGATAAAAATACACGGACGTCCCCACCACTGTCATCTGATCACGTCAACTATACAAGAGTATGGAATAGAATGAAATGAAATAAGTAGAAAAATTGTTTTTTTTTATACATCTTTAAAGGTCGTATAGCGGCGACGAGGTGTAAACTATTTTTTACCTCCACTCGTCGTCATCAACAATGTATGGAATAAAAAAAAAAAATAACCAGACGAATGGCCGCAGCCTTATAAGGCTCTGATGGACAGTTATCCGGTGCGTATAAGTGCATGCGTGTGTGAATACGCACACGCATATGTTTGTTACGGTTATACGATATTATATTTTTAAAACAAACAGGCGCTAAACACTTGAAACCGAAGAACCACACGAAAAACTGATTAAGGAGATCATTTGTTAACAAATTCAACAAACATTTAAGGGGCCTACACTAGATCCGTCTAACTGTGCAATTTATCTGTGAAATCAACTGAATAAAAATTGTACCGTTATCAGAACTGAGATGTGTAGACTACATCAATTTTTATTTCAGTTGTGTTCACAGTTTTCTCAGGTTTTTCATGTAGTGTAGTTACAGTCTACTGTGCGTTTGTTTTTACATACAACAATAAAACACCAAAAATAGGGCAGCATTGCATATTTACAGCAGTGTTGTTCGAAGAAAATAAGCGGAAGAAAAGGCCCCAAGAACGATGAAGTAAGGACTGGTTCTTGCTTCAAACAAGTGTTTAGCACATTGATTATCATTTGCTGAATGAATTAATAACGATTTGATTAAGAAGAATATTATATCCCATAATTCTAGTAGATTTCTGTATGCGTCAATAAAATAAAGTTGATCTTTTTTTCACCATAACAGTGGCAACAGTTAATTATTAGTAAAATACGAATAAAAGTAAATAATACAGAAAACAGCTGATGTGCGCGGCTAAAAAAGACTAGACAAGAGACTATGTAAACTATTCGATTAATTTAGTCACTGCACCGTTTATCTGTACAAAGTAGTATGTCACGCACACACATTTTACTGCATAAAAATCTGTGAGAACTGCAGTTTTCTCAGTTTATCACTCGAACATGACGTCACACGTGAACTGCTAAGTTAAACTAATCGTGTGAGGGCCCTTTTACGACAGTAAAATTGTAAGTATTGACATAAATATGTTTGTGGTCATGCGATAACACGAATTCACGGCCACATAGGGACGCCATATCATTACAAGCCATAACTTGGTTGGGTTACTTTGTTAGATCCTTACCTTATATAATATACCAAAAGTAAACGACGGCCCGTTACACTTACTCCAATAAAATACGTTTTTATTTAAAGCGCACACGCAATTTTTATATAAACCGGAAGCTATTATAAACGACGTGAGTTATTAGGCTAATGGTTCAACTGGAATTCTTTTTTCGTACATATTCTGGATATCCGCCAGATACCCCGTCAAAGGACGTATCTATATTATGTATTAATATAGCACATAATCTGTATTAAATTTACCTAAGTTAACTAATAATGTTAATTATGTTAACACAATTATGAATAAAATTAATTTTAAGGAAATACTTCCAATATTCATATAGTAAAAGAAAAATAACACGGATATAGAATTCCGAATTAAACGATTTATTATTTTAATATTAAATACATATTTCGCGAAGACGATTTTAATATTTTTGGATATAAAATTATGAATGCAAAAATAAACGTTTATAATAGGACGAAAAAATGTGTGTTTATATTACAGAATGTTATGAGCATGAAAGTATGAAGTATGATAAGATTTTTCACGTGTTTTTTAAATTCCATGAAATATAAAAAAGTTAACAATAATTTATGAAGTCTTAGATATACCAGATACCAAAGAATCAAAAATAAATAAAATTTTACTTAAAATACAAAACCAATTATTTTGTTATGAAATCAACAATTTTTATTTTTATTTTTAATACCATCACATTAATATTAGAGATAAAATAATATTAGAATGCTTATAAATATTATAAATCACATCAATAAACATATATATTATTTACAATTTACTACAAATTAGACAATGTATTTTATTAAATTATTTAACTAAATGAGGATACCCTGGAGGATATAATAGTTATTAGTAATTTATATTACTTTCAAAGTTTTATTCTGAACTGTAAATCAATTTTTAACTATAGAACATTAAGTTTGTTTGTATTTAATTACTTAATTATAATTTATTTCCAAATACTTATAAATCAAAACATCAAATATTAAATTATTAAATATAATGACAACATTTTATCGAGTTAGTTAGGTTAAAATATATTACTCATATGAAAAGTTTATTTATATAAAATAATGACACAATAAATTATAACTTACTATAATTTATAATCAGTTCTATATAATATATATATAACTAACAGTTCAACATATTGGTGTTGTTTTAAAAAGTCCAAGTAAGAACATACCAATAGTAAAATATTGAATTTCTATAAGTATATTAATTGTACTATACATCTACTTGTCACTTAGCTAGTTTAAAAATACATTCAACCTACTTTATGGTGATATATTGGTAAATTTATATAAAAATTAATATATCTAAAAAAGTCATTAATTTGATATCTATATTGTATTGTTTGTAAGGTTTGTAAATTTTCCTTTCTTGCACAAATAAATATTTAAAAAATTGAACCAAGAATACAAGGAGTTTTAAAACTAAAACTTGGTCATCATTAATTCAAATCTAAATGATAAAGTAAAAATAATAATATTATTATTTATAATTTATATATTTAAGAAAAATACGAGTACTTCTACTATGGATTATCCTAAAAATATTTTGTTCATATATCATTGCATAAATTATCAACTTTAGTCAACACAGATCGATCAAAACAGATTATCTTAATACATTTGAAAAAGTCTGTAATATATTTTTCATAATTAAAACTAATTAATTAATTAAACTAATATTATTCAAAAAAAGTAAATTATCCACTATGTCACAAATTAGGATACATTTTATAAATTTAATATATTTAAAACGTATACATTTAAATTTAAAAGACTTAATATTGATATCTTTGTATGCGCAATTAAGTTAACACGTTTAAGTACAAAAAAATGTGAAGTGAGTAGCCTCCCATTAGTTAATACACGGAGAATACCAGTTCATAAATACAAAATTACACTTTTGACACTGACTTTTTTTTGTCAAAATTGTTTCTTTTGAAACTTTTTTCCATTAAAATTATATAACGGGTAAGCATTCAATAATTATTCTAGTAATTTTTTAAATATGTACCAAGCTTCTAATATAAACATAAATTTATCATAATTGATTCCTAATTGAATGGCGTTATTCAGAAAGCAACCATCCCACAATCTAATGAACGATAATAATTAGAATTCTAATCTAGTAGAACGAGATAGAGAATTTCAGTTTACTTATTCTGCAAAATACAACCAAACCAGTATTGAAGTGTAGTGTTATCTACAAATGTTTCAAAAACTAACTAAATGATTTATATCTATAAGAATATTTCTTATAATTATTATATCCATATAGAACATTAGTGGGATGGTTGCTTTCTGTATAACGCCATTCAATTATATTTACCATTTTTGTTTTATACTTGTTTAAATTATTAAAATTGAGGTGTATAAAAAAAATAAAAAAAGTCTGATTTAATATGAAAATTAATAAATACTTAATAATAGCTATTATAGGTTAAATAATTTTTCCTATTGACATATTAAGTATTAATGGTTTAGACTTGTGGGAAGCCATATATTTGTTCAATACATTGCACAATATGCTTAATGTATGAATATTATTCAACTTACACATTTAAGCACATTATAATTATCATTATTTTAATAGAGGTAAATAAATTTACAATGTATATTTAATATTTATACAGTAGTTCATAAAAAGTAAAAATAGAGAATTGTCTAATATACATAGTTTCTTCAAAACATAAGCCGGATGATTTTACTAACAAGTGGCTTGATGCTTTTTAATTAGACAAAAGCAAAATGTCTACATCATCATCCTTCAAATTATGCCACTATAATATGTATGATATGCAGTTTACAAATCATAGAACTTAAAAGTTTTAAGTTATAGTTATTAAGAATATCGTAATTATAAATAATCAAATTTCATTATTTTTATTTATGAAGTTAGCAATCTCTATCAGCTTTTATCAATAGAATAGTCTTCTAAATTATATTATAGGCTAAATAATTAATTTATTCTTAGAGAGAAGTTAAACAACAAATATTAATAACTTATCTAAATAACAGGTAAATAGGTAATAGCCAGTAGTAATTTATCAGTTTTAGTGGATGGATATTAAATAATTAATTTAATTCACCATTTATTTTTTTAAATTCAAACTTTCAATAGCAGCATACAAAAAATTTGTGAATGATCTTCGAACACATCTTCGCTCAAATATAACTTTATACAATAAGCACTTTGATATTATCAATAGTCTATTTATTTCTTATCCTTATGTTAAAAATATAATTTTAGTAGGTGATTATAACATTCCCAATGTTAAATGGCAATTTACTTCTTCAAACTGTTCACCAAACTATTTAAATTTAAACTAACTATCTCTTGCTGTTCTATCTAAAATTTAATTTTTAAATTTATCCCAATTCAATACTGTTTTAAATAATAATAAAACCATCCTTGATCTAGTTTTATCTAATATAGAAAATATTTCAGTTTCTCAATTTATGTCTCCTGTTGTCCCTTGTGATGCATACCATCCATCGTTACTGATTGTTATTCCGGTTAATACATACAAACCAATTGAATATAATTTATTTACTTACGATTTTTTCTCATGTAATTATTCAGAAATCGTTAAATGTTTAGGCTCTTTAAATTGGATTGAAATTTTCTCAGATCTAAATATAAATGATGTTACAAATTTATTTTATTCTATTCTTTATGAAATTATAGATATTTTTTTGGTTCCCAAAAAAATTAAAACTTGTCCAAAATACCCTTTGTGGTTTAGTTTTGATTTAAAAAATTTAATATTTAAAAAGAAAATTGCTCATAAGATTTTTAAAAGCTCTGGTTCCTCAAATGATTATAATAAATTTTCTAATTTACGTTCACAATGTAAAACTCTATCTAAACTAAGTTACCAAAATTACTTAAAAAATATACAGGAGGATTTTAAACACCAACCCTCCAAATTTTGGAAATTTATAAATGAAAAACGCAAAAAAAACATTTCTACCTAACTGTATGTATTTAAATAATTACAATTTTAACTCTCCAAATTCTATCGTTGATACTTTTGCTCAACATTTTTCTACTGTATATGAACATTACGATAATACTAATATTGATCTAAGCGCAATCACTCCAAATAACTTATTACAAATACCTTTATTTTCTTGCCAAATTACCTTAATCAAAGTTTTTAATGCTTTAAATAATCTTGGTTCAAAGTGTAATCCTGGGCCTGATTTAATACCTAGTCAGTTCTATCAACAATGCAAATATACGTTCTCTCTCCCCCTCTGGTTTATATTTTTAACTTATCTTTATCTAGTGGTATTTTTTCAGATATATGGAAAACTACTATTATCCGTCCTATTCCTAAAACTGCATATGACTTAGCTAATATTTCAAATTACAGGCCAATCTCTTTACTTTCAATTGCACCAAAAGTATTTGAATCTATTGTCGGATAAGAACTCCTGAACTAGACAAAATTATTGTCAGTGACTAACACGGTTTTAGATCGTCTAAATCTACTATTACTAACTTAATATCTATACAACTTTCCTTATTTGATGCTTTTTCGACTGGATTGCGTATGGACGTTATCTAAACAGCTTTTGCTAAAGCTTTCGATAAAGTTAATCATTTTATTCTTTTACATAAATTAAATAGTATTGGTGTATGTGGACCCCTTTTACGATGGATTGAATCTTATATTTCACAGCGCACTCAAATTGTTGTTTACAAAGAATTTTGGTCAAAACCAATATTAGTATCATCAGATGTACCTCAAGGTTTTCACCTAGCCCCAATTCTATTTATAATATATATTAATGATATTACTTTTCTAAATAGTTCTAAACTCATGTTTGCTGATGATATTAAACTTTACCGAGTTGTAAATTGTTCTAAGGATGCTGCATTATTGCAATCTGATTTAAATCTACTTTTTAGTTGGTGCAAAAAAATTGTATTACGCTTAATATTAATAAATGTCAAGTAATGACTTTCTCTCGTTTACGTTTCAATACTTTTTTCGACTATAATATCAATGGTATAGCTCTATCTAGAATAACTGACGTTATAATGGATCTTGGAGTACATTTTGAACCTAAATTAACATTTAACGCACATATTCGTTACATTAAAGGTAAAGCTTTAAAACTGCTTGGATTCATTTTCAGAAGCTCTGTGGGCTTTAAAGATAAAAATACTTTTATTTCGATATATTGTTCATTAGTCCGTTCAATTCTGGAATATGGTTCCATTATCTGGTCACCACATAATATTGAATTAATAACTACCCTCGAGAAAGTTCAAAATAAGTTCTTGCGCTTTTTAGCTTTCAAGTGTAATATACCCAGAACTCCACATACATCTTACCAACCTCTACTTGTTTATTTAAATCTTGAAACCCTGGAACAGCGAAGAATCAGGCTTGATTTATATTTTGTTTATAAGTTGTTAAATAACTATATAGACTGTCCCAGCTTTTTAAGTCGCCTATCATTCAAAGCTTCCACAACTCACACCCGGTCCACAAATCTATTCTATTTGAAATCTCAAACTACCAACTATGCTTCTAATACACCACTTTTGAGAATCATGAACTCTGTAAATAAATTTAACGTTGATCCGTTTTGTTATAATTCATTTCACTCATTTAAAAATCATGTTTCCGCAAATTTATTTATGCAATATTAATTGATGTACATATAATATTATTATATTCTTGTCTTGAACTTTATTGTTTTTCTTCGCATAATATTGTATTTCCTACTGTATTGCTACACATATAAAATTATTTATGTTTTTGTTTGTTTCCATTAATTAAGTATTTTTTACTGTTTTAAAATTATGTTTAGAATGCTATTATATTAATTTAATTAATTTATGTAATTGGGTCCAAACCCGTAAAATATCTCAATAAATAAATAAATAAATTCGGCCACCCCTGATATAAGGTACAGTATTCTTACCAATAATAAGAATAAGAATATACCAAGGAATATTTGTTACAACTTTTTATTTTGACAATTTTATTTTTAAAATTTTATAATCATTATAATATTACTATTGTACAGTATAAATGTGTAGTAATTAAATAGTTATTTAAAAATCATTATACATTACATTTTACAACAGACTAATATATCTAGAAATCATTTATTATAGGTTCCTTAAAATTAGATAAATTAGTGTCAATGACAACCTTATCCTTATTTAATTATAAATATGGAAGACCTTTTCCATTAATTCATTACCACTATTTAGTTTTTTTTTTTTTTGATTAAATTATTGTATATTATTATCGGCGCACATGAATTGCCTCCCATCTGACCCTCAAATTGCCTCCCATGATTTTTTATTAAAAAGGTCTCTTATTTTAGGTACCTTTTTGCATAGGAATCGATTTCTATTTCAATTTTTTTAAATAATGACAATTATACATATAGGTACACGACTGCAGTTATAATCTTCAATAAAGTAGGTAATAAGTCAAAAGTTTTATAGTAAATATTAAGATTAATAAATAGTAGTATAAAAAAAAAATGTATATAAAAATAAAAAACAGTAAATAAATAAATATCAATACATTTAGGTATAGTCAAAAATTTAAATAAGACTTGTTGTATGTTTACAAGATTTAGATTTAATTTTATTTGCCAATACTTCTAAATATTGATATTTCATTTTTGTTTAATTTATCAATTAAGTTATTAATAACATTTATTTTATTTCTAGTAGTTGCTCTAGTATCTTTATTGCTCTATATAGTACCTACCTACACATTTTGAACATTTTGGAAGGGTTATAAAAATTAACATTGAAGGCAAAGGGGAAAAGGAAGACCAAAAAATAGATAGTTGGATATGATTGATAATGATATGAGGGCTGTTAATGTATGCGCAAGAGATGTAGAAAATAGAAACAAATGGAGGTTTAGGGACAAGGGTGGCCAACCAAAATAGTTAGGGAGAAAGGTTTAAATTAATTATTAGGTAGCAACTACTGATATAAATTATCTTTTTGAATAATGTGGATGACATGTAAAGAACATTTTGTCTGTCAAAGAAGTTTACTGATGGTTATTTTTTTATCAAACTGAGAAACTTTTGGTATAAAATCAAGTTTAAAATTTAGAATGATTTGACATTAGTCAAAGTATCATATATATATATATATATAAAAAAATATTTATATTGTAAAAAAATACAATTTGTTATTCATTTATCAGCATACTATAAACCACAAATGCAAATCATAGCAAATGTATGACGTAAAAATCAAATATATAGTCATATATATTATACAATAGAATTTTATACATTACTTTTATACTTTTTTATAATATTTTTATTAAAAAAATGTATTAAAATTAAAAAAAAATAAAATTAATGGTATTATAGATTGTATAGACGAGTCAATGACCACTATTTGGAATTCACTGGATATAATACCAATGTTTCTATGTTCAATATAATGTATGAATAAGATATTTCTTAGTTAAATTGAATAGGTTATAAAAATTATAGTAAAAGTTTCACAATTCTCATATTTCAACACAGATTTGCCATAATGAATAATTATAAAAATAACTGTTATTAATACTTATTATAATATTACAATTATTATGTACTGAATGATTTGCAAGCAAATACTTAAGTATATGCACTATAAATACATTAAATTAAAAAGTGAAATTATATTTTCTCATAAAAGGAGTTGGAAAGGTTAGTTAATTAATGAAAAAATAACTAGTTAATGGACAATGATTAATTGCCTCAAAATTAATTTAAACTTAAAAGCAATATAACCAAATAAACAACTTTAGATGATTGGTAAAAGTAACATTGTTATTGTACTAACTAATAAGATTGGAAAAGGCTAGTCTGGGCTAATAAATTAGATATGTATAATTTATAGTTCAGTAGGCAAAAAATATTCAACTTTAAGGCTTAGGTAAGTCCAAGCGCTTGTAAGCTTGTAGTAAATTTTACCATAAGACATAAACTTAATTTTTATACTAATTTTACTATCCAAAATACTACATATTTAAAAATTATCTATTAAAATAAATAACAGTAAATATATACTAGATAATATGGAAATGCAAAATTTTTAATATTTTAAATTGATAAGAATTATCATTTTCTAAGAATATGTAATAACATTTAACTAATTTAGTTAACTAACTATTATTATATTATAACTAACTAATAATTGAGTTACTGTACTTTTTTACAAAATTGGTCACCAAATTATAAAAAATAAGTATGACAAAATATTACGAACAATAATTTTACAATAAACAGATATTTTATACACTATAAATATATATTTCAATGGAATACTTACATATTTTACCATTTAATTTAAGAAAAAATAAAGGATTGACAACAAAATTGAACCTTAGAAAAATTTTCTCAATGAACCATAAGGTATTTATGAATATATAGTAATATATCAGTCTCAGTAAAAAAAAAATTCATCAAGAAAGCTAAAAGTGATAATAACAGGCCTGTAGCCAGGCCAAATTTTCAGGTGGGGCAAACAAATTTATAGGGGGAGGGCATTAGAAAAAAAATCAATATTAATGCTATTTTTAATTTATTAATACTACTATAATTTTTATAATAGGTCTTTTAAATTAAAATAAAAAGAATTATAATAAAGTGAACATAATTAAATTTTGAATATTTTTATATTAGTTTTTGAATTTACAAGTTTTTTTAATTAAAACAGCTGTAATTTTCTATATTTTTGCTTGTTAAAGTCCATTAATAATACATTAAAATTAAAATTTTCAGTCCATTTGAACTCAAATGCCAATAAAGCTAAATTGGATAGCCGTTTATACATAATTGATTTCCATTAAGGATTTTCAAGATAGATTAAACAGGAAAATGTTGATTCACAGACTGCTACATCCAAATACTTCAATTGCTGCTATAATTTAATTTGTAGCTTTAAATGCATTTACGTTGTAGATAAAGCTTTAATGAAATATCCTTATTAGATATATAATTTTCTTTTATATAGTTTTTATACTACCAAAAAGTCATTACAAGGATTTTGTTGGGTGGGGGGGCAACAATAAGGTCTAGGAGGGTAATGCCTCCCAGGGTCGGTCTTAGGGAACTATGCGCCCTGGGCAAGGAAAATTAATGCGCCCTCTAATTCAGATTAAGTATTTTTTTACTCAGAAATCAAAATAAAAAACAAACTGTTTTTTTCATTATTTAAAATATAATAATATAAATATAAAATATCTTTTAATTTTTGCTATACGTTATTGTATTTATTCCAATTATTAAAATTAATTTTAATTACAAAAATTATTATGAAAAAATTAATATCTGAACTTTGAAGGCGCCCTGGGCTATCGTCCAGCTCGCCCACCAGTAAATCAACCCTGATGCCTCCTCTTGCCTCTCTGTAGTTAAGAGCTGGAGTGATGATAATAGTAGATAGAAAACATGAATACAAAATTAAATAGCGTATTAAAAATTTTTAAGTAAAATTATAATAAGAAATATTTTTCAATACTAACACAGAAACTTAAGCCTGTTATTACATGATAAAAATATATGTCTTTTATTACAGATATTGTATAGTACAAATGCTGACCAAACATATTTTAATAAGCAATAATACCTAAATATATAGATGTATTCAATTGGTAAACAAATTTCTACAAAATACTAATAGCAAACAAAAACAATTGCACAACTGCTGCGATTGTGCGCCAGTGTAGAACAATTTGCATACGAAAAACACACATACATAAACAGATATTCTATTGTAAAAGTATTTACTGTGGAAGTCCAAAGATTCTTAAAATTGTAGAAAACGTCATGATTAAGTTTGTATAGTATTTAGTCTGTAGTTTCGTACTCACACAAATTTAGTAAGTATAATACAAGCACAATGATGTCAATAGAAGGTCTGTTCCGGTACTCGGACTATAATCGAACCCGTGGAAATTATTTTACAGCGGCGACAACGGTGTCAGCTTCGTCGAGCACACATCACACCGCTTTCGACGGTGTTTTAACGTGCCGGTGACAATTTCGAAGGTGTATTTCCATCGGATCGAGAGCGATAAAATTGAAAATTGCGACTAGAATTAAGGAGGGAAAAAATAAATTATAATTCGTCTAAAAACATTTCACATTTTCCGCACTGTGACGGCAACGAACGATTCAAACGAAGCACTGTGTACGCACACGACACGGCAACGACAAAACGAACACACGAACAGAAGGAGACGAACTGCGACAGTGGTCGGGGAAAAAATTGCATTTCTAAACATGGACAGCCCAACCCACACCGGCCGCCCGCAAGCCCATCATAGAACTATCAATTCGGTGGAGGGGATCTCGATAATCGGCTTACTCGGCCAGAGAGGTTATATACTACGTCGCTGTGTCCGTAACGACTACATCCTCGACCAACTACGTCTCCGACCTGCAAGGCCATAGCCAGAAAAATATTTCGGTCGTGGGGGGGGGGGGGTTAGAGTATAAATGTTATAGAGAGTAATAAAATATGAAAAAATATTATTTAAATTTAAAACATGGCATTTTTTTTAAAAATTTCGTTAGGTAACTATGTACATTACCTTATAGTTCTATATTAATAATTATAATTCATTACACTTTAGTATACCTATAAGTTAATTATATACAATACATATCAAAAAAATAAAAAAATATATAAAACGTACTACAATACAACTATATTAATTTAATTCTCCTTGAAGTATTTGAAAATCTTTTGATAACTTTTTCAGTGTCAAAAAAAATTTCGGGGAGGGTCGGAACCCTGAACCCCCCCCCCTAGCTGCGACCTTGCCGACCTGCGTTCCATAGGGCTGATTTACTTGATACTAGTCGGTGTACCAAAGTCGACTGGCCAGTAACCATTGCCAATATCAATGCCAATAACTAAATGCCAGCGACTGGTAACGTTTAAACATAATCTGCCACCAACTGGCAGATGGCATTGTTAGTAAGACAAATATTTTTGTTCTGCTCCGCGCTTGCTACCCTCTCCACTACATCACCACTACGAAATCAGTACTCGAATTGATAAAACCCTACAACCTCTGGTTAGTACCTATAGTAGTAGCTGGCGTCGTGTAAACGATGGGCGCCAGTGACCAGCCAATTCCTGTTACCAAACGCCAGTGACCTTCCGGCTAGCATGCCAACAACTGGTAACGTGTAACTGAGTCTTAAAGGCACTTCTCTATGGTTCCATCGCGATCGTCATTTGTTTATAATTATCTGAGAACTGAATTTCCTTATCGTCCGCCAAATGCGTATTAAAAATGTAATTAGAGTGCTAATGATATATACTTAAATAGCATTAAATATCAAGAAAATGTTTCCACTTATATTAACATACACATATATTGTACTCGACACTTTTACAACGAAACATATAAATAGTAAGTTGAAGACGCCTGGTGGTTACCTATTCTACTGTTGCCAAATTTATTTAAAACAGTACCTATCTAAGGTCTGTTATTGAAGAACCCCTATCAATGTTTATTGGTACTAAATCGTAAAGATGATTTATCAGCAATGGAATTTCTTAGGTAATCTTCATTCTTCTCAATATCAAAAAACTGCATTCTGCTGATGCTATTAATACAGGAAGTATAGCATGCATTTTTAGTCGATTGTTATTTATTAGGATACAATAAAATGATCATAATAAATTATAATATCTGTGGAGGTTATTAGTATATTTATTTTCATATTATATAAAAACTAATAAATAACGATTCTTTCGATACGCACACAATTCATACAATAAAGACCAAGCCCAATAATATACTATCAACATACTAAGTAGGTCAAACCTTCAAAGGACCAGTCCAAGGTCCATTCCGCCATATTTCTCTAAAAAAAAAAAAAAAAACTCAAAACCCTTTCACGAGCTCCTAGTCATATGCCATCAAAGTATGTGCATTTTGATCTCTTGGACATGGGTGCGCACTGACCTCCGAGGAGCTTCTTGTGATATTTACTATAATTAAGTGCGATTATTTTACTTTACAATTTATGTTTCCTAAATTGCTAGTGTCAAAGAGGGTTTAGCATCAGCCATCTAAATATTATGTTTATGAAAATTGATTTCAACCTCACTCTACTCGTATAGTAATCATAAGTGATCGACTCATCTACTACGGAACAAGTTAATACTATTTTCTTTAGCTCATAAGACTATCCAGTTGCACTGATCGACTCACGAACCCTTGGAATCCCAAAAAGTCTTCCTTAAACAAACAGGAAAGTAATCACTCCAAATTCACTACATATCTCAACCTATATCCATAACTTTAATATATAATATTATATATGTTTTAATTTTAATTTTAATTTTAAATACATTTTTATTTTTTTGACACTCCAATGGTTATATTTTATGGTAAAAAATACTCATATCATTGCGAGTTTTTTAACATAAAAATATCTCTTCATGACTAAAAAAAAAATAGGTCTCACGATTTAAAAAATTGTTATACCTTCTCGGCCACCAGTCTGAACACGCTTATGATTTAAACTCAACATTTACTAAAATGTAATATTAGTGATACATATTTCACAAACTTGAATATAAAAAAGTAAAAAAAAAAACATTAAAAATTAATTTTATTTTTCGTTAAGCAATACAAATTAAAAATGTATCTACATTTATATATATATATATAAATAATCAATAATTCTTATTATTTTGTATGTTATTATGTAACATGTAGTAAAATGCTGGAATAATTAAATTATAATCAGTGTAGTTACTTTTAAGCTATAGCTTACTTTTACTTTTACAGTTTAAACAACCAAGTAGGTACTAAGCATGGACTAAGATATTCATCTACACATACATATCTTAGTCCGTAGTACAAAGCTATAATATATAAGTATATTATTACTGATTAGATACTTTTAATCATAAGCGGCATTTAGGGGGGGCATAAGGGGGCAGTTGCCCCCCCCCCAGGAAAAATATTGAGAGGGAAAACTCATAATTTTGCCCCTCATTAATTAAATATTATTAAAACGATTTTTAATTTTTATAAAATATTTATGTTGAAATTACTATTGTACAATTACATAAGAAAATCATATGTTAAGTCAGTTCAAAATCAATATTACCATAAATTAATATAAACTAATATAAATTCTAGAAAACTGTATATTAATATAATAGCATGATTACTTTTAAAACATAACATAAGATATACCACATATTTTTATTTTATTAAGATGCGAATCTGTACTATTTAGCACAATTAGGGCCGTTCATACAATGTCCGATTAACTGTCGGTTAAGACTAACCGGTAGAATTCTGTCGGTTAACACATGATAAATTCTTCCAGTATACGTTATTAGGCATTAACTAAACATTGTAAGAACGGCCCTTAGTGTATGTGGTGATAGAACAAAAATACAATGAAAATAGGAATAAGAAACCACCCATTAGTGGCACTTGAATGGGAAATTATTTAAATATAAATTATAAAAATATAGGAGTGTGAAATGTTATATGTTATTATTGAGATAATAAGTAAAATTTAGGTGGAATGTATATGTATTAGATAAGTTGAATATGAGAAAATTTTTATATGGGTCAGTAAATTATGATTAATTTTTGCCCACCCTATAATATGAGCCAAGTGCCGCCTATGCTTTTAATATATTTAAATTACCGACTAAGATATAAAGGACTGACATGACATGACTGGAGGGTGTGGAAAGTATGCTGATTAAATATTATAGAATGGATGGAGCACAAGGAGTTATTTTACCTTTAGCATTACTAGCGCGATCTTGACGGATAATAATTGAACTAAATCATAATAACATCATTGATTATAGAATAGATCTATTCTATAATCAATGATAACACTGATACCCGCGGCATCTAATTCCAGTTCCAGAGGTATCCGTTAAAACAGCGCTAATTTTAATATAAGCATTGGTTATAAAATATATTGTATTCTATAATCAATGATCATTATGTCGACATAAGTAAAATTAACTGCACATTGCTTAGACTAAAACATTTCGTTTTTACAATAATTATTTTGTGTCCAGCCCTGTATATGTTAATCTCAAGGTGTATTTATCAATACAGATGCTTAGTCCGTTATTTCAACAATATAATCATAGAATAAAATAATATGGTATTAATTGACAAAAGAAATTCGCGCGGAAATTCAAATAAATCAATTAATAGATGTCGAGACCGACCCCAGAATGTCAATATGCACTCCGGATTTAAAACCGCTTTTCTATACTATTCTTCTGTAGAATAACTGTAAATAACTATAAATGATCAATTTTTTTTGGTTAACAAATATCCATGGTTTTTATCTTCGATATTTGCTGATGTTGAAATTGCCTTTATCTCTGTGTACATTTCACTATATTTATTTAATAATATTTCTGAGCAATTTTATTTAATTTCTTAAAAATTTGTTATAATAGTGTTTAAAAATTTAAAAATTGTTTAGCAACTGTAAGCAAATCTATATGTTTTACTTTGTAAGTACTTTGAAATATTTATCAGTTTTATGTATTCAGTGGTAAAGTACAAACAGTATTATTTTTTTTTAACAACACATTATACTTTTATTTCGGGGTTAAAGCTGCAAACCCAGGGCCGTATTCAAGATTTTGTGGCCCTTTAAGTGCAAAACTGAAAACAAGTATCTTCAGCCATTTATTAAATGTCAAAAAGCCAAGTCAATATAATCGCGACTCTGAGTCACAATGTTATTTCTTTTGTATAAACCAGACAATATATTTTTAGTTCGAAACCAGTCGTACTTTACAAATATAATAATACTCCAGGCAAAGTATTTATTTATTTATTTCTATATATAAAATATTTATTTATTTATTTATATATTGAATTATATTTATCTAAATAAAGTTATTTTAAGGGTATCCATGAATGTCCCATCCCTATACAAATCAAGATTAAACCAATACTTAGATGCGGACTGGCCAGGGGATTTGAGGAGATTTATTTCTTTAGGCCGGAGTCAATTATCAGATTACGTGCCAGCCCAGAAGAATCATGTTTATTTCCTCAGTAATATTGTGATGGGTGTTAATTAAAGATACGAGTAGTATTATATTATGTTGTCTAATACCAGATTGGATCCATCAGAAGTTAATATGCAGGTATAAGCAAAAATTGTTGATTCAGATTTAAAAATGATATAGAACCAATTAAAACTAACATAAATATTATGTTTTTACAAGTCTTTCTATGAAAAATTATAAAACTAGGCGCTAGATTATTAAATCTCCCTGGACTGTTATATTCCCAGTCCGCCTCTGCCATTACCACCATCTTAACGAAATACTATGTAAATAGGTTACATTTTATATGTTACTAAATAATATAAATTATTTTACAATGTAACATTTTTTTTTCTTCATATAATTTTATTTATCATTCATACAATTTTTTCCATTGAGAATGCGAAAAAATGATTTTTTTTTTATTTAGAATTACCGTAATATTTTGCCACTATTGCCTCCCCGATCCATCCCTAAAATACGGCCCTGTGCAGACCCCATAGGCTCCCTGTAAATAAGTACACCCTTATTATCGGCCGTCCTATGGCTATACCTACCATAAGATGTTTATGTAATATATGTTTAACCACCATAGGCGTGCGCAGACTTTGTTCACAGAGTATGCGGTTGATAAAATAAGCCCCCCCACAGATATAAATGCTCCTAAAAGGAATGTGCATGACATTGTATTATAAACTTACTACTTTATATTAGAAAAAAATAGGTTTTTCATCTTTATTTGATTAAAAGTTTTTTTTTTTTTTTACAAACATGTTTATTTAAATGAAAATTTACATTATACATAATTGTTATAATTCAATCCTTCTCTTTCCTGGTATAAGGACTTTAAATTCTTCGGTCAAATCCTCTAGGTCAATTTCAGTAGCAATGTGTTGTTCGATGAATATCAGCATTAATGCATTTAGGCGCTTTAGGGTCATCAATGATCTCAACTTTGATTTAACAATAGTCAATTTTGAAAATGCTCTTTCACAAGAGCAACTTGTAACAGGAATGGTAACAAACAATTTTAAGGATTTATTAAAATCTGAAAAAAATTTTGAACGTCCACTATCTACTAACCAATCTAACCATTTTGAAATATTAATATTAGATGAACCGCATATGAATTCTATTTCCGATATATTTATAAGTAGTTTAATTTCTGTATGAATATTTTTTAAATTAAATACTTTTGACATTAATGTCTGCATAATCTGTTTGAAGTTATAATATTTTCCCCATAGATGTAATTAAATTCAATGTTTCTTGTGAATAACGTTCATCAATTCTTCGAATTATTTCATCTAACATTGGATTAAAAGTAAAATACCTAACTTCTTCAATTTTACTATTAACAGTTAGTGTGTAGAATTATTATCAATTTTCCTGGTAAATTTTCAATATTTAGACATCGTAAAGTTAAAGAATAGAGGTAATCATCGTAATTTCTAGGAAAATATAAATGGTAAATACTTACCTACACTAAAAATAAAACCCATATTTCCTTAAATTATTGAAAATCGTCCGAAATGAATTTAAAAACAAATCCATAATCCAATCCATAACTATTGATATCGTATTACCATGTTATAACCTAGGCGAAAATTATGAACTATGACATTGTACATGTGCTCCCAAGTGTCTGTCCGCAGGGTATGCATACCCCGTGCGCACGCCTATGTTAACCACCGAGCATACTTTAGTAAGCGACAGAATCAATATAATACGATTATAAGTAAAATAAACGTGCTTGATTTTTGGTGTTTGATTTTAATAATGATTAATTGGAGTAAAGCAAAACTGTCTTACAAGATGAATTATTAAATGAAATTGCAAACATAGTTCTTATACATAGATAAGCCATTAGCACTCACTCTTAATATCAGGGGCGTAGCCAGGGGGGGTATTACAGTGTAGTAACACCCCCTTTCTAGCTGAAGTATATTTATGTCTTATAAAGATAAAGATGCATTATTAACTGTTTATTTATCAAAACGAAAATAACAATAATTATTACGATAACAATAATGTAAAGCAATAAAGAAGGACCCGACATCAATTATAATTTTAAACAGTTTTTTTTTTTATTATTAATAATTATAATATATAAGATAAAAATTTTAAATTTTAATAAAAAATGTTCTCATAAACCACTCTCTATTCACTTGTAATGCGTTTTTACAAAAATATAGGTAAAGGTATTAGTTCTATGTGTATAATTTTGTCAATTAATTTTAAATAACACCTCCCCTTTGAAATTCCTAGCTATGCGCTTGCTCAATACACACCTCGAGTCAGAGCATATTTTAACATATAATGTACGTGGCACTAGTGCCACTCAGTGATAACTGAATGCTACCCGGTAATGGATGATCGTGTCACTGACCAACACATAATCGTAACGATCGTCATGACAGGAGTTGATTTTCCCTCTATGTTCCTCTGGTAGACAATTTTGTTCAAGTGCTACCTAGTGAACATTTCTTAAAATATGCTCTGCTCTGAGTTCCTGACTAATCCTAGTTTTGATCTTGTAAAGGCATACCACTAACACTATCTACACGTGCGTGAAGTTGGCCCCCCACCATGACCGATTTTTTTGCAAATTATGTATTCATTTTGCAAATAATTTGCAAACATTTGCAAATTGGTTTTTAGAATTTGCAAATCATTTCCCTGGCTGCTATAAGCAAAATAAGACAGGGGGGCCAACTTCACGCAGCCTCCCTCATTTTGAGCTACGAATTTCAAAATGACACCAACATTTTGCAAATAATTTGCAAACATTTGCATATTGGTTTTTAGAATTTGCAAATCATTACCCTGGCTGCTATAAGCAAAATAAGACAGGGGGGCCAACTTCACGCAGCCCCTCCTTTTGAGCTACGAATTTCAAAATGATACCAACATTTTGCAAATAATTTGCAAATATTTGCAAATTGGTTTTCAGAATTTGCAAATCATTTCCCTGGCTGCTATAAAGGGATTGGAAGTGGCGATTTTCTGTCTTTGTCTAACACACGTGAAACATAGGATTATAGACATGTTATATTTCCAACGTACCGATTGATATAATAAAGCGATAAGAATTCTGAAAACAGATTTGAATTTTTCATCAAGTCTACTTGAGATCGACTTTCCCACATTTTTGATATTACCCTCCTAAAATGCGTGCTGCGTTAAAATGTCCCCCTGTCTTATTTTGCTTATGGCAGCCAGGGAAATGATTTGCAAATTCTGAAAACCAATTTGCAAATGTTTACAAATTATTTGCAAAATGTTGGTATCATTTTGAAATTCGTAGCTCAAAAGGGGGGGCTGCGTGAAGTTGGCCCCTCTGTCTTATTTTGCTTATAGTAGTCAGGGAAATGATTTGCAAATTCTGAAAACCAATTTGCAAATGTTTGCAAATTATTTGCAAAATGTTGGTATCATTTTGAAATTCGTAGCTCAAAAAGGGGGGGGGCTGCGTGAAGTTGGTCCCCCTGTCTTATTTTGCTTATAGTAACCAGGGAAATGATTTGCAAATTCTAAAAACCAATTTGCAAATGTTTGCAAATTATTTGCAAAATGAGTACATCATTTTCAAAAAAATCGGTCATGGTGGGGGGGCCAACTTCACGCACGTACTATCTACATCTAATGAATCAAAATCCATCCAGTTTGGTATGGTAAATGTGATGTGACAACCATCGTATCATAAGTGTGTGATACATTGAAAATTGCATATTATATAAAAACAGGTTTTTGTTGTGTCTATAAATCTAATTTATATCATAATTCGAGCGGCAGATTATAATACTTTCGGCTTCGACGGCCATTTTAGTTAGGTGGACATATTTATAGCTTATTTATCATTTTGGGTTATATTTTCTAATTCTTATCGCATTACACTCATTCCAGTGTCAAATCACTAAGAGCCACTAATGGAAAATTGGACGATTATACATTTATTTTCCCAATTTTTTAGGTTGACTTGAAAAAAATTTAAATTTAATCTATTATATATTTTTGTATAACCATAAAATTGTTAAATTAATAAGGAGGGGGCTCTCAACTCTTATTGAAGCTATTATGTTCCAAGGAATAGAGGCGTTTGTTTTTTATTAGTCTAGGGACGCCTTTTAAGTAAATCCCTGTGTACGAGGAAATATTTATGGATATAATATATTAGAGTCAAAATAGGTTAATTTTTCACAGGTTTCGCTTAATGGGTTAGAATCGGGTTTAATTTGTTATCATTCTCATGATAAGCAGTGCCGGATCTAAGACATTTGACGCCCGGGGCTAATAAAAATGTATCGCCCTTACATATAGTATTAGTTACAGTATTAGCAGTATTTTTCATAATCTTAAGAGCGCCCTGATACCAACAGCGCCCGTGGCAAGAATACCCACTTGCCCCCCCCCCCCTAGATCCGGCACTGATGATAAGGTACATCATAATGTTGTTGGGCAGGAATCGATTAAATTTTTATCTAAAACCTCAGAAACTATTTTTTTTGCAAAATATTCAAGTACCAAAGTTTATTTTTTACTTAATTAATTTAATTATATAATTATTACATATTACATAATTTTTAATTTTTATTTTCTAATCATAAATTCTCATATGATCTAAAATTATAATACTATTTATTATTAACATATACTTTTTGTAACAACGCACTACAAGTGATTAGATAATAGTTTATGAGAGCATTTTTTATTAAAATTTTAAATTTTTTATCTTATATATTATTATTATTAATAAAAAAAATGTTATTTTTAAATTAACTTGCATTGATATTTTATGATTAGTTTTATTTGTTATCACATAACTGACATGTTTAAGGTTGTATATAAGTCTATAGCTTTTATTTATAGATAATATTTCTAAGAAATGAGATCTTCATAATTGCTTTCGTATCTGCAATTTTTATTATTTCATCATAATGCCGTAAATATATCAAAAACTTAGTCTTAATTATTATTATTATTATTATATTTTGGCAACACGCCTACGGTAATATACACACCGGCTGAGAACCACGGCTTGATATTTAATGATGATATGTTTAATGAGTATAGAGTAATAATCGTGTTACTAGAAACTGAACAATATCACTAGTTTTTTTATGTAAAGAAATCAATTCTTGTTGATTTATGGTTGATATTATGATAGAACTCCTAAGAGTAGAAGGTTGCTTAAAATTGTATTTCATACAATTAATTATTGAAAAATACCAAAAATAACTAAAGTTATTCATGCGGCATGCACACTACTAGATCCATTATTTTAAAATATTTTGGGGAGTGGAATTATATGTGCAATAACCAAATAATTTGAGTAATTTAAGGCACTTGAAAACACTTACAAATGAAATATTAACTATAAAATATAATGTACCTAAAAAGATTTTTGTTAAAACAGTGTAATATTAAAAATGTTATGTATTATTATGAACGTAATATTTTCTAGAATGCTCGAAGAATAATTTACGCGTAAATTAATTAATACAATTAGGTTAAAATGAATTGGCTAGTTGACCAAGTATTACTGCTTACCGGAATCGTAAAAATTAGATATATACATTTCATTCCCAATTCCGGTCTTCAAAACTAAAGATAAACGCTTTATTTTTATATTTATTTATTTCACTTCACTCTATGCGCGTTTTGCGTTTCGTAGTGTTTCGTGAAAAAGGTATACATACTATGCATAGTTTACGTACTATACGTAGTATTTCATTCTGTTATACAATAGAATAGGTATATTGTTTCTTTACCTGACATATTTTATTTTATATTTTTTTTTCTATAAATTAAATTTTGTGTACTGAAAACGACGAGATATCAGAATTTTGTGGTGGGACTTGGTTTTGAAGTTATAGTAATTATAATTTACCAAAAGTGTTGTAATATTATCATAGATAGTAATCTGTATCAGTTTTACTATATTCAATCTATGGTTTTACCTAAAGACTTCTATAATTACTAATCCACTCATCATTGATTGCATTTTAGGGGAGGGAGGATTGAATTTTTCTTCGCTAAACTATTTTAATAACCTATTTAATACTTTGAAAAATGTTCAAATAATTTTGTGGAAGGAGGGTTAAGTCCCTCAATCACCGTCTATGCACTGCACCTACGTTTTGGTAGGGTCAATAACGATAATTTAACGATAACACGATAACGTTTCCAACACTAATCATAATTTTTTATTTTGTCTGTGGAATGTAATATCGACAGAAAAGTTGTAGCATATAAGTTATAGGCTATAGATATGTAAAACAATTGTTGTCGTCTAAATGCACTGGGCAGTAACTGTTGACTTTTCGTGCTCATGAGTATAGGTTATAAAATAAGGTATAAAATGTATAATAGTCATGCAAAAACGACAATAATAATAATAATAAGGTTAGATTACTAATGGTGTTCGGTTATGTAACTAAGTTCCTATTATAGTATTTATAATCAATGGTTGTACTAACATAACCTATAGTGCGCTCCACACTGTTTAGTTATGCTAATTCATGTCAACATGTAGGTTGTTCGTTTCTTATTTTATTTTAAATAAAATGAATAGTGATAGCAGATAAATGAATTATCTAATTTTATTTATCTAAAAATATAATACCCTGTTCACAAAAATATTTGTATTGCGAAACCTCACAAAAGACAACGAAACAATACGAAATTATTTTTTGTTTTCTTAGATTTCGTCTATTAACCGCCTCAGTCATGAAACTGTTTTCGTAAAAAAGTAATTTAAAAATATAATACCGTTTTATGAAATGACATGAAACACGAAACGCGTATAATGTGCAGCTACAATTTGTATCAGATTAGTTTATGGTTTAACATTTTAAATTGCATTTCAATATTGATTTGAACCCCGGTTTTTGAGTTGAAACTGGATTTAATTTTACTTCGGGTTTGGGTTTTGGGTAAAATCCGGGTTCACATATTTGTCGGATTTCGGATTTTGGTTCATACTCGGTTTTAAATTTTTCCCGGGTATCCCGGGTTTCAAAATCAGGATGTAACCAGTTTTGACTCTTTGATATATATGAAAGATATGTTCAGGATACACGCTATCTTGCGTATAAAAATATAATCTTGATTTGTGTTTTCACATTAAAAACATGAAATTATGATTAATCATTTTATAATTATGTGATAACTGATAAGCGTTCTCTTTCTTTTCCATCTTTCCGATTTCCTTGATCTGTATTCTACCACAGAATATACCTCAGATTCTTCACTTTATCGTGATAGATATCATGCACTGTTTAATATTCAATCACACTGCAGTACAAATTAATGTAGATATCATGTCAAGTTAATTGTAAAGACCGTTGTGTTCTCAAATCATTATTTAGTCGTTTGATTTTCTTTCATTAAATACTTGGATTTTTAAGAAAATTAATTATTTTCTCTTTGATGTCTCCTAGACAAAATATATTTTAAAACGTTGTTTATTAATTGTATGCGAGTATTTGTTACTGATTAGTAATAACCAACGACTTCGGTTAAACCCAGTTATTGTGTACCATTCAATTTCAGCATCACTGTCGACTACTATTCGTATTCATAAATAACCTGTAATTCTTTAACGTAAGTAACATTCATCATCAATATTTTACTTTAGAATTTTATTAAATGTATGAATAATATTGTTAATAAAAATTACCAAATGATTTGTTTTAGTCATTTATATTTAGATCATAATATTTCGTACATTTGAATAATTTTAAATGTTAGTTTTATTATTCACTTATTTTACCTAAAATCTATAATAATATTATTTTAAATAGTTAAACATTTAAAATAAACATCATGTTAATTTGATCAAAAATGTATACAATTGGCAACTACTTATAGTTTCATATAATTTTTATAGACTAAATGATAGTTTTAAATAGATTGTAAATATACACATGTATACAATGAAATCTTGAATTGGTACTATATTTTGCTACCTTAAAAATATTAAAATGTATTGATTTGGTATATTAATAAATAATAATATAAATAAACATCTATGTACAGTATATATAATTTAGATTGGGACAAGAAATGCTTTTGCATGTGTCCTAGATCTTTGACATTATGTGCTTGTTTACAAAGCTTATACTTAAGTCCTTCATCTAAGCTTATGTTCAGTATAATATGGATAGAAGCTTGTAAAAATCAACATAATCCATCATGGTACAGAATTAGTTAACTAATAATTTTTTATATATATTATGCATTATGTTATGTAAAAAACATAACAATTACCCTAAAACAAGACCATTATAAAAATGGTTTGGAAATAGGAGTAAAAATTTAGATTGAAAATTATTACTGTCTTGTAGTCTTATATATGTTTGTTTATTTTGTCCATAGAAATATCTCCTAATGTGAAGCAAAATACCGGATTCTGAAAAAAAACCTCGAAAGAAGATTATTAAAATAGTAAAACAGATGTCTTTTATTCGTAAAATAATAGTTAAATAAATAGATAAAGGTTATTTTTATCAACAGTAAAATCGAAATAAAATATTATTTTGAGTTGTATTGCTTGTTAAAAACAGTGATTCATTAATGCAAACATTTAACTAATTAGTGATAAAATGTCTTCAAGAAGTTCTCCTATGGATTATCAAAAACCTGTGAAAGTTAAATCCCGATGGACACAATCTTGCCAGATGGAAATGATGATGGAAGAGTCACAGTCTTCATTAGATATGTCTGATACTATTACAGACGTTTCAGCTAGTGATATTAATGATATTATTAATTGTGGTCCTGAACTGAATGCTATAGAATTAAGAAGATCTCGTAGGACTAACAGTAACAAAACCGATTATAGACAATTAAATGGACTGAAAACTGCTAGAAAAAAAAAATGTATGACTTTTAAAACAACTAAGAAAAGAGGTCGTAAAAAAAAACAACTATTAAATGTAGCTGAAAATGATAAAGAGGATAAAACCCAAAAACCAAATATTATACAACCTTCAATTGATTGGTATAATATTAATAATATTCAATCAAAAAAACATTCAAAGAGTGTTGACAATATTTATGATATTATTGAAAACTGTCCATCAAGACCAAAAATTCGTCGAGCTTCTTTATCTTGGGAGTTCAAATTTACAAATGAAGTAGAAGATAACAATTGTATACTAGAAAAATTCAGTTATTATAATATTTCTAATGAAATAAAGCATTTAAATTTAAAAGATAATTTATTAAAAATATCATCTTCGTTTATTGATAACCAACAACTATGTAAAAATAACAAATCGAATAATGAAGAAAATAAAACAAATAAAAATATTCCTACAATAGCAAATTCAGATATTGATTTTATTAATTATAAACATTTTAATGAAAAATGTGATGAAGTACCAAATATAACTGAAATTAATAAGATTTCTTCAGTAAATGTTGAAGAACAAAAACATTTAGATAAATTAAACCAATATATGAATCAATCAGATGAAAATAAAACTTCTCAGTTCAATAATTTGCTGGTATGTAAACCTTTATCATATAATTTGGATAATGTAAGATATAATCCTAATAATAAATTGAGGAAAATTCGTTCTAAAAGTTTAGATAGCTTTGAGACCAAAACAACTATCGGTATTTTTAAACGCTCTAAAAGTTTTGATGATATGAATTTATTAAAATATTCTGTGTTTGACCCTTTGAAGTTAAAAAAACCTCAAACAAGATCCCCCAAAAAAAATAGAAGACAATCAAAAAGAATTAAGCCTAAAAGTAAAAATATGGAAATACTTGATGATATGAAAGTTCCACAAGTTAATTATGACCAAGTAGCTGACAAAATGTATAAGGAACATCAAAATCAATTACTCGAAGCTCGAATCAATGATAAAGAATTTGATCAAAAGTTAAAAGCTACCAATTTCACTTTAGTTAATGAAAATATATATAGACCTAATAGGTAAGTTGGTATGATTATTAATTATATTATTGAACTGTTATTAATGAAAATGCAATCAATAATTATACTCATATTTCTGCTATTCCAAGGTTATTTTATTTTGTTTTAGGTTTAGAGCCAAAAAATGTATTAATTTCTCTTTAATTTTTCTTTTTATCACTATTAAACATTTTTGTTACTATCTTATTAAATTTACATTAATCTTAGTAGCTATAATTTAGAGATATTTACAGGAATCACTAGTTTTCTAATAAAAGAGGAAAAATTGGAAGTAATATTAAATTTTGTCAAATAAAAAAAAAAAATGGCTTTATTTTATTTTTAAAGTAGATAACTTTGACTTCAAAATTGAACACAAACATAATTATGTGATATTAATAGTATACATTAATAGTAAATAATCATGAGTAGGAAATGGTTTTAAATTCTTTAAAAAACAAGAAAGATACCTTAAAAAATATGATTTAACCTAACATCGGTATCGATGCAAGTGTTTTGCATCTATTATACTTATATTAGGAATCACTTGTTCAAATAAAAATAGATCGTTATAAAATTACATATACCTCTTATCAAAATAATATTATTTTAAAATAACAACAATTAAAATATGAAAGCATCTATTTGTGGATCTTATGAACTGTTAAGTTTCACATCAATCTTGCTAGCATTTTGCTCGCATGATAATAACTTAATGTCTTATGGTTTTAATTTTTTTTTTTTTCACAATATGGACAATAATTGTGAAAAAGTGTTTACATGGTCAAGTGAGGTATTTAACTATCGCATATTTAGTAATTCCAATGATGCTGATGCCAATTTTTTATAACAAATAATGTCGAAAGTACAGGATGCGGCAGAGCCGACTGACGAGTTTTGATGGGCTATAAATAACGAACAGTAAAACTTAGAAAAAACCTTTTTTTTTTATTTAAATCAGTATTTAATTCCATTTTTTAAAATTATTTTTTGAAAATTATATCTCCAAGATAGTGGCCGTCAGCATTGATACACTGTTGTAGACGATCTCTGAAGCTTTCATATGATTTTCGGCACATTTCGACTGGTATGGCCTCGACTTCCACAGTGATTTTCGATACTGGGCTACAAATAACCCACGGCAGCTCCATGACAGACCACTCCACTCTCCTAAAGTGACAGTATGGTGTGCTGTGTCCCAATTTGGAGTGATCGGCCTCTATTTTTTTGAGGATGAGAACAGGATCGTCACTATCACATCCGCTCGTTATGTTGTGATGTTAGAAACTTATCTGCAGCATAGGTTGGAGAAAATGGCTGAAGAACATGATTTGAAAGATGTTTGGTTTCAGCAAGACGGAACTACAGCACACACAGCTAGAATTTCACTTGCTGTTTTGTGACAAATGTTCCCTGGGTGGTTAGTCTCTTTGAGAGGAGACATAGGCTGGCCAGCACGGTCTCCAGATTTAAGCATGTGTGATTTTTTTCCTCTGGAGCTACCTTAAGGATAAGGTTTTCAGACATCATCCACATTCCATAGAAGAAATTAAACAGAAAATCACTGTGGAAGTCGAGGCCATACCAGTCGAAATGTGCCGAAAATCATATGAGAGCTTCAGAGATCGTCTACAACAGTGTATCGATGCTGACGGTTGCCATCTTGGAGATATAATTTTAAAAAAATGGGATAAAATACTGATTTAAATAAAAAAAAAAGGTTTTCTCTAAGTTTTATTGTTCATTATTTATAGCCCATTAAAACTCGTCAGTCGGCTCTGCCGCACCCTGTATTTATGTATTATATATATATATATATATATATATATATATATATATGTTAATATTAAATGGAGAGTTATCATTTTTAAAATGTTTATTATTTTAACATATTTTATTATAAAATAGTGACTTGTTTAATACCATTGCCAGGTTATGTACATATAACAAACTTTTTTTTAAAATAGCACTAAAAAAGTCCTTTTAAAATTATTTTTAATATTTGAAAAAATTTAATATTCATATTTTGCCATTATCTTCTTTTTTCCCTAAAAATGATTTACAAAAAATTAATATACATTTTACATTGATACATAAAAGTAATAAAAATATAAGTACGATGAGGCATAATAAATAATATTTTATTTTATTTTTATAGAATTAATTTTAATAACATTTTTATCAAATTTTATCCATTCTTATACAAAAATGCAAAATAAAAGTTAAACTTTTTAATTACTTGATGTATGAAATAAACTATGTAATTGGAAAGTAATGTTTTTGTACAGTCAAAACAAATGCAATTTGCATTAAATTCATTCCCTAATTATAATTTTGTACACTATAAAGTTGGAAAATTATAATCAGCATTATAGTAATGTAAATTTTCTTTTATTGAGGCTAATTTATCCTTTTTTGCTTTAAATTGATTTTTGAAACCAGTGGTTTATTAATTTAAAATTTTTATTTATAATTCAATTCTATCAGCCACTTGCTTCAATAATTTACCTAATTCACGTATCTTTTACAATCCCTGTACCTCTTAATTTATGTTAATGCTTTTTTTATTATTGCCTTTAAATTTGCTCTTATAACATTATTGTATCATTACTGTTTATTATACCATATGTGCTTGTCAATATTTAAACTAAAGAGCAGAATTATGGTAGACAATTTTTTTGTTTCATTGACTCTTTCAAATTTTAACTCTAATTTTATAAAATTGTATATAAATTGTAATATTTATATTTCCAGGCAAGCTTTAAAGTTATATCCACCTTCTGAGGTCTCTGCTCTACGTTCGCTAAAGCAAAGGTATACAATTATTAAATTTATTTAAAATAATATTTGTTATTTTTTTCTTATTTTTTATATAATCTCGTAATTGTTAAAAAATTAATTTTTTTTTTTTAATATATTTGTTTTTACTTAAAGAGTAATATCTGGAGATATAAATGATTATTGTGAGTGTACATTATCCAAAGAAGATATTCTTGAGGGAATCACTGGATGCGATGACAGATGTCTTAATCGATTACTTAAAGTTGAATGGTATATATATCCAATTTACACTTGAATTGTATGTTTGTCCTTAATATTAATATACTATATTATAGTGGATCTGGTTGTTCTCTTAAGCGATATTGTACTAACAAACAATTTCAAAACAAACAATTCAAAAAAACAAAAATTATAAAAACTGAAAATAAAGGTTATGGCATTTGTGCTGTTGAAGATATACCTAAGTAAATGAATTCTATATTACCTTACTATTATAATATTTCATTACTTTTATGACAAAATATAAATATTTTATAATTTTTTTAGAGGTGTTTTGATTAATGAATATGTTGGTGAGGTTATTGATTATAAAGAAATGTGTAATCGTCTAAGAAAAAAAGAGTATGCAAATCTAAATTATTTGGTCCAATTAAATTCTGATGAAATTATTGATTCAACTTCCAAAGGAAATTTGACTAGATTTATTAACCATAGTTGTGATCCAAATTCAGTTGGTGAAAAGGTAAGGTTTGAAATGTATAGTTTACATAGTGTTTCATTTTTCTTAAAAATTGCTTTTTAATTTTTTACTATTTTTTGTACTTTGAAATGAACAGATTATTTTATATTTAATTTTCCCATAGGATTTATTTGTTTTATATTTTACATTCTTGATTAGAAAATGTTTAGGTAGGTAAATTTTTAAATTGATCAAGTCAACAACTACCAAATTATCAGCCATTGATCCTTAACTTTGATATATAGATTTTTTTTTCGAAAATATAAGGCTATCTTTTATTGTAATATTTTGTTACTATTCCCAATTTTAAGTTGACTAGGACATGTTAGGCTTTTATTTATAAAATAATACAATAACCAAATCATTTATTGGGGAAATTTAATAAATATCTTTACTTAATATGGGTCAGATCTTAAAAAATTATATTGATATTTGGTTGTATTAAAATTTTTGTGGTTGATAAGATTAGGCCATTTAAATGTTTTTATTATCACAGTATAGTAGGTTTTTCCCCTTTCCTAAAATTATACCTAATAATATTTTTTGAAAAATTAATATAATATTTTATTATGTTTTATATTTATTAAACTAAAATTATTTTTTAATTTTTAATTAATTTTAGTGGCATGTTTTGGGACAGTCTCGTATTGGTTTCTTTAGCACTCGATATATAAAGAAAGGTGAAGAAATCACATTTGATTATAGTTTCCAAATATTTGGGTAAAAAAATTAACATAAGAAAAAAAACATTTTCCATTAATTTATTTCAATGTTTAAATTTTAGAGATGGTGCTCAAGTATGTTATTGTGGATCTTCAAACTGTCGAGGATTTATTAGTAAAGCCACACCAATTACTGGTCTAAGTAATTCAGAAGATAGTGAAGACGCTACTGAAGATAACAGTGCATCGTCTGGAGAAAATAAAAAAAAAAAAAAAATTCTAAATAAAAGGACTGTTTACAACAATGAAAATAAATTAAGAGAAGTATTTAAATATATGTTAAATATCAAATAATATGGATATATGAATAATTAAATTTACTTTGTAGTAACATACACAAGATATTATACTCATGTATGTGCAATAAAATGCATTTCTGAAGTTTTAAAAATTATATAAATTTCAAAAATGTTGGAAACAGTGGTTCTACCCCCTCATACATAATTATAAATGATAAATTGATTATTTCTATTTTATTTTAAATAAATAGTTTTATAATTATTATTGAACATAAAAATCTAACAAAAATAAACAATTTAAATGATAATAATTACATTTAAAATCATAATTTGCAATATTTATAATTTCATTTGTCTTATATTATTTATAATAATATTTTTTATTTGATTTTAATTTTTAAATAATGGAAATTCTAATTTATTGTTATTAAGTTTAAATGTTTTTTTTTTTTTTTTTTGGCATAAATTATTTTAATTTTTGTATTTATATTTATTTAACAGTTAGGTAGACAATTAACAGAAATTGCTAAGCTAAAAACTGGATTAAAAGCTGATCAAGAAATGGCAACACTGAATTTAAATAGACTCATGGTACATATTACAGACAGTGCTAGTCGTTTACATATCTTAACATTTATTCGAGAACATGATATGAACAAACGACTATTTATGGACTTCAGTGGACTGAGTATTATTCATAATTGGATGACTTCAAATGAAAATGAATCATTTAAGCTAATGGTAGTTTTAAATATTTGTATGGAATTGTATTTGCTTAAATTGTGTATTTAATTTTTAAAACTTATAGATTTTAGAAATTCTTGCGGAATTACCTATTACAAATAGAAACACCATTACCAAATCTAAAGTTTTAGATGTTGTTGCTGAGTGGGCAGATATTTCTCAAGATGTTAGAACTAAAATTGAAAAGTATTAATTTTATTTAAATTTGGATACTTTGCTATTTATTATCTATTAGTTCTTATTTTTTTTTAATTTTGTGTACGGTTTAATTGTTCATTTATATTTAAAATACCTAATAATATAAAAGTCATATTTAATTAGTTGAAAATGCTCAGTTTATAAATCAATTTATATTTTGCTGCTATTATGCACTTTTTTTTTTTTTTTTTTGATTTTTATAATGGTAAAAAATTGTTAAATTGTTAATTTAATTTAGATTAGAGTATCCAGTTACGGAACTACATAAGCATATCCAAGAAATAGACAACATACTACCAACCAATAATAATAGTGAGATTATAAATGGTTTGGTTGAAAAATCTAGAGCTTTGTGGAAAAAGTGGATTGTATTGAAAATGATATTTAAAATCCCAAAAAAAACTGATCAGCATAAACCAAGCGAAGAAATAAATTTAAATAAAGATAACATAGATTCTTGCTCGTATATGGATATATCAGTTATAGATCGAAATACGTAAGAATAATTATTGCTGGTATAATATGTACATTATAATTTATTAAGAATATTTTTTCTTTAATAATAGGTTTAAAGTTTCAAATAAATATTCAAATAAATTACGAAATCAGCAAAATTTATCTTTTGAACGTATAAAATTACGAAAAGAATATGAACAAAAAATAGAGCAAAACCGAAAAAATGTGTAAATATTAATTATTTTTAAAAGATGGTTATTGTAATTTTTTTGGGGAACTTTATTTTTTTTTTTTTTTTTATATATAGATTTAGAAAACAAGTGATGGATGATTGGTTCGAGAATCTTGAAGGAGTGATGACCAAAAAACCAGAACAACATTTCTTATCACGTCAGAAAACATTAAATCATAATAATGGAATTATAAAACAGACGAAATTGAATAATCCTTCACAAGTTGTTTATAAAGGCCAAAGTTAGTAATTTATAATTATTAATTATATAAGTACAAATTTAAGCAAAATATCGGAAATTACATTTTTATAAATTAGTTGTAACTACTAAAACATTTTAATAATAAAAAAAAAAAAAAATAAAAAAAAAATTACATATTTAGTTGTACTGATTAACAAGTACGATGATTTACAATTTGTATAAGACTAAAATAATTCAGTATTTTCTTATTTTATTTTTTCCTTAATAAATCAGTAGCCAAATAATTTATTTAATTTCTTTCTTCATAAATTTGTAGATGAAAATGTTGGGATAGATAATTATATACTTTATATATATATATTATATGGTTTTTGATCTTAATTTATGTTTTTTTTTTTTTTTTATGTTATAAATTTAAAAAATGAATATTATGTTTCAGATTCAACAGTCAATATGCCAATTCCTTGTTTGAATTCCATACCGCCTCAAGTATTACAACAACCATTAGTTAAATTTCCACAGTATTCTTATCCACAACTACAAGTAATTCCTAAGTATAATTTAAGTAATTTAAGTAATCAACAAACATTTTTTAACACTCCTCCACCTCCACTTCCTAATAATCCATATAAATTACAACCTCTTAAATCAACCATATTGCCTAACAGTACACCTGATAATCAACATTTAGAAAAACCTGAAATTTCTCCTAAAAAACAACTATTGAAATCGGCTGAGACCAATGTCTTTAATTTGATCAATGAGAGTTTACTCAAACATTACAATTATAATAAAAATCTAAATACTAATACAGAAATTGAACATTCTAAAAAACCTTGTCCAAGAGCTGTCCAGTCTGGTATAGATTTATTAGCTAGAATTAAAGTTATTAGTAATTCTTTTAAAAACCAACCTTCAAAATTAATCAAAATTAAGCATTTAAAACAAAAAAATGATAAATCAAAACTAAAAAATATACCCATTTTGGAAACCCGGTTGCAAACTGTTTGTAATAAAAATAGAAGAATTACTTTTATTAATGAAGAAACAGGTGTAACTTCTAATACTTTAAATAAAGATTTGATGCCAATCCCTAAGACTATTCCTTTATCTGGAAAAAATAAATTTGCCAATGCTATATTCACTTCTTTGTTAAAAAAGACAAAACTTGAAAAAGAAAATTTAGTACCACAAAAGTTTGTCTCTACCAATCTTACCAATGCTGAAGTAATTACTTGTAATGAAACTGACAAAGAAATTGAATTGTATAACAATATGAAACCCAAAATAAATAAAAAAATAGTATCGCATTTAAAAGTAAAAAATGGTATTGTGGCTGTTATAAAACGACATTGGGGATTTAAATTAAAAGGTTTAAAAGGAAACTATGACAGAATACCTGCTACTAAACGTAATATAATGCGTAAGGGTAGTATACATAAATTAGCATTGAAAAATAGTGGTGTTGCCAATACAAAAAAATCGGCACTAAAAAGACGAAATGATATTAATGATGATTATCATTTAAGAAAACCTAAAGAGAAAAGAGTTACATTCTTGATTGAAGGTGAAACATCACCTATTTCCCCACAATCAGAAGTACGTCCTATCAATTTGAACCAAAACACAATAAAGCAAAAGCCACTTATGAAATGCCATCCATTTGAAATACGTTATGAACCGAAATCTATTCTTCAGCCGTCCACATCTACTGTTCAAAGTGATAATTTACAGTTTCCTCAACTTGAACAGATGTTTGAAACAACTGATGATCAAATTATTACTCCTATTGTTGCAAAATTCAAAGCATCAAGACATAAATGCATAAGTAATAGAAAAAAATCATCTGATTTAAAGAAATCAACTGAATCAACTGATTTAAAGAAATTACTAAGTCAGAGAAAGCATATGATACCTGAAAGCATGATGTCTTTGTCTATAGATGTATTAAAACTTATTCCTGACAATGTAAAGGAAATGAAGAAAGTAGTTGATTATTATCATTCAATGGCCTCTATTATTGTTAAGACCTTAGGATCGTATGCCAAAACAACCTGTCAACAAGCACGTATAAGAAATAATACCGATTTTAAATTTCTTGCCAGAAAGGTAATTTTATCATATTAATTTTATTATATTTTATGAAAACATGTATTTTTTTCAGATTAATGCAAATGTATTATTAAAAGAATTACAATGCAAAAGAGTGGATAAATTAAAAATAAATAATAGTACTAAGGAGAAAGTAGCAGAATATATTAAAAAATATATGTCAAGGTTTGGCGAAGTCTACAAGATTACACATTAGTATGTATGATATATTTAATTTAATTTAAATAATTTAAAATGTCGTTTGTTTTTATATTTTATAGTGACTTATTGCTACTTAATTTTTAATCACCTTCTTGATAATGTTGCTATGTTGTTATTAAATTAATGTGATTAAATGTATTACTATTTTTAGTTAATTAATTATAATGAATTTTTCAGATCAAACTGATTGCCACAAAACTAAATAAATTATCACTAATGATATACAATACAAAACATTTTAATAATTAATTAATTTTTTTTTTGTATTTGTCATAAATTATTATTCTTATGATTTCTAAAATTACATATTTTTCTTTAAAACTTCTTGTTTATTGTTCTTATATTACATTTTTTTTTTTTAATACTGTTATTGTATGTTCATTTTATATCTATAAGTAATTTATAATTAGAAGATCAAAATTGTTATATTAAGTATTAAAAATTGTAAAATTAGTTATTATTTTTGACTGACTAGGTAGTTGATTTATGTACAAATATTTTTTGGTATAATGTATATAAAATATCCTTTTTATATGATTATAATTTAATTTTTTATTAATTGTTATTTTTCTATGACTACTTTGACATTTCCTATTACATTTTTGAAAAAACATGAACATTAATTACATTTTTATTTTGTTTGAAATTATTCATATTCATTGACAAGTTGGTCAAACTATGAAAAAGTTTTTTAAGTTCTGTTCATATTATTTAAATATATATATATATATACATAAAGACATTTTATTTTTTGTTGATTTATTTATACTTCCTTTAGTCAGTATTATGGATGATAAGTTTCAATAGTGGTAATTTATTATTTACTTTAAAAAATGAACATCTTTTTTTTTTATGCTGTTTAATCAACGACAACCCTGAGACTGTTCTTTACATTGCTCCAAAGCCACAATAAAAACGTACAAACACAATTAAGTAATTGTTTTATTTTAAAATATAATTTTTGAAATTAAATGTTACTTGATCCATTGTATTTAATTCAAAATTGATAATATATTCTTTAACAAGTTTATTAAGACATAATATAATTCTTTAGTTGAAAAATATAATCATCAGACTTCTGTTTTCAGTGTTAACTAACTTGTAATTAAAATATAATTGAAGGCTTAATACTAATATTATATTGTTAGCAAATTTAATTTGGTAACTTCATAACAGTTGTGAAGTTAATATAGTTATTACTAGGGCTTGGAAGTTTCAGGAACTAAAAAAGGTAAAATATGCATGCAATTATGCATAAAAAAATTGAGAAATATACATTAAAAATGTTAAATATGAAAAAAAAATGTAGTAAATACGCAAAAAAAATTATTTTGAATTCAGGTTAAGAAAGAAAAATCAATTTTTTTTACAAATTATTAAATATGCATAATATGGATATGAAAATCAACAAAATATACACTTTTCCCCTAAAATTGACCAAATATGTAAAATATGAATTTTTAATTTTCAATTTTTAAATAAGCTGTTGTATAGCTCGGTTTATAGTTTAGTTTTCTATAAATTGAAAACATATAGAATAATATGCAACTTATAGCAATTAATAATGAATACTTAGAGTAATATTAAGATGCACGTCTTATTAAAATCTTCTTAAACTTATTATACATAATTTTTGATAAATTAACCAAAAATTATATATATTTTCATAATGTATACTTAATTGATTTGGTACGTCTTACTAGTAAATGATAAGAAAATTGAGTTTAATTAAAAAAAAAATAAAAAATATATGATTAACCATCTATTACATTTTGACAAAACAACAAGACACAAAAATCTATCACATTTTTGTTAAAAATTTATTTAATTATTAATTTTAATATCAAAGACTTGACTATTAAATAGGTACAACAAATTTTCTTTATAACTACAAAAAAAATGTACAAGAGAGTAGCAAAAAAGTGTTACAAAGTGAAATGTTAATGGAATTAAATATTCCAACAAACTTTATTTACATTTACATATCTACTGAGTATCTATAAATAAATATTAGATTTTAAAAACATTTTATAATTTTCGAAATATTTAATAAAATTTGTGTTGTTTATTAGTACACGATTTTTTCAGTGGAATTATTCACTTACCTATACCCAGGTGGCTTTCTTATTTTTGCCGAAGTTAGAACATTAAAAGCTCAAACTACCTTAATAAATAATTAGTTCTACTAAGTACTTCGTCAACCATTTTTTGAAATATAAACTGAACCACACAACCTATTTCACTTAGAATCATCCGTTCCTTTTTCTCAACCGAACATACAGTCCCACCTTTTCTAAAAGTTTATAACTATTATTCTAGTATAAATAGTAGTAGAGAGTAATAATAGAGACATGATAGAGCCTTGATAGTCTGGATTTCCGATAATCCAGTGAACAAGGTAATCCGGATGGCATATAAATCCATTTATTTTTTATTTTTATTTATTTTATTTATTTATTGAAAGTAAACGCCCATAAAGAGCTCAGTACAGAAGCAGTTATTACACTTAATAGCTAAGGATGACATCAATATATGAACAAATAATAAAGTAATAAACAATAAAAAACAAGACATTAGGTATACAATTAACTATTAATAAGGAATAACGTAATAAACAATTTTTACGAGATAATGACAAGTTAAGTTACAAGTTGAGATTTAGATTATTAACCATAGACTATAACCTGGCTAATGAATCATTAAAAAAGTTTCCGTGTAGAACGTATGTGATAAACGAGTATTAACACTAGGGACCATTAGGGGTATTTGACATAGTAACTCTGGGCAAACAATTTGGGAATTAAGGAGTTTGTATAACCAAAGTAGATTAAAATATTTTCTCCTCGTTTCAAGTGACTCAATATTAAAATCGATTGCTAATCGTTCAAGAGAAGTACCAATTTTGTTGGTTTTATATGCTAATACTCGGGCGCGGATCCAGAATAAATGTACGGGGGGAGGGGGGGGCGGCATCAAATATTATTAATAAAGAATATCAGAGTTTATTATGTTAATAGTTTTTGACATTAGGATAACGATGATTAGTTTACCTTTAAGTAGACCAAAAAATTAATAAACAAAAAAAAAAACATTTTAAAAATAATTAAGTTTTTTCAAGATTGTATTTTATTGCTTATAAAATATTTAATTACATCACTTTTTCTTTTTTAGCTAGATTGTACTATACCTAGTAAATAATTTAAGATAATTTCTAATCAAATGTACAACTTAAAATTAGGTTAATTTCTTATTACTAATGGTTTTCAAATTGCAAATGGAATTTTTCTTTTGCTTTTGGTGAAACGTTCAATTATTTTTTTAACATCTATGTCTATGTCCCTGTGAATGTTCAATAATGCAAATCCAGTTTAACGTGTGTCACACATTGTTGATCTTAACCATGTTTTGAGGCGTCGTAATGAAGAGAATGTTTTTCAGAGCTAGAATTGCTAATATGCAAAGTAATTAATAATTTTAATATTTTATTTATTAAAGGAAAAACGTCTTCATTACAATTCTTTAATACATCAATGACATGTTTAGAAATTACTGATGAATCCTTTTAATATTCACGTATCCACTTTTCTTTCCAAGTATAGTATTCACCAATTAATTGCGAGGATACCTATATCATTTTTATGAAGTAATATTTGAAAATCCTTGGCAACTGATTTTATTTTGTCAGTTTCTTCTTATATGTCATTTGGTAATTTTAAAAAATAGTCGGAAGAAATATATATAACTGAAATAATTCTTATGTATTTTTTGAAAAATGTGTTTTTAAGTCATCTATAACATTATCCAATAAAGGAATAAATATTGTGATTCTGTAATAGTTTTCTACATTATTAGTAGATTAGTTTGAACGATTTTTTTGTTGCTTACATATCCTGGGCATTCGTAATTCTACATCGACAATGTTTGGTCTTTAGTCAAAGTCTTTAGATAATTTAAAAATATTTTAAAATGTTGTATCAACATTTTCACGACATTTCGAAAGAGCTTGTAATGTGTCTTTAATAGTATTTGCTGCTGTATTCCAATCTAAATTTTTTTTTGGAAGAATTTGCTTAGACAACAAGTGAAATTAAGCAAATACACTTAGCAAGACTAAAAATAGCAACAATAAATTCACTATCACATAGTTTTGTTCCAAGTATTTTTGCTTTTCCAGAAGTTTGGGAATATTTCCATGTTGTCCGAAGACCAATATTATCAATTTTACAAAACATAATCTAATATAGATATATGTAATAAGAATAATTTAATGTTAAGTATAATATTATTAACATACATTATATATAGGTATACATACTTAATATTTTTCACCAGTCTTTTTTTTTTTAGATTTGGGGGGGGCATTGCTCCCATGCCCCCCTCTTGTATCCACGCCTGCTAATACTCGTAAAAGCCGATTTTGAATACGTTCAATTTTGACTATAGTTATATATTATATATAAGGGTAGATTGATGCGGGTTCCAAATTATTGACCCATATTCTAATATTGAACGAACTAATGAAAAATAGAGTATTTTTAAGCAGTTAGGATTGTTAAACTCCGAACAGTTGCGGCGTATAAACCGAAGGTGCGAAGAGCTTTATTACACATTGCATTTATATGATAATTAAATGATAAGTCACTTGATAAAATAACACCTAAATCTTTAGTTTATGTTACTACAGGCAAAATTGATCCATTTATACTATATTGATATTTTATATTTGATTTCCGACGAGAAAAGGTAATTTGTGCACATTTGTTAACTTGGGCCATTAGTTGAACACCATATGTGAAATTTATTTAAATCGGATTGTAGATTATTACTATCATTAGTTGATAAAATATGCATATATAGTTTAGATCATCGGCGAACATTAAGAATTTACAGTTATTAAAGATATAATAAACATCATTCATAAATAGTAGGAAGAGAAAAGGGGATAAATGCCCTCCTTGAGGGACCCCATAGGTAACATTGATGATCGATGAACTAAAACTCCCTAACTTAACCTGTTGCAATCTGTCGATTAAATAAGATTTAAACCATTTTAACATAGGGCCAGAAATCTGTATAATAAACTAATAAATTCGTTAGTGTCGATTTAGAATGACGAAAACCATGTTGTTTATCAGAAATTGAATTAAAAAATATTGCTGTCAATTTAGGTGTCATAATTTTTTCTAATATTTTAGGTAACGCACTTAGGCGTGATATAGGACGATAATTTTCAATCAAAGTTCTGTTTCCCGACTTGAATACTGGATAAATAAAAGTTTTTTTTCCATTTGGTAGGATAATAACCGCTTGATAAAGATCATAAACTATTTGTGAGGTATGAGCGACCACTACATTTTAAGCCAATATTATTGTTTATGAAACGAGTCTGAGGAAGATTATAATCACCAAATATTATAAATTTTGTATCAAATGAAAATGTATTCTGTAATAGAGGTGTTAAGTTCGTGAACGAATAGTTAATTTAAACTATTCACTTTGATGAACTATTCTGAACTGTTTCAGTACCTGTGACTTAACAGTTCACAGTTTGAAAAAAATTGGTAGCATTGTACAGGGTGGTGCAGAGGAAACGCATGTTTTTCAATATTGGATTACTGGAACACAATGGGTTGAAAATAATAAAAACAAGTATTAAATGATAGGATTTTTAATGCTGTTTTGAAATTACATAGCATATTTAGGTTTGGAAAATAATGTCTTTGAGATGACGTCCTTCCTGCTGAATACAAATGTGGATCCTCTTCTGAAAATTACGAACGGCTCTCTCCAACATTTCATTCGGCACGGCTTCAATTTCCTGACGAATGGAATTCTTAAGGTCTTCGAGTGTGCGAGGCTTGTTGATGTACACTTTTGATTTTAAATATCCCCACAAAAAGAAGTCACATATCGACAGGTCGGGTAAGCGAGGGGGCCAGTGAACATCGCCAAATCTCGAAATCACATGTCCTGGAAACATTTGTCGAACCACTGCCATGGATGCTCTCGTCGTGTGAGCTGTGGCACCATCCTGCTTAAATCAAATGTCTCTCATGTTCACTTGACGCCTTTCAAGTTCTGGACGAAGGAAGTTGTTTAACATTTTAACGTAGCGAGCTGATGTAACAGTAACTGCAATTCCTTCTTCTTCAAAAAAATAGGGTCCAACAATCCCCAACTTTGAAATGCAGCACCACACTGTTACGTTTAAACTGTGCAGAGGTCTTTGGTGTAACTGTTGTGGGTTCTCAGATGCCCAATACCGACAGTTTTGAACATTGACGTAACCGTCCAGATGAAAATGTGCTTCATCACTCATGAAGACTGTAGCATCGGGATCTTCCGTAAACGTTTCATCCATTATGCGACAAAACTCTCTGCGCTGGACAAAATCCCCTTCATTAAGCTGCTGGACGATCATTATTTTGTACGGATGGAACTTGAGGTCATCATGTAAAATGCGGTGAAGCGAACGACGTGACATACCCATCGCTACTGCATGTCGTCTAGTCAATCGTCTAGGACTAGCAACCATTGCCGTTCTGACTCTGTCTACATTTTCTGGTGTACGAACTGAACGGGGAAGACCAGATGGTTTCTTTTTCATCACAGAACCAGTACTTCTAAACGCTGCAACCCATCGGAGTACGGTATTTCGATCAGGCACTGCACCATGACGTCAACTTTAAAATATTGACGAAAAATACGTTGCACTGTGACTACAGAATCATTGTTTCTAAAAAACTGCTCTACAACGAACACACGATGTTGTACGCTCCAACGCTCTGAAACGGCATTGCATGGGCTGTCTGCTAACATTCGTTCAAGGTCAATACCCCCTCCCGTCGCCGCGTACTAGCGGTTCGAAAAACATGCGTTTCCTCTGCACCACCCTGTATAAATAAAATAGTTCGTGAACTTCTTTAAAATTTCTCTGTAGTTTGTTGCATAGACGCATGACGCATGGACCGCGCTTAGAGAAACGTGTGAAACTTATTGAAACAGCAATTTGTCAGCACATTACAGAATTTTGGTTATAGTCAAATAACTATATTTTTGATTGTTAAAATTAGAAATACGGTTCAATATATTTATATTATGTGAATGTATAATATTCTTAATTTACACTCACATTGTATTATTATTCTACATAACAACAAATTGATATAGAATATTGATGGATTAGGATTAGTTTGAAGTTAGATTATTTGTTATCATATATGTTCTCAAGTCTCCATGAATTATGTTAGTATGTTTGATTCGTATCATTGAACTAATAAATATTTACTGTACAAGTGAATAATTCAATTGAACTATTCAATAGTTTGTTTAATTCCCTTGTGTTTCATGTACAAGGGAACTCACTTTCTCACTCACTTGAACTATTCACTTTTATGAACTATGAACAAATGAACTTTTCATTCGAATGAACTAAATTTTCCACCACTATTCTGTAACCACTCAACTGTCTCACAGTGGGTGCTGTAAATGTTAGGCGAGCTACCTGGTGGTAAATAACAGGTTCCTATAATCATTCTAAAATTATTTTAGTAGAATAAATAATTGTTCAATATTGTCATGTTGACTTCAGTATCAAAAATCTTATCAACTAAGATAGGTTAGTTATTTTTTTGCCTTATTGCTCCTATCATTACGATATATATTATAATTACTTAAATCAAATTCAGAGTCTAAAATATCAGAATTCAACCAGGTTTCAGTGAACAAATAATAATCATATCTCAAAAATGGGACATAACATCTTAACATATTTAATTTAGTTCGTAAGACTCTCACATTTTGATAATAACCATACAACTTTATTTAATTTTGAACCCGGGTTTCATTACAATTTTGACATTTATATTTATTAACTAGGTTTACTATTAACTAATTTATAATTACAATTTATACTTTTATTTTTATTAATCATATTAATATTAATTAATTTACAATCATTAAAAGAATATTTTACATTATTACTGATGGAGTGTGTATGATAAATTAGTTTTTTGAGCAAATTTTTGGGACACCATCGAAATATTTTATGATTGAATTTGAATCTCCTTCTAAACGTTTTTGCCGAAGAATATCTCTCAGTGTTTTCATATGAGTTTGTTGGGTACGGGTTAGGTCAGCGTTCATCCATACATTTTTCCATTTCTCAATTGAACGTAAATTTGATTTATAATTTAAAAGAGTCTTAGCATTTGAAGCATTAACGAATTCAATTATCAAAGATCGCCCAACCGAATGAGTTTTACCTATGCGTTTAGCTCAGACTATGTTTAAATTTAGATTAAGGTCAGATAATATATCTCTATCGATTGATAAAGTATTATCCGCATTGTTCGTAAATATATTATAAGAGCTGCACAAAAAACAAGTGCATTTAAATCAGCTAATATTCCCATATGGACAAAAAAATACTTGGGTTTAAATTGTGTTTTATTTTTGGACGGGTTTCAAAAATAATTTGTTCCTTCAGTTTGTAAACACCTTTTCAAAGTAAATGTACATCCAAATGCTTTGTTATTGTATGATAATTGCTCTTGACACCCACCAGCAAAAGAATTGTTCAATTACGAAAGAAATATTTTCGCAATTATTCAACTTCTTCTTCTTCTTCTTTTGCTTCGTCTTCCTCCCAACTATTTGGGGTCGGCCACCCTTGTCCTACACCTCCACTTTACTCGGTCAATTACATCTCCTCTGCACACACCGACAGCCCTCATGTCATTCTCCAAAGTCTCCAAACATCTCTTTTTTGGTCTTCCTCTTCCTCTTTTCCCTTCAACGTCCATCTTCATAACCACTCTTACTGCATTCGTTTCCTCTCGCCTCATCACATGCCCAAACCATCTCAGCCTATTTTCTCTCATCTTGCCCACAATTCGCAATTATTCAACTAATGAATCAAAATGTAATACAGAATAATTAATTAAAGTACCTATTGTAAGTTTTATTTTTGAAATTTATTATTTTTTTTTTAACTTAAAATGCAATAAATATATAAGGGATTGAAATAAAAATAAAAGTCTTAGTAATTTGTAAGTCTTAGGTAATCTTAAAAAACTTCCAGTTATCCAGACTATCGAGACTTTACTGTATTTAAGATGAAAAAGTAATACTACTGATACGGTTATTTGGAAGTGTAATAAATAATATAAGTATAATAGTATCTCAAAACAATTTAAATATAAAACATATATCTAACCGGTATTGATAATTGATATGTAGTATAAAAAAATTAAGATAAAATAACAGCAGTGGCGCCGAACACGTAGTTTTATGGGGCAGTTCGCCCCTGCATTTAACTATGATGGTGGGTGTCTGGTGATTGTGTGGGTGTGAAGTGGTTGGGTGGGTGTAAGGAAGTTGCTTAGTGTCAAGTAGTTGGGTGGATAAATTTACACTCTAGTTAGTAAATCTTAGGAATTTACAAATTAAATACCAGTCGGTCTGTAGATAATAGGATACTATGATGCGATAAAGCAATTAGCTTATCAATGCATGTCTTTATACCATATCAAGTATAAAGGCGTACATAGAGCCGTATTTACAATGTTTGCACCCTGGGTCAACCATATTTTTACAACTCCCCCCCCAACACTACTAAATTAATTCTTTCAAAAAAAAAATATTATTGATACAAATAGATACAACATTAGTATACTACACCGGGCAACAGCAGTGCCCGGCCGCCCCCCTAAATAGATCAATATTTGGTCGCCCGGGGCATATTTCCCCATTGCCCCCTCTAAATACGGCCCTGGGCGTACATTAACATAGGTACATATATATTTCGCACACATGATGAAGCTAAACGCCTCTCAAAGCTCAATGTTTAAAAGTGATTATACAGCATGTAAATACATATTTTAAAGATTATAAGATAGTTACTTAAATTACCAATAGCCTCGTGAAACATTTTTGAAATATCTTATAGATTCTGAGTGAAACTTTTCTCCTAGAAAACGTGCTCCAATCGAAAACTTGCCGGAAGGTTTTCGATCCGAAATCGTATCCGGTTGGTGCATTAGGGAGGACATTTTTTGAATTTCTCAATAGTTTTTTATTTTCATTATAACTCGAAAAATATTGATCGCAAAGACTTGAAATGTTCACACAATATTTACAAGGCAATTGTCTAGAGATGGTGAGATCTAACTTTTTGGGTGGTGGTGTTAACAAATTTTTATACTTTTCCCCATCTTATGAAATACAAGTCGGCGCCACTGAATAACTTTTTACGTCTGATTACACGTAACCGGAGTCAATCATCTAACGGTAGTCTTGAAATGCGTAATCAGCGTTCGAAAGTTTTACACTCAGTTGGATTCCTAAAAATATAAAAATACTTACTTGAATATGTTCAGTGTTTTGAATGTTTCTTTTAAAAAATAAATAGTTCATTTCTTGTTCTTAAATAAGGAAAATGTTTTGTTCTTTAATAATTTTAAAATTTAATTAATATAGTTTATAGTTGAAAGGTTTTTCCAGCTTCTAATGATGTCTCATCAATAAGGTTACCATGTTAGTTTAGTTGACATTAACTTAATTTTAAAAATATTGCCAATATTATCGTATAAAGTTTAATTGTATAGATTTTTATATATAAATAACTTTATTTAAAAACAAAAAAAACTATAAAGTAAGCTGTCCATGTATGGGTTGTTGACATAACATACTGAATAATAATCAATAGATAAATCAATAAAGTAACTAAATTTTTAAAGGAAAGTTATGAAAAAAAATTCTCGTAATTCAAAACATTTTTAAACTACCTAAATTTAAAAATAACGCCGTGTCCTGCATAAACATGATAAGTAAAAATTTCGATAAATGTGTACGATTTCGTATCACAATTCTCGTTCTATTTTGTGACGGTCGTACAAGCGGTATATACGACAAATACGAACTTTCGTCTTGCGACTAATGGCACGATAGTGGTGTAACTGTATAGATTTACGGAGATTATATAATTTCATACATTAATTTTGAATTACCATATTTTTTACCTAGTAATTTAAAAAAATAACAGTTAAATTGAAATATATATTTATATACCTTTAATTAGTTATAATAAATTATGTTTATGTTGTATAATATTTAACTATATGCATATAAAATGTTTTATAACATAATGCTTATAACAGAAAATACGGCACTTAAGTATTTATTTTATAAAAGGTAAGTAGGTACTTAATAAAATCAATTACATATAATAAGTATCGTAAATACTTTAAAATTATTTTATACATTAAGGTATGAATAATTATTTTATCTCTTTATTTCTTATCCCACTTGTTTCATAGAATACTTATTTTTTTTTAATTTCCAAAATCAACAATTTTATGACAACATTGTATGTTGTTAGCAGTGCTTGACTTGGCAAAACTAAAGGAAGGGGACTGTTCACTTTAAAAAAAAGGTCGTTCCCAAAACTTATTAAGCGTTATAATGATAACGTAATAATAGTAGGGGAAGCTAAAATTTCTGAAAATTAGTTGAGGTATTCCGTCCCCTGCGTCCTCCCACAAGTCGAGCACTGGATATAAGTATAAAATAATGATTAAAATATTTTAAATATTAATTTTTAATTTTATTAATATATCTTTGATTATTATTTTGTGTTTTGATTGAAGATTATAGCTAACAAGGCTAAAAAAATTATTTTGATTTTAAATTTGTACAACTAAACGCATACGAAAATTTGTATGTATTTATCGCATTTGTCATTTCATGTAGGTAAATTCCGTTTGTTTTGGATATTTTGTTTATTTTAAGAATTACATCAGTTGGGTAGTACAACGATTTTCGTATTTTCGTAGGACACGGTATAAGTGGACGAAAAAATCGTTCATGTTTCTCTAAAAAAGAACGAAATTCCAGTATGTTCCTAATATGATAAAGAACTACGATTTCGACAAGTTCCTTTAAAAAAATAAAATTAAAAGAACAAGTTCTTTTGAGCGCGATTCTTTTCAGCACTGAGTATGTATTAGGTAGGTATTAATAAGGGTAAAGGGCTAAGGAGGCGTTAGAAAAAGTTTATTTAGTTAGATACCCCCTAGGTAGAAAGTCTGAAAGAAATCGACTATCACAGCTGATTGTTTCTTACTAGACAATGAAAACGAACCTTTTTCAGACATAAACACACAGTAGAATGAAAAATAACATAGCATTATTGTACAAACATGTAAATATAATGTATGTATAACTGCCATTAATTTTGTATTGATGCAAAGTTGTAAAAGTAAAATAAAACATTTTATACTAAATTAACGAAAATAAACCAGTCTCGACGTGGCAGGAATAGTGTCTAACATATGTCCACCTTAAGTGATCTAATTCTACTAATGTACTCTGATTATACGAGTTTCCGTGACAGACATCAGCAGCAGCAGGATTACACCTGCGTTTTCCGAGAGATAAGGATAATCACTAAGGAGAAAATTTAGCTGTGACGGATTGTGTAGGAGGCAGCTCCATGTCACACAACAGTTGGCTTCTTACATACAAAAACAAATATCGGCTCATGTCTTCTTATCAATTTATCATATTTGTTAGTTATTTGTTATTAGACTAAGGAAGGAAAGCAATAGGGGACGGAATAAATTGTTTGAAGCACTTTTTTTTTCTTTTTTTTTTTTTTTAATTCCATCCAAGCTCTTTCCTGCATTTCATTATCATGAAAAAAAAAAACATTATCTCTTGACATTTACGACGGCGATGATAACCCCACCGCTACTACAACTGTTATCCTGTTTATCGGAAGATTCGTCGTGGTGTCTATGTACCTATGAAAAAAAAAAAAAAATTCAGTACTGTTGTAATATGGTACACTTTGGATTTCGGTCGATCCACGTATATCGTATGTCTGATAACATTATGTAACGTCAAGGGGTACCGCCGATTTTCGGGTATTCGTTTTTAATCACGCCATGGTCTTGCGAACGGATTAATAATTATGATTTGTACCTATAATACGCGCGACACGTTGTTTTGTTGGCGCAGTGCACTCATCGTTAAAAAGTGCCAAACGTGTTCATTTTTATTGTAAATAATGACAGCTGTTATTTAAATACACTGCTGTACTGATACTGCTTCTGTTACTTGTATTAACTGTATAAAGTATTTTTTTATTATTATTATTAACCAGTGATTTGTACGTATAATGGCTTTGAAAAAAGTCAGAGGCAATATTGAGAGGATGTTTGATAAGAACTTAACCGATCTTGTCCGGGGCATACGAAACAGTAAAGAAAATGAGGTATGTGAAAAAATTATCAAAACGCCTGACAATTTCTTAAAATTGTGTTAGTTTATTTATTGATTTTTAAATTATTAATGTTATTGTAGGCCAAGTACATTGCACAGTGTATGGAAGAAATTAAACAAGAATTACGACAAGAAAATGTGGCAGTCAAAGCTACAGCCGTGGCCAAACTTACATATGTAATTATGCTGAATGAAATTAAATTATATTAAATTAATGTAAATCTGTTTATTTTTTTTAGCTACAAATGTTGGGCTATGACATTAGTTGGGCAGGGTTCAACATTATTGAAGTTATGAGTTCTTCAAAGTTTACTTACAAAAGAATTGGATACTTAGCATCATCTCAAAGTTTCCACACTGATACGGATGTACATTACATTAATTTAAATATAATCATCAACTTATTTATATTTTGTTAATTTATTATTATTATTATTTTTAGTTACTTATGTTAACAACAAATATGATACGCAAGGATCTGAATAGTCAAAATCAATATGATGCTGGTGTTGCTCTTTCTGCACTTGCTTGTTTTATTAGTCCAGATCTAGCAAGAGATTTGGCAAATGATATTATGACATTGGTATAATTTACACTATAATTCTTGTTATAAATAATTTTTAAATTTTATGTTAATAATTATAGCTGTCATCAACAAAGCCTTATTTGAGAAAAAAAGCTGTGCTTATGATGTACAAAGTATTCCTTCGTTTTCCGGAAGCATTGCGACCAGCTTTTCCTCGTTTAAAAGATAAATTGGAAGATATGGATTGTGGTGTTCAATCAGCTGCTGTGAATGTGGTATGCGAATTAGCTAGAAAGAATCCAAAAAATTACTTGAGTTTAGCTCCAGTGTTTTTCAAATTAATGACATCATCTACCAACAACTGGATGTTGATTAAAATAATAAAATTGGTAACTACTAAAATTTTTTAAAATCTTTTTTTTTTTTCATTAATTTAGCTTTTGAATCTTAAACTTATAACATATAATTACTATAAATACTTTTATTTTGATTTTTGTCCTAAGTTTGGTGCACTGACTCCACTGGAACCACGACTTGGGAAAAAACTCATAGAACCTCTTACTAATTTGATCCACAGGTAATGGATTATTTTAATTCACTTAAATTAAATATTAATTATAAAAATTAAAAGTTATTTATTGTAATTTTTTTGATCAATGTTTGATTTTGTACAATTTAAGTTGTATATTTTAGTACTTCTACTATATTTGTACATCAGTATGTCTACTTAAATTGTTAATAATCTGCAGTTAACTATTTTTTGTATAAATTATTTAATAACTAATTGATAGTGTTTTAAATTAAAATGTATACTGTTTAATGAAACAAAATTAATATTTTGTCCAGAAATATTTTAAGAATTATTATTTTTGTAGGCTTAGGACTGATAGTAAATTTACTAAAAAAGATTCAGTTATATCAAATAGTTCTAAAAACGGACAAAATATTATAAGAGACATTCCTCATTTTTGGAGATGGTATGTTTGTGGGTTGTTAAAATAAAATAAATAAAACTAAGCTTTGTATTTCTAGAATAGTTAACAGTATTCAGTTTCCTCTATGACTATTATTAAAAAATCACCCTAGAAATAATAAAATAACCAGTACAATTTTAAATTAGACAACTATTTATGTTCCATTTATTAGAGTGTCCTAAATTGTGTTTATATATATTTAATATATAGGTTTTTATTTATATTTTTAAAATTGATCTTTATTTTGCTTAAAAATGCTATATAATCAAATTAATGTGTTGTTAATATTTATCCCTTTTAAAAATAAAAAATTATTATATCTCATTAGATATATTTGTAAACTAGTTATGAACCGTAATACGTAAATTTTGTAAAACTATAATATTATTTCTTTATTAATTTATTTATTATGTATATAATGATAAGGTATATAAAATCTATATTATATAATTGATCATTTGTTTACAGTACTTCTGCAATGTCCTTGTTATATGAATGCATCAATACCGTGATTGCTGGTAAGTATTTTTTTATTTTTATCTAAAATATTATTAATTGAATATTAAATAAATGTAGTTAATTATGTAAATATAGTGTTAGCGATAGCTTGCAGTGTTAGGAGTTATAGAAGAATCCAAATATTTTTATTTGGATCCTCTTGTGTCTATATAACCATGCCAATTCATAGTTGCTTTTGTTTAATTTAAATATAATGATTCAACTTTTGAAGTTTGCTAAATATTAGCATAAGCTTGCAAAGTACATGGAAATAAAACAATATTTTATTTATTTATTTTTCTTATTATTTTAAAATAAACATTTTAAAACTGTAAACACATTATTATTGCTAATTTGTATTTATAGTTAAATAAATTTATTATGTCAAGTATAAAAATAAAAAAGTTAATATCAGACTATTTCTCTTCACTGCTTTTACCAATAAAAATGTAAACATATTTTTAAATTTCAAACATATTATTTACTTAAAAATTTAAGTATATTTAGTAAAAATATGATATGTTTAATAATTATTAATTATTATTAATAACTATATATAAAATGATTGAATATTTTATACGACATTAACCTGTGATTATTTAATGTGATTTTATCCAATAAAAAAATCTAGTTAATATTTATTGCTGAATAATATACTATCTAGTTTACTTTTAAGTATAAAATTTTATTCAATTTTACAGTGCTTATCTCAATTTCATCTGGTATGCCAAATCATAGTGCTTCCATTCAAGTAATAATTTTATATTAATAGTTTCATAATTTATTATACTAATTATTTATCAATATACATAATTCATATATAGACATATTTTTGAGGGTTATGACCTTGAAGTTTGTCCCTCCAAATATATTTGCCACCATCTGTCTCTATCCTCTGAAATTTCTTTCTATTGTATAATTAATTCCACCGTTTTAACAACTCTTTTGATATCACAAATGTGGTCTACTTAATAATCTTTCCCCAATCAGATCTTTAATAACTATCTTGATGAATGTGTCCTTTTTCCTCATATATACATATATCTAACATTAATTTAGATAAATATGTATTTTTGTGTACTAGATATTTATATTATAAAATAGATAATGAATGTCAAATGTTAACATCCATCTAGCTTTTATAGTTTATATAAGTATTTTATTTATTATTTATAATTTGTTTAATTATTTAGATATCCGTATACTATTTATTAAAGATAATTTTTATAATAGAAAATATTCTTCATGTATATTGATTACATTATAGACCAGCGTTTTTCAATCTTTTTGAGGCTACAATCCCCTTTAATGTTACCAAGATTTTGAGTGACCTCTTTATTATGATAACATTAAAAATTAGTGATAAATTTATATGATTAATATAACATTTTTATTGGCAATCCTAAATATTAATCAATTGTAATTCTCAACATTGATTATCATGATTTTTACAAAAACACCTTATTTTATATATTCGTGACCCCAAGTTTGAAAATCGCTGTTATAGACTATAGTTATATTATATTGAATATAGCAACATTATTAAGCATAAATGTTGTTGCTTATTGAAATGGTTTATTATTATTTAACTTATATAAAGATCTTATTTAATTTAATAAATCAAATCCCATAATTATAGAACATAATCAATAGATAAATTGAATAAAGTTATTTGTTTAGTGTGTATTTTTGTAATATTATCAAGAACTTTTAATTTATTTAGGTATTAACTCATGAAAGAATATATTCTATAATTATGTTTGTCATATTTATCAGATACCTATATTCTTTACATTTTATTTTTAAATTGCTCTTTTTCATAAATCTTAAACTGTTTTGGTTGGTAAGCTTATTAATAGTTATTAACAAACTGTATAATCATTATTAATTATTTCCTAATCATATAATTTCTAAATTATTTAAAAAACCAAGAATATATTTTTCCTTTTATTACCATAGTGCAGTATAAAAGTTGGTCAAATGAAGTTTAATAATCAACATATATATATAATATTTAATATAAATTTAAAAATTCTTCTTCTTCTACTTCGCCTTCCTCCCAACTATTTGGGGTCGGCCACCCTTGTCCTACACCTCCACTTTACTCGGTCAATCACATCTCCTCTGCACACACCGACAGCCCTCATGTCATTCTCCAAAGTCTCCAACCATCTCTTTTTTGGTCTTCCTCTTCCTCTTTTCCCTTTAACGTCCATCTTCATAACCACTGTTACTGCATTTGTTTCCTCTCGCCTCATCACATGCCCAAACCATCTCAGCCTATTTTTTCTCATCTTGTCCACAATTGGCGCTACACCAACACTACCTCTCACGTATTCATTCCTTATTCTATCTTCTCTTGTCACTCCACTCAACCATCTAAGCATTCTCATTTCCGCGACACTCATACTTTGTTCTATTCTCCTGTTAACCGCCCAACACCCTGAACCATACAGCATAGTTGGTCTCACTACACTTTTATAAAATTTACCTTTCAGTCTAATTGGAATTCTCTTATTGCATAACACGCCCGATGCTACTCTCCATTTCATCCACCCGCACTTAATCCTATGTTTTACATCAATGTCAAAGCCCCCGTCCTTTTGAACAAAAGATCCTAAATATTTAAAGCTCTCAACTTCACCTATCACATCACCATCTATTGTCAGTTGTCTCCTCATTCCTTCAACTTCTTGGTCTGTTTGTCCAAAATCATACTCAATATACTCAGTTTTATTTCTACTAATTCACAATCCCTTTTCTTCGAGGGCTAACCTCCACTCATTTACCCTATTATTGACAACTTCTAGGTTTTCTCCTATCAGAACTATATCATCCGCAAACATCATACACCATGGTATCTCACCCTGTATCTCCTTTGAAACCTCATCCATTACCACTGAGAACAGGTAGGGGCTTAGAGCTGACCCCTGATAAATTTAAAAATTAATTAAATAAAATATCATCGTTGAAAAATATATGTAAAATATATTTATTTGTATTTTAGTTATGTGTCCAAAAATTAAGAATATTAATTGAGGATTCTGACCAAAACTGTAAGTATATATTGCATTTTATTTTTGCGCTGACTTATTTAATATTAAATATTTGTTTTAGTAAAATACTTGGGTCTATTAGCTATGTCTAAAATTCTAAAAACTCACCCTAAATCAGTTCAAGCTCACAAAGATTTAATTATGGTCTGCTTGGATGACAAGGATGAATCAATTAGACTTAGAGCATTAGATCTTCTTTATGGAATGGTAAATTTGTCAAATGTTTATAATTAAATGTAAATTTAAAATAATTTTTATTTTGTTTCAGGTTTCTAAAAAAAATTTAATGGAAATAGTAAAAAAACTCATGGTTCATATGGATAAAGCAGAAGGTACAATTTATCGGGATGAGTTACTTGTGAAAATAATTGACATATGTTCACAAGATAATTATCATTTTATCACAAGTTTTGAATGGTCTGATTTACTTCATTTTTTTTTTCTATTAATTTGTATATTTTATTTAAATTCATTATTTTATATTTAGGTATGTCAGTGTCTTAGTTGAATTGGCTCGAGTGGAAGGTATGAAACATGGTCCATTGTTAGCACATCAAATGTTAGATGTTGCTGTCAGAGTTAAAGCTATTAGGCCATTTGCTGTAAGTCAAATGACTCTACTTCTTAATAATGCTCATATGTTTATGCAACCTTCTGGTGGTTCAAATATGGCTCATGTACTTTATGCAGCAGCTTGGATTTGTGGAGAATATGCGAAGTAATTAAAATTTATTTTTCTAACTTTTTTGGATTTTAGTTTGATATTACTGCTGTTACAGTGAACTAGAAAAACCTGAAGAAACTCTTTTCTCAATGCTAACTGGTAAGGTACATTCATTACCTGGTCATATTCAGGCTGCCTATGTTCAAAATATTATGAAAGTATTGTCTATAATATTGTCTAAAGGAGATATTCAACATTCAATTAAGGTATAAATGCTATATAATAGAATTAAATCAATTGTTTTTAAGTTTATCATTGAGATAACTCTAAGATTTTTATTAATGGTTATTAATAAATAATATTAATAACATCACTTTGAGAGGGTAAATCTGTTACTTACCTCCCTATCTGTAAGGAAACACTTATATGGACAATATTCCTAGTTAAGTATATCCTGAAGGGGTAGTGATGTAATGCAATAGGATAACAGTTCATAGAAGATGCGAGAGTTTTTGTACTATGTTGGGAATATCATTTATATGCAATGTGAATTGTGTTCAATTTTCACTAAACCACACCAGAATCCTATATTAATAATATGATTTAGGTGTGCAAACGCGTGTCAGATAAATTGGCTCAATATGTCTCTAGTGGAGATCTGGAAGTTCAAGAACGTGCAAGTGCAGCATTGCAATTGATTAGTTATATTCAAAAAGAATTAGAAAATGGTGATGTTGATGATATAGCTACTCAAGTGGCTTATCTATTTAATGGTGAATTGAATCCAGTTGCACCTAAAGCACAGCGAAAAGTGCAAGTGCCAGAAGGGTGAGTTATAATTTAATTAGTTCTAATGCATTTCATCTAACTGTTGATTTAATCTTATTCATTTAAGGTTGGATTTAGATATGTGGATCAATGAGCCATTGCAAAGTTCTTCAGAAAGTGATGATGACAACCAGTCAGATGACCATAATAATTTTTTCAATTTAGGTGGTTTTGATAAGAAGGAAGAAGAAGAAAACATACCTAATACCATAGAACAAGCTGAAAAGGTAAAGTAAAATTAATGTTTACATGTTACCAATTTTTAAAAACATTAACTGTGATTTCAGAACAAAAAAGCTCGACTCCAAGAACAAGAAAATAATCCTAATTATTTGAAATTAAACTCTAGCATCGATCAAACTTTTGATATTCCTATTACATCCATAGATCTGCCTACCTCTTTAAATGTATCTGGTTTTATATCATCTGATAAATACATAAAAGCAAAGAAATCTAAAAAAGACAAAAAAAAATCTAAAAAAAAGAAAAAAGGACTTAATAGTTTTGAAGAAGAGGAAGAAGAACCTGTAATCGAGATGATTGTCAATCGAGATGTAGGAGAAATGCCAGATGGAGCAGAAGATTCCGATGGAGCAGTAGATGTGCAAAAAGATATAAATGATCCTCATACTGCTTTAGATATTAACTTGGATGTTCCTGAAATTGAAAGTACACCACCAGTCGAAGAGAAAAAAGAAAAACATAAAAAAAAAAAGAAGGAAAAAGAGAAAAAAAAGAAAAGTGAAAAATCTAAAAAGTCAAAAAAATTAGATAAAAGTGATCAACAGTTAATTGAAATTAAACAAGGTTATGAAGAAGCATTGGGAATTTGCACTCCATCAAAAGAAATTGTACAAACTGAAGATTTATCATTCAGCAAATTAGCAATGGATAAATATGTACTTTTGGTAAATAATACATTTTTTAAATGTTTATTTTCATAATTAAATTTACATATAATATTTAATGAGTATATTTTTTTATTTTCCTGATAACTGTTATTGTTATCTAATTTGTTTTTTTTTTGTTTTTTTGTTTTTTGTTTAATTCAGGAGTACAAAGTAGATCCTAAAAATGAATTAAATAATTTAGCAACTGTGTTCTTTCGTCTCACAAATATTGGTAATAATTGTTTGATTAAAAACATTGAAATAGATGTAAACAATTCTACTGCCATTCAGTTTTTAGATGAAGTAAATATTTGTTTTAATAATTTTGTATTTAATTTTTTTTTAATTCAATTTTAATTTTAGAAAAACGAATCATTATCATGGTACAAACTCAGTAATACCATTCAGTGTGGTTCATTAACGGAATTTGATTTATCTCTTAGAATAGATAACATAACTATTCCTAATACTCTTCGAGGAACATTGACATATATGGCACAAGTATGTAATTAATATAGTTAATGTTTGTATTTTTTTAATTTAGACAACATTTGAAGTATATGTCCTTCAGTTCACTAATGAATCCATGTATGAGTATAATATATATTTCTATATTTTAATAGATATTTCAAGAAGATAGTTTTCATCAAGATAAATTAGACTGGCGATTAACTGTAGCGGTTTCGGATATGTTTCTTAAAGCTCCCCCATCTGTACCCTTAGTTGAACTACTATGCAATGGCCAGCTAGTTTTCAAATCATCTATAATTTTAACTGGCACAAATTTCAATCAAGTTATAAATTGGTTTTCTACTAAATTGCATTTAGTGTTAGTAGAACGGGTTGGTGAAACTGCATCACTATACGGTTCTACAGCGTCTAATGAACAGCTATGTCTCTTGGTGAAATCTAATTCCAACAATGTTTCCGTCGAAGCAAAATGTACATCACAAACATTAGTTGATAATTTAATGAGTGAAATAAAATCTTCTTATAATATATAAAATTATTTTATATTATTACAATTTTATTCATCATTTGATCGACTAATTTAGATAATGAGAATATCAAATACTTTGTAATTCCAGTTAACTCTCAGGTTATTTAAAAATTGTTAATTAAAAATATGTTTATATATTTGTTAAAATAAAATATTAGTTATTCTTTATATTGTATTTAATTTATTTTTGCTTTGATTTTATTTATATTTTAAATAATTTAAGAACTAATAAATTAAAGATTATCTTTATATTTGTATACAAACAAAATATTTTTTTTATATTATACTATTTATGAACTAAATATACCAATAGTTTCTTATTATTTTTATCAAATATATTTAAATAGTTATAATATTTGTCCTAGAAGTTCTACCTGTGAAATATTTTATGATGTATCCTTAAAAGTATATGTTGTTTAATCAAGAACAAATCATCAGACCTTTATTAAATAATTGTTAGGTTACAACAAATTTTGTTGTATACATTTATGTATTATAACTTTTTTAATTATAACCAAGGCTCGGGACTTATAGCACTTAAAATCATTAAAATAAGCGCTTTAAAAAGCACTTAAAAACATAATTATAAGCATTTAAAAAACTTAAATTTAAACAAAAGTATTTAATTAAAAAAATAAAAAATGATCTACAATTGCAAAAATAAGGAAAAATTTCTAAATTGTATTTTTACATGAACATGATAAGGTACTAGACATATTTTGAAACTGTGTTGAATACAAAATTAAAGATAATAAAAAATATTAATACAAAAAAATGTAGTTCATATTATAATTTTTTAATTGAAAAATCAAAAATAAATAAATAAGTCCTTATTTTATAAAAAAAATTTAACTTTGACTTTCGAGACATTTTGCTTTATTGTTTATGGATTTTCTGAGGCATTTTGTGAAAAATAAAATGTAAACGATATTTATAAATAGTAAAAAAAATCTGGGGAGGGTCAGTAGCCTACGTCATCGTTTACATATATGCAGAAATATGCACAAAAAAGTAAAAATAATCAAAAAAACAGGAAATAAGCATTTTTTAAAAAAATCGTTGAAAAAAGCAAAAAAAGCACTTTCAAATTTCATAATTAAACATGTTATAACATGACATATACATCTATAACTCTCTGTTACATTATATTTCAAAAAATAAAAATAAACAAATGCTAAAAGTCCCGAGCCCTGATTATAACTTTTTCTTAGACATGAAACAATATGTTTCTTATACGTTATTACAAAACCAGTTTATTATGGAGATAATTGACTTCCTTATCAAAAAAATGATAGAACCGCAGAATAAATTATTCTGTGGTAGACCGCTTTTTACACTGATGAAAGATAACAATAAAGTCAGCGTGCGTACGTGCTCCAATGGCGAGCGTAAACCTTATATTTTTTTGGTTTAGCTAAGCTCAATATATCAATTACTTTCGGTTGGAATCAAAGCTTTTTGTTTCAGATTTTAAACCAGTGAAATAAGTAATTTTTGAATGTGTCTTTAACATTATTAATTTCTTGTTTTGAGATCAAATTTTATTAGAGGATTGTGACCCAATAACCATTTTTTGATATCATGAGTGAATTGTGTTATGAAAAGAGCAAAGATTATTGGTCTAAAGTTTCGGCTACATTGAACGGAATGCTTGGGGGTTTCTCTAGTGTGACGATTATGGATATCAGGGATTCCCATATTTTTCTCAATAAGCTGTTTCAAATGAAAAACGGTCCATCTAAAGGCAGAGCTTTGGATTGTGGTGCTGGTATTGGAAGAATAACAGAAAACCTTCTATGCAAACACTTCAAGTTCGTTGATATGTTGGAACGAGAAGAAAAATTTTTGGAGAAAGCCAAACTAAAATTCAAAGGAACTAATGTGGATAACTTCTACTGTTCAGGTAGGTACGTATTGATCAGTAATTTTGCTTTATACATTTTGATTTGATTAAGTTCCTACGACTAAACGATGATTTTTTGTTTAGGATTACATGAATTTATGCCTACTGATGACCATAAATACGATGTCATCTGGATTCAGTGGGTTCTTGGTTACATTACAGATGAAGATTTAGTTGAATTTTTAAAAAAATGTTGGTAAGAAAAGATTTTACTTTAATAAGCTTACCAGAAAATATTTTTATAGAAACAAATAATTATCTTTTTAAATAACTAATAAAATGGATATAAATTATTATTATTTATAATTATTTTATATAAATGTAGTTAGTCATATATGACTATTTTTATTAAATTATTTATTTTATAGTGTTTTTTATTTAATATTTTGTAACAATTGTAATTTTTTATTTGATTGCATGAGTATGCTCGAATTTGAACGTTTCCCTCCGTTGATTTTTATGTTACTGGACGTTTTCTCCCTGGACTAAGATATTTCCTTCCTAAATTAATATTTCTTATTTTTACACATAGTAGATTGGAAACGAGGTTCTTTGGTTTTACCCTAAATATACGATCATCATATCTGCATCTATAGACTATTATCTTTTATTTTATAATAATTTAATAGAAATAATAGAAACTAAGAGGTGGTAAAAAAATCATATTTAATAATTTTGTATATATTAAACAAAAATTTGTTAAAGTGGGGATATATATTATTATTGCTTAATATTTGTTATTAGTTATTTTTTTACTGGAGGTAGGGAACGTCTTAGATTTGAGTATGCTAAATTAAGTAATTAATGAAATATTAAAGTAAATTAAGAAAAAAATGGAAAAAATGAATTTTAGATTGACTAATATTTTACTTAAAATTCAAAATAAGTTTTAATATTTATAAGTATTGTAACTACTTATTTACAATATAATAATGATGAATTGTTCATACATGTATTATAAGAAAATTATCGAAAGGAAATTGTGTATTTCAGCAAATTATTAAATACAAATGGACTTATAGTTGTCAAAGAAAACATTTCTAAAGAAATAGAAGAACTAGATTCAGAGGACAGTTCAGTTACAAGAAGTTATGTACATTATTGTACTTTATTTCAACAAGCAAATTTAATATGTACAGCTAAAAAAACTCAATCAAATTTTCCACCAGAATTGTATAAAGTTGAAATGTTTGCATTAAAACCAAATTGAATTTTTGAAAATATATTTTGTTTGATATTAAAATTCATAACTCACCTGTTATATTTTATTTATTAATAGCAGCAGTACTCACTCTGCACTAATATTATACCTACTTTTAAATATTCAATTGAGTAAATAGAATAGAATACATATTTTTGTTTTGATGTTATCATATGCAATAACACATGAAGATTTTTTATTGTTCTTGTTTCTCTATTGCTTCTACTTTTATTGAATTTAATTTTATTATAAATACGAGTATACTATTCTTATAATTTTCATAAACTATTATGGGCTCGATAAATTCCTTCAACAGAACTGCGACACTACAACAGCACACTTTCAGTTTTAAATTTAATAATTCACTGTTGATTTATTTGATAATTTATAAGACAAAAATGTTTGCCGGGTCAGCTAGTTTTTTATATATTTTAATTATTATCATTAAAAATCTATGTGGCCTACAAGCAAGGATTTAAAGTGGGAGGGGGGGCACAAAGGGACCTAATTCCCTATCTATCGCAGCGTTTATAAAGCATCTCCTTTAACATTTATCCGAAAAGTTTTCTGAAACGCTTAACTATTTGTTACTTGGTATTAAACAGTGTTCTACAAACAATAGTAACTAAAATTAAATATAAATTATCTAGTAATATATACTTATATAGTTTTTTTTTCATTTCATTAAAAGATATTAAGTCTCTTAATAAAAACAATAAATAAGTAATTAAATTGAAAATTTCAACACCTTACTTATATACCTATATATATATATATAATTAGTTACCTATTAATCATATGGAACTCTGAGAATGATGTATGGATTGGTTAAAGTCCCTCTTGCTCATTTTAACCCTGCCTGCAAGTAATCTTCACTTATTATTTGGCCCATTCTGAACCTTTAGTGGAGATTACTGGTTTAATGTAAATAAAATAAACAACTGAATAAGTTATTTTATACAATAATTCACCTGGGATTCATTTTTGCTATTGTTGCATTTTTATTTTGTACTAATCAAGTTAATTAATATGATAATTTACTCCATTATTGGAGTTGTATTTGGTATATATTACCTTAAATTGGTCACGGTTTTACTTATAGATTCTCTAGCTATGAATAAAAATTTTATTACAATAAGGCACATATAATTTTTGGCCATCTGGTATATTGAGTTGAATTTTTGTTATATTTTTATTTTACTTAAAATTATGAACACTGTTTATTTGGAAAATTATATTAAATACCATTAGGTTAAATAAAATGTATACTTGTATTATAGTATATTTACCTTTGAAGAAATGAGTATTGATTACAATTTTATTTTCAGTAAAAATACATCATAAGATAAATAATTAACATGTTTGCGACCCAAGATCTTTATGAAAATCGATGGGACAAACCCAATCTAATTAATTTCTAGTCCAAAGTACTTTTATAGTTTTAACCTTGACATTATTTTTTACCATTCCTTTTTGTTTTTTAAGCTGTCACATATTTGTGACATGAGTTTATAGAAATAATTATTTATATGAAAACCCCAATGACACCCATAGTTGATACTGGATATTTTATTTCTTTCATTTTCAAAAATTTTTGTATTCCAAGTTTATATTTATACCAATTGAATAATAAAAATAAAATAAATCAACAAGTTACAAAAATTAAAAATCAACTCTTAATAAAAAAAGATACATCAGAATAAGAATAAATATTGAAAAAAAAAAAAATATTTGTATGATAGCAATTTATTTGAAAAATGTCAACCAGGATAACAATTGCATGTGTTTGGAACAGTGATTAAATAAATATAATATTATAGAGAAATATTGTTAGAAAATCATATAATATTAATTTTGATTACCTTCCTATCTAGTAGTTTTAACAGAAAACCATGTACACCAATAGATAGCATAAGTAGCTCTTAATATAATAATTATGCTGTGATATTTGTTAGAAAAAACCCAAACCCACAATAATATATAGTTAAACAACATGAACCCATATGTGTGACATGGGTTCATTTTAAAAGATCCCTATGACATAAATGTAATCCGTGGCTGAGAATGTGTTAATGATTTCTATTGATAATTATTACACATAATAATTAAAAAGCCATAGAAAGACATATTTCTTAGCAAATAATATACTTATGGCTTAATTTTAAATAAAACATAAATATTTCAAATATTTAAATAGTATAATTGACTTTAGGGATTAATTTATTTAATAAGTTAGCTGTTAATAAATAATTTTTGTGATTTGTAGTAGTTGCAAAAAGGAACAAATCAAATAACAATTTTTTTTTTTTATCAAACAGATTTTTTATTTGTCAGTAAAACAGTACTTAAGCTTTTACAGCATACATCCTTGGGGGAAACTTATTTTTCTTCTTAATTTCTTTCATAGTTTTAACACTAAGTTCCTTCTTTGTCAGTGCACGCCTCTTAGCCCGGGTAAGTTTTGGCCTCAAATCCAAAGGCTTGTACTTACGGTTCTATAAAAAAATAATAAAGATTTCAAATACATTTTTGGGTAAAACATTAATTTTGTTATAGTTTACTAAAATATAAGTTAAGAATCGCTGTATGTTAAATAAAAATATGCATATCAAACGAATGATATAAAATAAATTATTTTATGTAACTTAGATTTATTATTTTGATATTTGAAAAAATATGAGCGACATATTCTTGAACTATGAATTTCATTAAACATTTATAATTTATTTTATATTTAATGCCAATTAATTCTAAATAAATTATAAAATATTAAGACAAAAATAATTTTACTAGTATGGATTTTTTTTTCGGACATAGTTTATGTTAACTAATAACTTTAATCTAATGAATATATTATACACTGTATTTATTTTCATAGTAGACAATTATTTTAATTGTAAATTGGTTTTATAAAAAAAAAAAAAAAGAAAATTAATTCACTGGATGTTTAACATATGCATATATATTTACATTATTACTTAATATTTAGACTAATACTTAAGATATATATGAACTAATAACAAACCTTGAAGATTTTACGTAAAGCTTCTTTTTGCTTTTGATGAATTACAACATAACAACGAAGAATTGCTTTACGGACAACACGGCTGAAATCAAAATAAATGTTGCAGGATTAAATTAAAAATTAATTTATTTTAAGATAGTTTTATAGGAAATATATAAAATATTTATTTTTGTCATTTTACTGAAACAATTACATTTTTATCAATTTTCTACTTAATTTCAATAGATTGATATAAATTTAATTTGTTTTAAGAAAAAATAAAAACTAGGTAAGTCTAAAAACAGATTTAGGATTCAAATATTTCATAAGTAAAATATATGTTTTATATAAGGACATAGAAGAAATAGTAACTCGTTTAGGTTCTATGACGTAGAATATGAACATGATTATGCTTACATCCGGGAAAGTTTCGATGCTGTACCTCCGGTAACTTTAGAAACCCTTAAGTTGGCTAATTCTTGCTTCAACTCTTCGAGTTGTTTCAACAAGGATTCTTTGTCCTTAAGACGCAGGTCTGAGCACTTGACTTTCGTCTAGAAAATGTCATCAACAAAAAATTATAAAAACGTATAATATCGGTATGACCGACACATATTTCGTTTAACGATTAAACGGAGTTCATATTGGTAAAACTTTAACAGAGAAATCAGAAGAAAGGATCAGGATGGAAACGGATGAAACTTACCATTTTGTGGAGTTACAATACACAAAATGCCTGATCGAACTAAAAGACGAGTTTGGTACATTTATTATGTTTACACGAGAGCGAGACACAGTCATAACCTAAAAGATCTTGGAAGAAAATTTCATGGACTAGTAAACGTTTGATTATTTTAACTTGTGAAAATATTTTTACGTTATCTTTTGATAAGGGTAAAAAAAATAAAAAATTGTAACAATCTTTTTTTTTTTTTTTGGTTTTATAGTAATAAACTTTTAGTCCTTAAATTTAAGCTGTCTTTAAACATATGTCGTACGTAATGTACTCCAAACGTTTATTTATTATCTATAGTGTTGAACATTAGTGATTAGGTGTTATTGCTAACGCTGCATGTATTAATATAATAATTGAAATCCATGACAGTTACTCTCAATCCAAGAAAGAGATAATTGTGAACGATTATTATATTTTTTTTTTATCATGAATCAAATGGATGTTGGACTGACTGAAGCAATGAAAAATATAGTTCCTAAAGGACTGCCGAACGACATTAATTCTGCGTTCAGTGGTTATGTGACAGAGAAATTGTACATGTTGTTGCAGTTGTATCTGCAAAACAAAGGATGGAATAGTATAGAATTGTTGAAAATATTTTCCGAAATGAAGGATTCCTCGGTGTTACCAAGTGCTTCCTACTTGCAGTAAGTTCCTCTTATTATTTTAATGTACTGTTAACCATTTAAATTTTACTAAACACTATACTTCCAAATTGTTGTCATACATTCAATACACTATTTGATCACTTAATTTTATTTAGCATAATATGAAAATATTTTATACCTTATGTTTTTGTTTTTTTATCTTTATCTTTGTATGTCTATAAAAGTGTGCTGAGGACAATTTAAAAGTTGGCAGGAATAACGTGCTATGTAGCAATTTCTTAAACTCTTTAGTAACAAATAAAAAAAATAAAAGTATCTTTTATAATTTCTTATAAATATTATTTGAAATGCATGTTCTTAACAATTTAACAAAATTGTTTCATACTTTATGAAATTTTTAAGTAATTTTTATAAAATTTTTGTATGTTATTCTGCTAATAAAATGACATTATATGTCAGATTATAATATAATGACTAACTATAATATTATTCCCACTGACACTTAAATTGTTAATGAATATTATATGTTTTAAGTGTAATTATCACCTATTGCACTTTCATAAGTGTTAGAAATGGTTTTTCATAGTTCTGAATTTCAGAATGATGGCTTCAAGAGTTTCATTAGATAGTCAAGCAAGATTAATCCTTAGGGAAAATGGCAAAATTATTTTACCTTATGAACATTTTGCAAATGCTGTGATGTTAAAGCATATGAATGGTCCACATGGGTTACATTTGGGTGTTGAAGGAACTGTTAGAGCGGTAATAACAATTAATTTTTTTGAAGGAAGCATTGAATATTATTTTTTGTTTTAACTGATAAAAGAAAAATAGAAACAAGTGTAATATATTGCTATCTTTTTTTTTTATTTATTAAATTTATTTGTAGCATATTTATTTGAGATAGTTTGTTTATTAATTTTAATTAAACAATTTTTAAATTATCATTTTTTACTTAACTGCTTTTATATTACATAATATTTAAAACATATTATGCATATATAAACTAGTTTTACTCTTTGATGTCATTTATTTTAAAGGTTATGGATTCATATACCATTGGTCGTGAAAATTTTGGTATGGAAAAAGAATTCATTATTGAAGTTGTACAAAATTGTCCAAACCCAGCATGCCGCTATTACAAAAATCAATTAGATTTATCTCAACATGCTAAACAGTCTAATTACATGAATTCTTCAAATTCTGGTAGGATAATTATATGGTTAAAGTACTCCAGTAAATTAAAAATTGTTTTTTATAATTGTATTATAGGAGTAAATATACCAGTTAGTCGAGAAAGTCCAAATATCTCAATGAGTCAAATGATTAATCAACAACTAAGTGCTCATGGATTGGCTTCTGCAACCACTCCATCTCAACAACCTCATTCAGCGCCTGTTGATCTAACTGGACCATCTCCTCATCAAGCTCCTGAAATACCGAATCCTCTTCCTATACATATACCACAGGCTCCTAAAACTGTGAGTGCTCGACAAGCACAACATAATAAGTTGGCTGATTTTCTTAAGGCAAATCTTGAAAATTTAGACAATAAAGATTTATTAGCAGCTCATGATACTACTTGGCCTGAAGTTACAGACAACCGTAAAGGGCATTTAGATGGTAAGCTTTCTAATAAATATTTAAAATAAATTATGTTATTGTTTGCTAGTATACTATGTAATTACTATGAATTTTGTCTGGGGATTTATTCAGATTTATATTTAAAAAAATCTCATTATCACATTCAGTGAATTTTGTTATGAGGGTTGATGATTTTAAATTTAAATTTTATTTATATAACATAATATGTAATATAATTTGTAATATATATATTATATATATTACAAATTATATTATTTATGTATATTATAAAATTATTTTATTTAAAATTTAATAAAATATAAAATACTTCTATAATTCAATTTAGTATTTTAAAGCTAATAATAATTCATACATTAGTGCTTTCACCGATGTTTCTTCAAAATATCATAGTTCATAAATAAAATATAATAAATTGGTTAAGTTTTGATTATATATTATGCATTATGTATTTAGTATTTGTATAATACTGTACATACAGTATCCATGGAAGTAGGATATAATTTAGTTTTATTTTTCTAATAAAAATACAAAAAAATTTTAAGCTAAAGAATAGGAAGTTACATAATGATTGATATAAATAAAAGGACAAGATATGTTTATCTATTACCCTCCTATATAAGCTTTTGCATTAGTTACAGAAAATGTAACTGTTATATGGTTATTTTTTCAGAAATATTCATGTTATATAAAATATCTCAGAATTGATCCATATTATGGTTAACAGATTTATTTATTTATAGTATAGGTACTTGAAATGATATGATATATACAGCTACACTTTCTAAAAAAAATGTATCTTTCATAAAATATTTGATAGTAGTATGCATTTATTGAACAGGATTTCAATAATAGGTTTAAATTGATTTATAATTTATTATAGTTGATAAAATTCTAGTGTTAATGCTAATGCTGTTGTAATAGCATGTAATAATACTTCAAATTGTATCATATTATGAGCTTAGTTATTAATTAGATAAATATATATATTTTTTAATTGATTCTTATAATACAATTGTAAGTAATTCAGAAATAATAATTTTTATTGTTATAGATCATTAATTATTTTGAAGAAGGTTACTAGTGAAATTAAAGTTGTATAGAAATTAAGATAATGAAAAATTTAATTTATAATTTAAAATTATTATTTTATATTATAAAACAAAGTACTACTGTTAAAATAATGATGTTTTTATTTTTGTTTTAGCTGGTCAAGAAAAAATTATTAGAGCATTTTCGGAAATTATGAAAAATATGAACAGAATGAAAGCATGTGTAAGACCAGCTATGTGTAAGCCTTATGGAAAACAATCTGAATCATTACAAAAAAGTAAAGTTAATAAAATAAATATTGTCTAGTTATAATTTAAAAGCTTATTAACCTTCAGTAAGATGTGACCTATTACAAGTTATTTAAATTTGAAGATTGATAACTCCAATATTCTTGAATCCAAAATGATATTAAAATATTATTTAAAATAAGTAAAATAATAATTAGCCATTTTAAAGGTTAAATAAATTGTAACCAAGCTAAGTGACTTGGTCATCTCAAAAGAAATATTTTCTTTAAAATTTGTATTTAAATATTTTATAAATAAAATATATATATATATATAAATATTATTATATAATTATCTATTACCTTGATTATTCTAATGTAATACATTTATAGTTAATTAAGTTAATTTTAAAGGTAAAGATATTTTATTTATTAAAAATTCTATTTGATTTTTAATGTAAAATTAAAGTTTTCAAATTTGATTAAAATTTATCATAAAATAATAAATTATTGTGCTAAACTTTAAATTTGTTTTAGCATTGATTGACACGATTCAACTTGTTCAGTCATTAAGATCATTTCTTCCGCCTCCACATATTGCTGTTAGTAGTTGGAAAAATGAAGATAAACATGGGTAACAATATAAAAATTTGTTTGCATTTAATTATTGAATAATTTAGAAATTTATAACTTATTACAAATACATATTTTTTAGATTAAGAAAAAATGTTTTGGATAACTCAAATCAAACGGTTTCAGCTGCCAATTTTAAAGATCTCTGTGATGCTATGTCTCGCAACAAGCAAAATTAAGCGTGTTTATTGCTATTCAATTTTATTACTATTTTTATTCAATTTCAAAAATCACATTGCTTTTATTTTAAATTTAAGTCTAGTCAAAATTCCCTATTTTTCAAAATTAATGGGAAACTCTGGTTACCTAGAGAGATATTAACATTTTATTAAAATGTAATCTAATATCTCTAATGAGTGTCTTCTAGTTTGATGGGTTTACCTATATTTTTTTTATTTTGACATTATTTTTAATATGATATCTTTTTAAATTTTTGAACTTCAATAACAATTTATCATTTAAGACTATTGTTCTTATGTATGTGTATTGTCAGCATGATATCAAAAAATGATGTGTTGCCAAAAGTTTATGTTTTATTTATTGAGAAACATTTCATGCCATAATAGTAATTTAAGTATACATTAAATAATTAATTAATATTTTCATTATAATTACGTAATGTAATCATAAGTTAACACTTTATAATATGTTGACTGTTTATTTTTTATCAATATTATATTAAATCATTTGAATTGCCATTTAATTTAACCCATAACTACTGGTGCATTATTAATCATTTTTTACTTTTGTATTGTATTAAATATCAACTGTTATTCAAATAACAAGATTAATGTAAACAAAAGCCTTTTATAAATTAGTGCAGTAGAACCTTTTGTATTTCAAACTTCTTTTATTACAAAAATGTATATTAGGTTGATTGATCTCAAATTATATTGCAAGTTTTGTAATGATTCAGTCAAGTACCATGTTTATAAACTGCTAAAATAGTAAATACACTTCAAAATAAATATGCATGTGGTTATGGGTTGGTTTTATACATTTTTAATTACATATAATTAATTGTTTTATTTATTGTGTGCACTTTTCAAAAATTTGTTTTCAACATTTTTTCTACTATTTTTGTTAGGGGTTTTGTTATTTATTTTATTAATACAGTTAAATTTGTTTTCAATTTAACTATCATAAATTTTGTATTTGGTTCGAGTAGAAAGAGTGATTTTAATTTGTTTAACTTATCTCCTTGACCTTATAAAAGAAGTGATTCATCACTTTATCTACCTTAAAATTTATTTTACGCTAGTCAATAATAGCATCTTTAAAATTATTCATCGGTGATCTTTAAATAGTTAATATTTTCTCTATGTTTAATTTTTATTAGATACTTTGTATTAAGTAAGAAAATATGTAATTTTTGCAGAATCATTAGAAATTAATGTAATTATACTTGTATGTTAATGTTGTTTAAAATAATATGAGATCTTCATATGTGTTCCAATATAATTATATACATTATTATTTGTATAGATTATTTATAATCTTAAATCCTTAATGATTACAAGATATATGTGCAGTAAGTGTTGGTTGTTTAAAAATTCTGTTTTATTTAACATCATATTATACTATGCATTTAATATTCTATATTCATTATACGAGTATAATATTAATGCAATTGAGATGATTTACTTATATCTCATCAATATTATCATGCTAATTTATAACTGGATTCTGTATCCTTTAACTCTATTTTAATTTAAAATATGAATTGCAAAGTTTTATTATTAACTCATTAAATTGAAATTTATACCAAAGTTTGTTGTTTAATTTTAATTGTGTTTCATACACAGTTATGATAAATTATTAGTGTTTCTACTTATTTTGAAAATTTAAAAAGAAGATTGAAATTAAACACACTATAACGTATATAATATAACGTTAGACTACTAAGTAAATTATACTATTATCTAGTTGAAAAACATTGTGATTTGTCAGTATTTAACTATTATTTGATTAGTTATGACGTTTGGATTTGAATTATGTATCTGGATTAAACATTTTTTAAGTATGTACTTGATATAGGCATTTTTTTAATAATATTCAAAAATATGCACATACTCTAAAGGTATATATCATTTTTTCCTTCCATAAATATCAATGCAACTCAATTAGAAGAAGTTTATATCGTAAATACAGATATCAAGTATAACATAAAAATAAATAAAGATGAATAAAGATCAGTTAATATTCAAAAATATATTCGATAAATAAAACAAATACTTTAGTTAGGAATAATAATAAAGGTAATAACAATGTAAATACTTTTATACTATTTTTCAGTAAATATTTAATTTAAAAATATTGAATTTTTGTAGATCTCTATTCAAAATATAAAACACAATTTAGTCATAAATCAAAAGGTTTTAATTAAATATGATTTATATTTACATTTTATAAAAATAACCTACAATGATATATTTTTTCATGTGTTCTGGTGCAATATCTATCCTTAATATATGTTTATAAAAACTAAACAAATTTTTAGATTCTGAACGACGAGATGGAATCTATTGGTTTTACAATGATGTGTGTTTTTTTTTTTTATTTTAATCTCGCTAAAATTTACAGAGATTGACGGTGATGAGCACTATCGTCGGATGAATAATAATCCCTTTTTTTCCGCACGTTGAAAAAAAAATTAAATAAAGCTTAAGTATAAGAAATTAAGCAGTTGGACCATCAACATTTTCAGACAAATAAGCTCTGTCAAATAATTTAAAATTTTCAAGATTTAACTAATGTCTTTTTATAGTCGTGTAAATAATTAATAAAACTGTTTGACAATCATCTTCGTTAATCCAGGATAGCCTAAGGAACTCATTCGCGTGTGGTAAAGCGCAGAACTCGAGATTTTATGCCGAATTATTATTATTTTTCTTTTTTAACTGGTTTTCGCAATTAATAACAGTATTATGTAAACTCTTACGATTAAGTACAATTTTATTAGATTCTGAACGGAGTGATGGAATCTATTGGTTTTACAATGATGTGTGTTTTTTTTTTTATTTTTTTATTTTATTTTTGTGTCTGACGACACCTTTTTTGCTTATGTAGCAACTTTTCTGAAAGGAAAGTGAATCTAGTTGGTACTTTGGGGACAAAAGTAAAAAATTTTCAATATTTTTTAAATGCGACGGGGAAAACCTTAAAAAAATAAGGGAAAAACGAGAGTTTTTATGCAAAACCAGATTTCGACATACTCAAATTTTTTATTTTGCTATAACTTAAAAACTAATCGATGTAAATAATTGAAATTTTCACCAAATGTTTAGATTAGCGTTCTCTATATACCGATAAATTTTCAAAGTATTTTGACTTTTATTGAGCTATTTATAGACAATTGAAATTTTTAATTTTTTTAAGTATTTTTTTTTAAAATTACGATTAAATTTTTTTGGCCGGCCAGAAAATCTTGAAAATTTAATACAAGGTTTCTTATAAGTTGTTCCTTAACTGATAAAAAAAAAATCTAAAATCGTAAGTCACAATTTTTTTTTATAAGTGCTCAAAGTTCCAATTTGTATAAAATGTGTAAAATTTGCAAGTTATTTTGTAGATAAAAATTTATAAAATTTTTTCTGTTCATACTTAAGGTTCAAAATTTTAACACTAAGTTATCTATAAGCTATTCTTCAAAATTCTTTAAAAAAATTTCTACCAGACTAAGAGGAAAAAATTGTATGACTGTTTGAAATTTAAATATTTACGAAATTGCATAAAATAGCGATTTATTCTCATACGATTTTTAATATTTGTTACAATTCAAAAAGTATAAGTCGCAGATTTTTGAAATTTTTACCAGCTGTTAAGATTGGCATTTTCTTTATGTCATATTTTTTTCAAAATATTATATTGATTTTTAAGCCACTTATAGGCATTTAAAATATTCGATTTTTTTTACATTTTTTATAATCAATGATAAACAAAAATTTGGCTCGTACAAAATACTTGAAAATTTAATAGAAGATTCCACAGAAGTAGTTATAAATGTCATTCGAAAATTATTAAAATCCATAGGCACAATTTTTTTTATAAGCGTCTGAACAGCGAATATTAACATAAAATTACATGTAAAATATAATATAATGTATAATATTCTAGGCTGACAAATTATATCGGTTTTTTTTAAAATGCTCTAACTCAAAAACCAAAAATCGCAACAACTTGAAATATTCACCAAATCTTTATATTGACGTTCTCTATACATGGTTAAGTTTTCAAAGTATTTTGACATATTTTGACTTATTTATAGACAATTTAAATTTTCGGTTTTTCTAAATTTTTCGTTTAAAAATAAAATATACTTATTACAATATTTATAAATAACATTGTATTATATTCTAAACAAACATATCATCTCCGTTCAGAATCGTTTTTCGTATACAATGATACCTATCATTGAATTCAAATTTAACAAATCCATTATAATAACCTATCCTATGAAGAGTCGCACTTCACCCCCAAGTGTACAGCAGAGCGAGGCCCATCCGGTTCTTTTTACATTTACTGTTGTCAGTGTCATGATTCATAATAGCCACAGAGTATATAGTGAAGTTTTGTGGTAACTGTATTTCATTGTTGCCTTATATAATTAATTCGATTAGTTCAAATTTAATTTTTTTATTATTGTGATACATATTTTAGTTTTCATTGAACCTCTGTCACTTTGTATATTTGATAAATCATAATCTAGTTTCTATTGAAAATTGAAATTAAATAATTGGTTTAATGAACTTTTATATAAAATATGCCACTATCCATAAAACGTGCATTTATATGCAAAATAAACTTTTTTTCATGCATTCTCCGCAATTAAAATCACCCACGTTACTTAATCCCATCAAACTGCATAGTATGTAGTGCATACATTTATTACAAATATGTAAATACATATACTCGTAAATCTTGACTAAATCATGATAATTTATCTAACAAATAAAAAGTTTGATCTGTGATCTTTTCTAATTCATTTTTTAATTTTGACTAAAACCAAAATCAATGCGTACATTCCTATGTTATTGTATAAAATCTGTAACAATATGTAATTAGGTATGACGTACAAGCTTTATACCAAATGTAAAAAAAAAAAAAACAATTTAATTAAAAGAAAGTGTGTTTATTGTATTTTAGAATTATTTGAAAATAATTAAAATAAATTAAAAATTATTTACACATTTATATATGATTGAATAAGTTTAAATGTTCAAAAGTGTACTTAAATTTATCTTAAAACCATTGAATCATGTCGTTGGTTAATCGATTAGTGTATCAGTCTACACTTCGGCAGTCTTTACGACTTGTGGTTGCTTTACAGACAGTATGAAAACTGCGTCAGACAACCAATAGTAATCTTGCCTTAGGTCGCCTTCGCACAAGTATGGAAGTCTTGTCCAGCACAGAACATTGAAACCAGACGGTTCAAACACATTGTGAATGGTTGAACACACTTGTTCCTCGAAATTTACTCCGTTGATAGGCAGTCTTTGTCCCGGCACCATGGAACCTAATTGAAAAAATATGAGCTCATATAAACGTAACTCAAGGATATAGTGTAAACCTAATTTTAGCGTTGATCCTCAGTTTGACTGAAGGAATCTATGGCGTGATCTTTGGATTTATTGAATTCTACCAATATCTATTTTTACTTTCCAATAAGACCAGTGGCGTGGTGAACGACGTTTGTCTAATTAAATTTTTTAATCCTAGAAATCTATCAAGGGGATGGTTTATCTTAGCTCATGTATTTATCAACATATAATAATTAAACAATTAAATTAATTAGTTAATTTCATGCATTGAAAAATTATATAATATGCACATGTGGTAGATAGTTAAAAGGAATTAAATACAATTTTATAGTACAATAGAATAGCTATATATATACGTATATATTATTTAGTAGGAGGGAGGGTTTAGTTTATTATTTAAACACTTTGTGTATGGTTTTAAATATGCATGCCTAGCCACTGAATAAGACACTCATGATGTTCCTGAATATTGTTTGACTTAATGTTTACCGGTAATACAGATATGTAGAAAAAGCCCATAATATATAATTACACCAAGTGGCGACAATACAAAAATAAAATCTGGAAGAAAAGGCTTCATCCTTTCCTACTAATTTAATAAGAATAGGTAAGTATTTTTTTAATAAAAATATTAAGCTAAAGCTAAAGCCTTCTTTCAAAATTTATCATCCCTGTTGGCGGTATTGATAACAACTTTGATTTCTAAATTCAATATTGTCAAACATAATGGCCGTTTCCGTCAAGTGCCGTGGATTGTAAAACTTACTGAATTCATCGAAGGGTCTGTAAGGCAGTACCAACGCCACGACGATTCGGCCGTTAGGCTTCACGGCCTTTTTCATTTCATCCAAAAGTTTTACGGGCTCGCTACACCGGTCCAACAGGTTCAAACATGAAACCACGTCAAATTGTTCTCCATGGGTCCACCACGAATCCACGTCCAACACACTGGAAAATACATTAATCGCGTTAGTGTGAAAGTAAAAATATTAATAATTATCGTACACAATACATATGAGTTCAGTGTGTAAACAGGAATATTTGTTGAACAGTACTCACGTTTAACGTAAACAATTTATGATTATTCATACCATGTGCCTAAAAAGATAGAGGATTTTCAGTGGTCCTCCCGCGAAAAATCCAATATTTAACCAAGTAAAAGACAGATAACAGCAATAATCAGTTGACAATTTATTATTCTATCTTATACGTCAATTTATAGATTTTATTTCAAAATAAAAGTAAACGTCCCAAGTGAGGTACGGGGAATAGTTTGGAAATCGCTGATCTAGATTATAATTATACTATAGTAAGCAAATAACTGGTTATACCCAGAAGCATGTCTAGGACCAAAATTTAGGGTAGGGACGTTAATAAGAATAATTTTTATAATATACAATTATATTTTAATATGTTTTTTAAATGTACTTAGAAGTCGAACATAATATATAGTAATATTAATAATAACTAAGTATAATATTCATTTAGTATATTGAATTCTTATTTTTTTTTAAATAAAATGTATGTTTTAATTTAAGATATAAAGATATTTATTAAATTTCAAGTATGAAATTACTATCTTCAACAAAATAGCAAATGTTTAATTAAAACCTATACCAATGCTTTAACTAAAAACTTATTAGTAACGACTTTAGTTGCAGCTTACAAGTTATAACAGCCGTGTAACACTGTAACATACTGTAACAAACTTACCATCCTAACATAACCTAAGTTGGAATAGCTGTAGAAAATGACTAAAACAAACACTTAACATTTTCCAACAAATGTAAAGTGTAGTAACCGGTGATGTATTTAAGTTGATAATTTTTAATTCTTCGCAGATAAAAATATGTACGTATAGTTTATGTAAGGTGATGGTAAAATAGATAGTTTGAAGTATTATTCAGAGGTTAGAGTTTCAAATAATTGAACGAATGTAATGTATCGGATACTTCAAGGGTATGCTTTCTTTTTTGACTTATAAAACATTTTTATTGGCAGAATTTCGTTATATCTAAAATCCCATTGTATGCACTCGTGTACATAACAACGAACTACAACACTATAACAAATATAGAAATATAGCTCAAGACTTTGTGAGTAGAAACTAGAGAGTTGAGATTTTTTATGTGCAGAAGTAGAAAAATATTCGTCAAAGTATCCTATAAGGCCAAATACACTTCATTATCATTTGATTACTCAAAATTCTACGTACAAGATATTTATTAAATCAATTCTCATTCTCATTTTAGTTATTCAGACTGATGGGTCTAGAAGATACACGGTCAACAACAGGAACAAGTTTTATAGCGAAATTAATTTATTAAAAGGCTATAAAACCAACTTCAGGATTAATAATAACAACAAATAATAAGAAAATACTTAATATCCGTATCTTAGGCTTGAGTGGAGTACATATCAACTTAATTCTAGCTATAATTTTCCATGCCCGGCGAAGTCGATGGTGTTGTGTTAGTGTACCAACCTGTGATGGACGATTTGAACCTATCTTCATGATCTGATCTTTTAAAAGAACGATTCATTTTTGTGAAAATTTTTTCGAATTGCTAATCCAATTTTTTATTTGAATCGATTCATTACTGTGAATCGAACCGAATCATTGATATTTTATAAGAATCGAATCATTATTAATTGTTAATATGTTTTTCGATATTTTCACAGTGACACTACCACTACCATCTGTTCTAATCAGGAACTTTTCATTCCGGTTTAAATCGATTCACTTATCATTAAAATTTGCTACACATTTCATATTTTTATCTACTATTCACTTAGATCACAGGACAATCTGCAAAGAATGTCTTCAATTGATTAAAAAAAAAAAACGGCATAGAAAGTGAATCGATCTTTTGTTACAGACCTTTTTTTGGATCAATCTTTTCATTACGATTTAAATCGATTCAAAAGATCGATTCATTTTTAAGAATCGTCCTTCACTAGTACCAATCAACACGGCTAAAGATGCACGAACTCACGTGAAACCCTTTTGGGCTAAGATCCGTAACATCGGACCAGACTTTTCAGTCGCGTAGATGTGATGGACCAGCGGCGAGTATTTTTCAGTGGTGGCTCCGTCGCCGGCGCCCAAATCAATTAGCGTCGAGCCGCTATCGAAATACGTGATGTTCAATAGTTGTCTGATTTGGTCGGTGGAAAACACGAACATGGACCCTCTTCGCAACAACCTGTTGGCAGGCGGAACAAAAATAATTACAATTGTTATTGTATATGTATTTGAATATTAATTTTAATTTTGGTTTGCGCGTACGCATATCTGTGTATGTGTGCGTACATCGAGTTTTGTATTTGTTTTCTAATGTCACCACGGGGCGTTTACATGCGTACCATCGTCGTACGCGAAGTTTAGCGCTTTACATTATTTGGAGGTGGAAAGGGTGTATTTTTTCTCGTGAACCTTAAACGCCCCTTCGGACTGGACGGGCACTCCACACTATAAATAACCGTCTTCTCCCCCCTGAGCGTGTGAATGTTAAAAACGAAAAACCAACTCAATAAATAACATTAAAATTGAAACACCGAGTTGCGGAGCAGTGAAACGATGCCGGGACTTTTTCAACTCTTAGATAGGTTAAAATAGATTTTTTTTCTTCTTATAGACATTTGTGCGATAAACCGACATAGCTGTGTGTCGCAGTCAAAAAAGTACCGGGTGATTTATATAACACTGTTGTACAACGACCTAAAGTCAAAAAAATCACTGCGAAATGCGAATCGTTTTTCAAATTTAATTAACAAAAACTTTTTAAACGTAAATCAACTTTTACCTAATTATATACTTGGTGTACGTATAAATTTAGTAGGTGTATTTAAATTTGTCATATTATTCTAATTTTATTTATTACTAATAACTTTTGCTTGGCTTATGATAATTTTGGTACTAGATACATGTCGAAGAAGTTCAATATCTTTTCATAATAGCGTGATTTTCATTACAGTGTGATCATTCTAAACATATGCGTATGCAAAAAATATTTTGGGGTATTTAAAGTTGTACATTTTTATACTTAGATGATCTATAAACCACTTTTACTCTATGAAAATATATTTTAGAATTTTTTTGATTTTCGGAGGGGGGGAGTTTAACCACTGATCCCCTTTAGTACGCACCTGATTTTTAATGTCTAGCGGTTCAGAGATTTGATAGAGGTTTGAAAAAAAATATAATTATTTGTAATCATTTACCTACACGGTTACCTACACGTAACGTATTCAGATATAAACTTCGAGAATCTACATAATTCCATATATATTACAGTTAACGGACACGGAATAATGCTATTGCATTTAATGAATTTACGTGTAAATATTTTACATTAAAAATGTCAGCGGATAATTTCATCTGCGTACGATTTGAGAGTCATAGAGTATGGTGGAAAAAAGATATCGCCGAACACGCGCGGAGATATGTGAGATGCGAACATACGAGAAATAACAAGATAGTTGTATTCGTGCACCCAAACGTATCCTAATTCGTTGTATTTTTTGTCATGTTTGTACCTACGTCAAAGAATAACTAATGGTTCCGAACATAATACTATGTGCAAAATCGTTTTACAGACTATACACGCGTATATATCGCTATATAAATACGTGTAGGATGTAACAACGAACGTACTGAATTTGATTTGGAAAAAAGTTTTAATTTGTTACATCGCAGGTTGGACATACCTGATAGATGTGTATTATAATAATCAGATTAAAACTTAATATCGAGTAGTAGTAGTAGTAGTAGTAGTAGTAGTAGTAGTAGTAGTAGTAGTAGTAGTAGTAGTAGTAGTAGTAAGAGTAGTAGTTACACGTGTATATACTAACGGTCCGAAAACGAAATTTAAAGATTTATGAGCTTGACGTGCAAAGATGGATTGTTATTTTTTCTCGCATTATTCCGCCGAGCGCTGCTTGGATGAACAATTCGAAAGCGCTTTTAACATTTTAAGAATACATTATATTACTATAAATAAATTAACATACTTTGTTCACAATAATATATATTTCTAAATCTATAAGGAGTGGTTAAAGTGGGAAATACTAACGTCACCAAAAATTGAGGAGCGTTCCCGAGTTCTATACCATAAGTCTATATCTAAACAAACTTTTTTAAGAAACCACCAAAAACCAGGCGCGGATCCACCCTACCTTAACGGAGGGGGGGGATGGATTATAAATAATATCGCAATAATATTGTTATTATCGACACTTCATATGTTTATGTTATAAAAATAAAAGACGAAAATTTGTGACAATAACAATTAACATTACATTAGAATGGTTATAACACAAAATAATGTAATTTAATAGTACAACACATTTTGATACGGCTGACGGGCGACCGCTCCCCCCTGGATCCGCGTCTGCCAAAAACAAAAAGTGAAAACTCATTGGTAAATATTAAATAATATTATTTATTAGTCATTACTCATTAGTTACTATTGTTTATCACAGCCATTTTCAATATCATATCAACAATGCCGTAGAGAAAAAAGTTCAGGCCCGGGAGGAAAATGCTTAAAGAACCCTATTAGTGGTAGTTCCAGAAGTCATGGTCACCTTCTCTTCTCCAACTCCCTCCTAAGACCAAATAAATTTCAAATATTTATACTTTTTCTATTTTAAGTAATAAATACATATATAAAAAAATGTTCGAATTACATAATTAATTACGATCCCTCTTTTTTCGGGCCCCTTAAAACGTTTACGTTTGGCCCGGGAGGATTCCTACCTTTCTTCCCCCCTCCCTCCTATCAGCAGTCCTGCACATTAATATTAGAGCATTAATAACATAATATAATATCTACAATAATAGTTTTAATTTCAAATTTAGATGAATATTGCAATGACTACTTAAAAAGTTGCCAAATATTTACCTAACTAATACGCAAAAAGTACAATATTATTCTTATCATAATACGAATAATTTTGGAAACCAAGGAGGCGGAAAAAATCCCCAGATATTTTTAAAGTTAGACATTGGGGCAGAGGTTCCCAACCTTTTTTGACTCACGGCACCCTTAGTTATTTTATAAGAATTTGGAGGCACCCTATATCTATATTTTATAGTATATATATATATATATATATATATATATATATATATATATATATATAGAGTGACTATCGTAGTGATATTTAATACCAGACTGAGTGTAGTGACATTGTTTGAATGTTGATAAATGATTATTTATTGTTTTGTGAGTAAATTTTTTATAAAAATAAAGATAAGATAATGTCAAAAAAGTTGTTCATTTTGAATAAGTTTATTAGTTAATTTTATAACAGTCCAAGCTGAATTTATAGCAATCAAACTGGTATGAAAATTAAAATAGATTGATTGTAGTATTATTATAAATTACAAAGAATACAATAGATATTATATTATAGATTGTATTATTGTTCAAGGAATTTTATTTTTCATGAAAATATTTTTTAAAAAAAAAGTATATTTTAAATAATTAATAATAATTTAAGTTCAGTTCACCACTGACTATACATTTAATTGTCAATACAAAATTGTCGTTTCAAAATCAGTTCGTAAAAAACACACAGTTTAACACGTTTCCGCGTAAAGGAAATACAGAACTGTATGATATATTTTTTAATAGCGATAATAAAGAATTGGTGAACATCAATTTGAAGTGGATATTATACGTACGGCCAGGCCCGGATTTATAGAACAATGGGCCCTGGGGCAAATAGTTAAATTGGGCCCCATTAAAGCACCAACAATTTAACAAAATAATTAATCTAAAATATTTTTAAATTGTATAGATATGTAACAGACAAAAAACATTTAAAAACAAAAATTGTAAATTATTACACATAATATAATATTTTTAATGTCCAAGTTATTTTAACCAAAATAATTATTGAATATTTTAAATGACTTAATTTTTTGTGAAAATTTTATTTAAAATACTTAATTTTTGTCTAGGGGCCCCATAACAATGTGGGCCCTGGGGACGCGACCCCTCTGGCCTCCCCCATAATTCGGGCCTGTGTACGGCAAATACGTCGTATTTCGATAGGTTCCAACAAGTGTGAAACTGATCGCAGATTAACTAGCAAAAGCTACTCGTTCGCGAGTTGATTTAAACCTAGTAATGCTGAAACTTTTTTTTCGTACGTCGAAAATCAAAATATTTTTATATAATATATATATTATGTACAATTTATATTTTAACGACAGATCTCCTGTAGTTACACAGGCAATTACATGAAGTTTAATAAATATCATACTGTTAAATTTGTTATTCAACTTCAACGAAATCACGACCGTCTTTTACAAAGTGGTAAATTATAATATAAAATATTTCATAACTTATTCGTTATAATATAGACCAGCGTTTCCCAAATACCGGGTCGCGACCCACTACCGGGCCATAAAAAATTTAATACCGGGTCGCAAAATTTAATGAAATTCTCATATTAAATTTGTTATTTATCATTTTCGTTTGATAATTTAAACTTTTAAGTAAAAATAAATTCATTAATACGAATAACTATTATTTACAACATAAATAATAATTATTGAGATTATCAACTAGGCTTCATGAAAAACCCGAATAGTATGACATTCGCCGTATCTATAAATACATTATAATAGTATTAAATGAATGACAAGCGTCGTTGGTTGTTACGGCACTAATCCGTTATCCGTTATCTACAAATGAATTACCGATATAGGCATATTATAGCGATGGCTAAATATTTATTTCAATTTGAACCTTGGTGTCAAACGATGCACGTCTACGACGAGTTATTAAAATTGTAATACGTATACGCGTCTTATTTTCTCGCGTTTATTTATAATGGATAAGTGGTTAATAAAACCAAGTACCGGTTCCATAAGAAACACCAACCAAGAATCGAGTGATGTAAGTACAAGTTCTAATATTGGTTCTAATAATTGGTCGTCCGATGCGCAAAGTAATTCTCTTACGAAAAAAAAGGGGGCCTGGACTCGACAGTATTTTGAAAATTACATTCAATTTGGCTTTATCGAGGGCGATGATAACAAACCATTATGTGTAATATGTAATGCAGAACTTTCAAACGAGTCCATGAAGCCTTCGAAGTTGAAGAGGCATTTAGAATTGAAGCATCCTGAATACAAAGAAAAGCCTATAGATTTTTTCATTAACAGGAGAAGACAATTAAAAAGTTCCAAAAAAAATATGACTTCAATGTTTTCGCTTAGTCCTCAAACTGAAAACCTTGTATTGGCTTCTTATGAAATATCAAAATTAATTGCTGAAACGGGTTATCCACACACAATCGGTGAAAAATTAATACTTCCGGCAATGAAAATAATTTCATCTCGAATATGCGAAAAAAAACAGGAAAAACAAGTAAATTTGTTGGCGTTGTCGAATAACACGGTGAAGCGTAGAATTGTGGATATGGCAAATAACATCGAAGAAACAATAGTAGGCCACCTCAAATCGTGTTATTATTTTTCTTTACAAGTTGATGAAAGTACAGACGTGTCGGATAATGCTAATCTAATGTGTTTTGTAAGATATGATCTTGGAAATACTTCTCACGAAGAGTTATTGTTTTGTAAATCGCTGCCAACAAGAACAACAGCAGAAGAATTATTTAATTTAATCAATAGATATATTATTGAGAATGGCATTGAATGGAATAAATGTGTGGGATTGAGTAGCGATGGAGCACGTGCAATGTCAGGTATTCGTACTGGACTTTTTCCAAGAGTAAAAGCTGTAGCGCCGGAATGTGTATGGGTTCATTGTAGTATTCACAGAGAGGCATTAGCGGTCAAAAAAATGCCATTGTCTTTAACTGAAACGATGCAAGAGTGTGTAAAATTTATAAATTTTATTAAATCTCGTCCACTAAACTCGAGAATATTTTCTGCTTTGTGCAAAGAAATGGGGAGTGATCATGAACATCTTCTTTTACACTGTGAGGTGCGATGGCTATCGAGAGGGAATGTCTTGAAAAGACTAATTGAATTGAAGGAAGAAGTTTCGGTATTCTTAGAACAAAATCCTCCAACATCTAAAGATGCAATATTTGAATTTAAAGACAGATTTCATGATGCTAATTGGTTAGTTAAGGTAGCCTACATTTGTGATGTGTTTGATTTTTTGAATAATTTAAATTTGGCACTTCAAGGTGAAAATGTGACAATATTTAAAGTGCAGGAGAAGGTGGAAGCTGCAACAAAAAAACTTAATTTGTGGTCACATCGCATAAAAACAGGAAATTACGAGGCTTTTACAATGCTGACAGCATTTCAAAAAGAGAGTGACATAAGTTTCATGCCACACGATATATCAGCTCTTATTCAGGAACATTTGCAAGGACTGGAAACTAATCTAAAAGAATATTTTCCTCCAATTAACAGTAACAAAGAATGGATAAGAAACCCATTTTCAATCAATATTGAAACAACTTTTTCGGACTTAAATGTTGAATCATTAATTGAACTCTCGTGTGACACGGCACTCAAAGACATATATAAGGAACGGCCATTAATAGATTTTTGGTTATCTTGTCGTAAAGAGTACCCAGTTGTAGCAGAACAAGCGATAAAATTTCTAATGCCTTTTGTCACGACCTATAAGTGTGAAGCAGGATTTTCAACACTCGTGTTCCTGAAGAATAAATACAGGAATCGGTTGGAAGTTGAACCGGACTTAAGAATAAAATTAACGTCCTTTCCAGCAAACTTGGAGTTCCTAGTTAAAAATAAACAGCTTCATACTTCTCACTGATAGTAGTCAACTAATATAATTAGTAACTGTATTATAATTATTACATTGTAGTTTCAAAATATAAATGAACGCTTTAATTTTATTAAAAAATTCTATGTAGATATTCAAATGTGTTTTATTTTGCCTTTTATTACACAATTATAAACGTAAAATATTTTGGTGGGTCACGAAGATGAAAAATATAAATTACCGGGCCAGCCCAAACAAAAGTTTGGGAAACGCTGATATAGACTATTGCACTAGCAAATTTCATTATGTATCTCCGAATGTCATCATTGCGCACCTAGTGGTTAGCGCAAAATCGTTATCATCTGCGCATTACATGTCTCCCACAAACACGTGCACGATAATTATAATAATATTATACTAGGTTGAACCGATTAGTTGGTTATCGCGAGTTGGTGTGTGCACATGGTTCTAAGGACAAATGCAGGAAGAGATACAGTTAACAAGAGATCGATCGGTAGTTTCCTCTCGCCTTTTAAATACACACACATTCATAGGCACGGCACAACTGTACGAGAAAAGAATACAAACGCACGCACGCGCAAACACGCACACACACACACATACACATATACACATATTTATTGTAGATGTATGTGTACGTGTAGGGTAAATGTGAGAGGACGAAGAGACGTGCGCGCGCGTCAGAAGGATTCGCGTAAGAGACGAAAAGGCGGTAACGACGACGGCGGCCAAAAAAGAATAATATTGTTCTTTCCATGTACAGAATGTTGTGTGAGTATGTGGAGAGGGTGGATGGGTGTTTTTTCCTTCCCGTCTTCCTGCAGGCTTTGGTGTGCTCTGGATTCGTTATTTCACTACGTCGCGCATTTCCATATTATATACTATGTACGGCGAGCGTATAGGTGTAGTATATGGTGCGGTTGCGGGTCGGTGACGTTGGTTGTAGAGGGATCGGCAGGGCGTACGAGGACAAGAGGGAGGAAAGGGTAGGAAATAAATTACGAGCTTTGCTATCAGACTAAAGACGAGGGCACGAGTAAAATCGGTGGCGGTGGCGACGAGGTAGACAAAAAGGCGCTAACGAAAAAAAAAATAAGAAAGAAAGATAAAGAGAGAGAGAAAAAAGGTCGCATTTATCCGAAGGAGAACTCGCGTATTCTCACCCTTCTTCTACTTTTTCTATCCCTTCCTTACTATATTCACAATTTCTCCTCTCCTCATTGCTTTTCGTCCTCCGTTTGTTATGTATAGCCTTCTTTATCCACCGCCGCCCAGACAAACGATGATGACGATGCCGATGACGAGCGACGGCAGCGGTTCAAAGGCCCGCAAATTGCCAATCAAGACGGTATACCCACCGAGCACAGATTCAAAGGCATTTTATTCATGCACTTCTTTTTTTGCTTACCTATTTATTTACTTTTTTATTTTTGCCTATCAATATTTTCTAGCTATTGTTATTAACAATATTTACATAAGTTCGTGCATACATATATATTAATATTATTGTTATTATTAATGTTATTATTGTTATATTATCTGCAGCAGTAGACTAGCTCGTGTTAAGATGTCAATGCTGCGTCCGGATCCCGTTTTGCATAATACATACCACCCATAGTTACTAGGTCGTACACGCATGACAATAAATATATTCCCGTATTGTCATCGCTGTTACCACTGCTGTGTATAACATTGTTAGAGAGAATATGCTCGATAAGTGATAACACGTAGACAGATGATTTTCTAGATGGACTGAACCTTTATTACATTTTGAAAATTTGGAAAACCCCAAATGATAATGTCATAATGGCTAAAGAAAGTTTTATGAAAAATGACGAGGGGTTATGTGTTCGAAAATGTTATGTTCGAATAAAATGTGTTCGAATGAAGTGTTTGAAAAAGTATATGTTCGGATGAATTTTTGTTCGAATAGTTAAATTCATTCTTAAACACAACCATATTATATTAAAATATTATTTATTTATTAATTATTTATATAATGAAAAAAATTATTAAATGTATAGGTATATCGTCAAGTAAAATAAATAAATGTATATACGAGTATATTCAAGTTAAAAGTTTAAATTGTACGCAATGCCTCTTAAAAACTCAATGTTATTTTTATTAGACGATATCGACGAGGTAAACGCGCCATAATGTTAATTGTAAAATTGTCTTAAATAGCCGTCTTTCCCTGGTTATAAATACAAAGTTTTCGAACAAAAATTCATCCGAACATATGCTTTTTCGAACACTTTTCATTCGAACACATTTTATTCGAACATATCATTTTCGAACACGTAACCCGACACTATAAAAAATAAGTGTATAATATTAAAAAATAAAAAAATTTGTGAAAATTGTATTTGGCTCGAGAATAGTTTACTTTTCACAAAAAATGTATAAAAATAAAACCAAATTTTTGCACCTAAGAGAATGTCTATATTATTTACTGTGATGCGAGACCATTTTATTCGAAATGTTTAAATTGGTCGCTGGTTAACTTTGGTATGCGACTGCAAAGTGCTTACAAACTAAATAAATGTAATATATATATAAGTAGGTATGCAGCGCACAATTTGTTTTCGATGAGAAGACGAATGGTGAGGAAATAACGCAAAATGACTGCATATTATTTTAAAAACACGTACTTATTTGAGACTGTTCGTCGCATATATGAACCATTTTTAGGATTTCAGTACGAAAAATAACATAAATGCACAGCCCGATTGTACATTTATTTATTAACGGAAAAACATAAATACAATTAAACGCGCATAATATATACTCATGATTATGTACAAATGGGTTCTAAGTACATCAATTACGATGATAAGTGCCGTACATTTACGATGCCCTGATGAGATTCTACAGTTGAGCGCATGTAAATGGACGCGGGCGTCAAAAAATAAATAGTACTACTAATTCGTTGAAATGCACAAAAAATACATTTATAACAAAGCATTTTCGTTTTATCGGAAAAAAACGAACGGATATTATCGTCTACTCATTTCGAATACGGAATTCTTTGCAATCCCACATTTCTTTATTTCAAAAGAAAGCAATTTCAAGCTTCGTTCCTTAAAATGATAACCTGCCCCTTCCACGAGCACAACTAAAATGAAATAAATTCATGCGAGTGCCAGAATCTTATATTTTTCTTTTTATCAACCAAATCGATTTATATTAAAATAATTAGCATAAAAAACGTGTAATAATAATATTTATATTTTATGGTAAAACAATATTTTTGTTATTTGTTATTATTAATTAAATTAAAATGCAATCACAAAATTTACACAGTAAATAGATGAATATTTAAAATCGATATATTTTAATAAATAATAAGACATAGAAAATTTTCATCTACTTACCGGGCTATGTAAATCGAATACCTAGGTATGTTATATATGTTATACTATATATAAAACTCATAATTTTGATTTTAGATGTAAATATTTAAACTTCTGATACGATTACATTATTGTATTATTATATGTATACATAATTATATATAATATTCGAAAGAAACGCCGATATGTTTAAAAACTGAATTAGTTTTAATTTCCAGAAAGCATTATACATCAAAGGTTAATGATTTTTTTTTCGATAAAAAATTGAATGAAATCAAATAACATTACAAAATAAAACGTATTTAAACATTAATTATGAAAAGTATTATGAATTATCATATTATTAATGATTAATATAATATTATATGAAATTAATTGTATTATATATACTTCTCGAATTTTCAATAAATTATTAAAAATCAGATGGTTGTTGAAAATAATGTTAAGATATTAATATTAGGGACGGTATTTAGGTTTGTAGTACATTAGTGAAGCAAAGTTTAGACAAATATGTTATTATGGCCATTGGATATAAATATTAGTGATTATTACCAACACTTTATCTGGTAATAATTATAATGGTTATATTAATATATAATGGTGATGGTGATATTAATGGTATAAACATTTATATACAAACAAAATAGATTCAGCGTTTTATTATAAACACCAAAATAAATTTGATGATGTACTGAAAATGATTATATGAAAATTAAAACGACATACATATTACTTTTTCTTATACTTCATAACACTGATTCGTATTAGCAAGTTTTAAATCATGTCAATGATCGATTTTTATAAATAAATTGATACAACTCAATTTCCCGTCGAATAATTTGATATTTAACTTGAAGAAGGTGCAGGATGGTGGCAGGGTATGTGATATAACTTTCCTCTAGAGGAACTTAGCTTCTCCAGTACTGCTTTAAGCATAACTTCATGATTATTATTAGTTTAAATAATGATGAATAGCTTGTTTAAAGGTCGTACCTCGCGTGGTAACGATCGTAATATATATATATAATATAATAACCGTACAAATATACATTTTGTATTTCAATATCTGTTTCCATTCGTATTGTTGACTATTTTCAGTTATTAATTGGCCGCCTGTGGTATTTTTTTCGGAGCGCCTTTAAACGGTCCAAAAACGTTTAGTAGTTATTAATTTATCAACCGTAACTGAGTGTCGTCGGATGTGAATATATAGTGTATACGTTGTATGTATACAATGTGTAATCGAAATCGATTTTGTTGACCGGTTGGGAAGTAGGTAAATACGCGTCGTCGTGAAAAATAAATAAATATACCTATATATATATATATATATATATATATACATACATTATTCATTATAATAATATATTCGTATAATATGTAATTATGACGCGCGCGTTGTTGTCATCTCCAGTTGACTGAGTACAAAAGTTGACTGTGTCGAACGCATTATAAACAATGTAATTATACAATGGGTCTATTATACACATACACACACATACACATATATATATATATATATAATAATATATAAAAGAAAATGTAATAAAAATCTACATATAACGAAAAAAACGGTTCCCAGACGTTTTGTTCGCATGTTTATTAATCGTCCTGTTTTTTTTTTTTTGTTCGTATAAAAATGTGTAACACGTTATTACGCACGTGTTATTAGGCTCATAATATTTTGACCACACTTTTATAAGTTGTAGTATGCGTTTTAATACTTATTGCTTAAACCTTAAAACGTACATATAGCGGCGGCGGTGGGGTTAATTTTAATTAAGCTAATTTTTAAGACTGACGAGTTTTTTTTTTTTTAATGTTATAAATGTAAAACGTCTGGAAAACTCGATTAGACGAGTTTGCCTAGTACTGTCTAGCCACATAGTCTGTATAACGTAACATATATGTTCAAGCAGTCATGTAATCAGAATAATAAATGTTAATAGGTAGTACACGAAACACAGGATTTAACAACACGTTCGCCAATTAAAAAAGAACTCGTAAAATCGCATGCACAAACACGCGCGCCTGCATTAAATACGTGCAAAGACATATATTTTTTATTGCATTGAAAACATAACAATTTGTATAAAAAGTGAAAAACATGCAAATGGAAATCTTTGATAACCAAAGACGTTACATTGGATGAAGAATAAAGGAGTGTTAAAATTATATGAAAATAAGACACACCAAAACATAAATAATAAAAAACATGTTAGAACATAAATAAAAATATACTTCAACCAGGTTTTAAATAGTGTAATATTTTGAACTAATTATATATATATATGATAATTGTGATTATCTACAGTGTTCCAATTACATATTTTTTGAACAATTACATATTTTTTGACTCTTTACCATAAAAAGTATTTCGTTATCTGTATTGTAATTTAGTGTATAAATGCATTGCTATAATAAGTAACTTAATAAATTTATCGTCTCCCAAAATCAGATTTACAGGTGATGATATTTTAACTGTGGTATAATAATAGAGGGTTTCACGGTCGCCAAAACTTTATACGGAAAGTCATTACGATATAATATTAATCGTTAAAATAATTGTAGTGAAATAAATCTAACTAACAATATAGTAATTATCAATTATTCAAAAATAATTGTTTAAAATATAAACATACATTAAAAATAAAGAATAATATTGAAATCTACTTGTAGAAACCCGGAAAATCGTCCTCGGGATAAAATTTGTCTGTAAGATTGCAGGGCACAAAGCTGAAATAAAAGATAATCCTATTTACTACACAAAACAGAAAACAGGATTCTACGTTACTTGTTCAGGGAAAACTTATTTTCAAAATACTGTCTATTGAAAAGATGTTCCATGGTTATTATTTTTAAGCTTTGTCTGGATAAAGTATATACGGTTGGGTTAATTAATTATAATCAATTTACAGGTATAAAATTTAAAGAATTCATCAAGTGACTTTTGAATTTTTATAACACGATGCGTTACGAATGAGTGATGTGACATTTGAAAACCAAGGCGCTTTTGAAACGCAGTGAAGAACATAAATATAGAAGATAAAATACGTTTACGAAAATAAATATAAATAACTACGTTGCATGAGAGTTTTTCAAAGGACAATATACGGACGTTCTTTTGGGCGCTGTCATTAAAATCGAGTAAAACTATACACATACACACACACGTATGTATCAGGAACTATATATAGTAACTATACAATACGTATATACACATACATATTTATAATATTATTATTTATCTATTCGTACACGATAGCATTGCGTCGACACAACGTAAAATATTATTATGTACACTGGACGCATAAAAAAGTGCGCGCGTTTACCCCAATACTCATCGATGCGCGCGCGAAAAGTAGGACGAAGAGTTTTTTTCTTTCTCTTTTCTTGTTACATTCGTCGTCGTCGTCGTGTAACGTTCTTCTTAACTACTATATAGAGGTAGTGCGCGTGTGTGTAATGAATACACACGCATGTAATACATAAAGACCGGCGCGCTGCAGGACGTTCTTCCGATTTATGCTAATTATTATTATTATTGTGTTTACTTACGGAGCGCTCGAGACTTTATAATTAAGTCGGTTCGTATAAATAACGAGAGGAACAAAAGAAAAAACAACACGAAACAAACAAACAAACTCGCGCGCACGTATCCTCCATACGCGTATATGTACGAGTATGTATGTATGTTCGTACTTATAGGTACATTTCAACTACCGCCGCTGTAAATAGTTTGCTTGCGGAGTGCGTGCATATATTTATTATAATATTATATTATTATACAGACTCGTATCAGTTGGCTTATATCATCATCACCACCACGTGATGATTAATGATAATACAATCGTAATTCGAATCGGCACAAAAAATTGACGACATACTGGCATACTAGAAACCAAGTTTTGAGTGTAGGAACTTTGCTGTATCGCGTACATCATACGAGTAATCGAGATCTTGTGAAATCGAATGTATCACGCGTAATAAAAGGATTTCTTGTGTTTGTATTTAAATTGTAAAATTATGAAATGCAATACCTGCTTTATCTACAAATTTAAATATGAGTATGTTTTTATAAATCCATAAAACTAAAAAACCGTACCATCAATCATAATATATACATTCATCTTTTCTTAAAAAAAAAACGCATTAAAAGAAATGTCAGATTTTATTCTATTTCGAATCGGTTTTCAACGATAGCCAGTTAGATTGAACCACAAGATATCAGAGGCAAGATTTAAATTTGATTTCATGCGCATGGTATTTATTTTTCACATTTATATATCTACGACTATAATATGAAGAATCCTACATCAACTAAATCAACTCAGTGTTATGGAATCAAAATTGATGACACGATGTTCCAAACTAACCAAACAAATAATTTTCACAAAACATATAACATTATATTATTATTATTATATACACGTATAAGTAATATATACGACCGTTTAAAAATCAAGAGTATATTATATTGTACATACGTTGTATATTTTATAGTCCGAATGACGGTATAAACGTTGGCTTTGTGGATAAATGTAGGATTTTATGCGTTTTAAAGTTCGCAATAAAAATAAAAGACGTTCTGGAACCGGAGAAAATGATAAAAAGAAACAATTGACGTGTAATATTGTCGAACGACTCTATACATAAAAGTTGTTCAATGTGACAATATGATACCACATACTGCAGCTGTGTAGTTTACCTGTACATAATATAATTTACAATTTATAATAGATATATAATATGTTACAACTTGGGTGTTTATGTTATTTTATTCTGTATCTTTACACTGTTCGTTGTAGACGTATAAATTGATAAGAGTAAATTCATTATTTATAGTTATTGTTTTATTGAACTGACCTTTTGGATAAAATACCTTCAGTTCAAATAGATGTGTACAGTGCCGCAAAAACCGGGTGTGCCGAGTGTGTATTGCACACAGGAGGCCCCGGGCTTCATACTATATTATGGGGCCTCAAAAGTTCAAATGCTCAAAAATGTTTAACGATAACGGGTCTCAAGATTTTGATTTGCACACAGGCCTCGAGTAGTTAGTTACGGCACTGGGTGTGTACCGTGTACTTTTAATATTTCACGGGTAACTAACGATAATATTCTTAACGAATTTTTATAGTATATAGACTATAAAAGAACCGGATGGGCCTCGCTCTGCTGTACACTTGGGGGTGAAGTGCGACTCTTCATAGGATAGATCATTATAATGGATTTGTTAAATTTGAATTCAGTGATAGGTGTCATTGTATACGACAAACGATTCTGAACGGAGATGATATGTTTGTCTAGAATATAATGCAATGTTATTTATAAATATTGTAATAAGTATATTTTATTTTGAAACGAAAAATTTAGAAAAATCGAAAATTTAAATTGTCTATAAATAAGTCAAAATACATCAAAATACTTTGAAAACATAACCATGTATAGAGAACATCAATATAAAGATTTGGTGAATATTTCAAGTTGTTGCGGTTTTTCGTTTTTGAGTTAGAGCATTTTAAAAAAACCGATATCATTTGTCAGTCTAGAATATTATACATTATATTATATTTTACATGTAATTTTATGTCAATATTCGCTGTTCAAACGCTATAAAAAAAAATTGTGCCTATGGATTTTAATAATTTTTGAATGACAATATGAACTACTTCTGTGGACTCTTCTATTACATTTTCAAGTATTTTGTACGAGTCAAATTTTTTTTATCACCGATTATAAAAAAAATATGTAAAAAAATCGAATATTTTAAATGCCTATAAGTGGCTTAAAAGTCAATATAATATTTTGAAAAAAATATGACATAAAGGAAATACCAATTTTAACAGCTGGTAGAAATTTCAAAAATCTGCGACTTATACTTTTTGAATTTAACAAATATTTAAAATCGTTTGAGAATAAATCGCTATTTTATGCAATTTCGTAAATATTTAAATTTCAAACAGTCATACAATTTTTTCCTCTAAGTCCGGAAGAAATTTTTTTAAAGATTTTTGAAGAGAAGCTTATAGATAACCTAGTGTTAAAATTTTGAACCTTAAATATGAACAGAATAAATTTATGAATTTTTATCTACAAAATAACTTGCAAATTATCGTGATTTTTACACATTTTATACAAATTTGAGCTTTAAGGGCTTATAAAAAAAATTTGAGAAACCGATCACCGATATTTTTTAGTCACGATAAGTTTAACTTATTATAAACCTAGTATTAAATTTTCAAGAGTTTTCGCTCAACCAATTAAATTTTATAGATGTTTAAAAACAAAAATTTTACAAAAATCGAAAATTTAAATTGTCTATAAATAAGATAAAATACTTTGAAAACCATGTATAGAGAACGCCAATATAAACATTTTGTGAAAATTTCAAGTATTTACATCGATTAGTTTTTGAGTTATATCAAAATAAAAAATTTGATTTTGTCGAAAACTGGTTTTGCGTAAAAACTCCCGTTGTTCCCTAATTTTTTTAGGGTTTTTTCCGTCGTATTTAAAAAATATTGAAAATTTTTTACTTTTGACCCCCCAAAGTACCAACTAGATTCACTTTCCTTTCAGAAAAGTTGCTATACAAGCAAATCGAAGCATTTTTACTGCCAAAAAAAGTGTCGTCAGACACAAAAAAAAAAAAATAAAATAAAAAAAAAACACACATCATTGTAAAACCAATAGATTCCATCACTCCGTTCAGAATCTAATAAAATTGTACTTAATCGTAAGAGTTTACATAATACTGTTATTAATTGCGAAAACCAGTTAAAAAAGAAAAATAATAATAATTCGGCATAAAATCTCGAGTTCTGCGCTTTACCACACGCGAATGAGTTCCTTAGGCTATCCTGGATTAACGAGATTGTCAAACAGTTTTATTAATTATTTACACGACTATAAAAAGACATTAGTTAAATCTTGAAAATTTTAAATTATTTGACAGAGCTTATTTGTCTGAAAATGTTGATGGTCCAACTGCTTAATTTTTTATACTTAAGCTTTATTTAATTTATTTTTCAACGTGCGGAAAAAAGGGATTATTATTCATCCGACGATAGTGCTCATCACCGTCAATCTCTGTAATTTTTAGCAAGATGAAATTTGTATTGAAACTTTTGAAATCTCGCCATTACTTCGTGGTGCACCACGATGTATTGGCATTTACTGTTGCTCCAACTGCAAAAGTATAAATTTTATGTAGGCACGTGTATATTATTATTATTGTGTTGAAGACGGACGACGAGCACTACAATATATGCACACGTTGCACACGTAACGCGTATTTTATAATCGAAGCACGACGATCAGAGCGTATCTATACGTACAGCAACTCGCAGCATCAACAACAGAACAACAGTCATGGACGTACACGGACGTCAATCATCTCTCCTCCGCCGCCCATCCGAATTCTTATATATGTATGTATAGGCGTGACGACAATGGAGACTTGACCGTTTCCGTTCGCCTCTTTACATATATATGTATATAAGTATGTATAAAATACAACATATAAATCCATCCGCAAGTCTTCAATGAAGTCGCGCGCAAGACGTTCCGTTTCATTCATTTCAACGTGATACACACACAAACACACACACACACACACGCTGTATAACATTATAAACACGACATACCTATATATACAGCGTATACATATATACATATAAGTATTATATTAGTACGACGATCGTTTCTGTTGTCCACGCACAACATTATTATTATTACTATTATTATTATTATTATTATTATTATTATTATTATTATTATTATTATTATTGTTATTATTAACGACGCGGACACACAATACATGTTTAATTAATTTTTTTCTCATATATTATAACATAACGCGCGTATATGGTTTTAATTATACACGCTTTGCTCGGACGCGATCTTCACACGTTCTTTTTTTACTCTACTATTTAGTCTCCTATATATATAAATATGAGCGCGTTTTCAAATACATTATCGAAAAATCGTTTTTCTTTTTTATATTATTATTATACAACGTGCGTGCAGTGTGCGGAGCACCTCATTCCTTACGAACAAACACAATATGTCCATACAGCGATTAGCTTTTAAACCGCGACCGTGTGGTGCTGTTCTATATTTTTAGAGACCATTCATTGGGACACAGTATATGTGTGCAGGGATTTTGACCCATTGCGATAAAAATTCGTAACAGAGTAGTTGAACACACAAGTATAGTAGACGGGTTCTTTTGGAAATATAAAAATCAATAACCGTATAATATGCAAATATGATATAAGAGTATTAAAATCAAATTCGTTTCGATTTACTAGACTGCAAATCCGCAGAGAACCATCACGACCACCACAACAAGGAGTGACAAGACAAGGGAATTTTAAAATCTGCAAGACTGAGGACGTCATAGGATGCTTTGACGTTTGACGTATACGTATACGTATACGTATATATGTACAAATACATTATATATAATTGAAGTTCGTAAGAATAATAATTAGGAATAACTTAAAGAGTTCATTCTAATAACCGTTTGGAATCATTCAAAAGTGTTTAAATTATTATTTTTTTATATAAACGCCCAACAGCTTTTGTTCGGTTAAAAACGATCGTTTCTTTAATTTACTTCGTTTAAATTGCCAGAAGTAAATAACCGTTATGTCGTTATTAAGTTGACGTTTTTCAACGTAATATACGATAGTAATTATTTTTGAAAGTATACTTAATACAGTTTTCATTATTGAAATTTGACATTCAATTAATTCAATCATTGCATCATTATTACTTTTAAATATATACGACTATTTACCGTCATGTTTAATTTTTAACAATGTTTCACAAAGGTGTTTTAATCGATTTCGAGCCACAACCGTGCGGTACCAACGTTATACTTAAAAATACCCATTAACTTGTATTCAATTAAGCACTATTGATTTTCTGTAAAACTAATACGCAAAATAACTGTACAGTTCGTAAGATAATTTTATAGCTTAATTCAAACTGTATTAGTATAAATTATACACCGACATTTCGATGTATTGTCAGTTATTTATAGTACGTAGTAATATCATTGAGAAGAGACTTCAAGACTTTTATCAGTTGGCTCAATAATTACTTCATATAAGATTAACGTTCAAATATTAAATACGTGAAATAGAAGAAAAATTACTATCGATGAGAAGCTTTATTTAATATGTTGTCAAATCATATTTGTACCTAAAGATGAGTACGATAGGTACGCGATATGTCTGTTTATAATAATAAATAATAAGATGATATCGACTAACGGCCAAACTACCACCAAAACAGTTATATTTCCATTGGTTGACTTTTCTTGTATACGTGCCGGGTTGCAATGTTTTATACTGACAGTTTTATTAGAAGATTTGAATTAAATTTAAAATCAGTAAAAATAAAAAATAAAATAAAAAATAAAATAAAATAAAACCACAATACAATAGAATATAAGTAGTCGTTAAAGCATTACATTCGTAAAATATGTTATATGCATATTTTACAATAATGCTTATTAAATGTATATATACGTATCCGTGTGTGTACCTGTTATGTATGTACGTCTATATAACATTAGATAGTTTTACGGCTAGCATATTAATATCTATCCATCCAAGTCTGATCAAAGTGCGTGTATAAAAAATAATATAAAATAGGCACATAATTTTATTTCTATTATACATGTTATACTTTGACCCTCTCTCTGAATGTGTGATTAACACTTCAATTGGGTTCTTCGTGGAGGTCCGCTTGCAATAGACATTCTTGTGTGCACATGTAATGCACCGGCGGCGTATATTATCTATTTTATTCGTTTATTATGCTAATGGTACTATTCAATTGATCTATTTTACACACGTACATACAAATCATATATATATATTATATCTTACAAATAATATTAAAATTATACACAAATAATTAAGTATATTTTAATTCATGCGTTGAATCGACTAGATGAAAAATATATAGTCATCACAGAATACAATATCGCGGTATAGTAAAATATTATATTATATTTATACACATGAACATTATATAATATAACGGTGTGCAATATACGTTATAATAATCGTTTTGATGTCATCAACACATAAATATTTAACTCTTTCGCGTGTATAAAACCGAATACGTGATACGGTTTAAAGTTCTCGAGGATATAAAAGCACACACAGGTAAATATATTTATCGATTATCGGTGCCATATACATAAACATTTTATTATACATTTACACAAATACTTTGATTTATATCCTACGAGCTAAATATATATGTTTTCATGTATTTTATTTATACATTTTAATACGTTTTAAATCGGCCGCACTATACGAGTAGATGTTGAATTTATTTTGATTTCAGAATACTAATACAATAAATTCACATATTATGCCAACGAATTAGGATTTTGTTAATACGTTCGTATATTATGCGAATAAATTGATTATTTAAAAAAAAAAAAATTGCTGTAAAAATGTACGACGATTGTTTGATTTTTTTAACCTAAATATTTTTACATCGAAATAGTAATTGTTCTATAATATAAAATAGTAAAATATTTCACGAGCAAGGTTGGATTATTTAGTTAGTATACTGTCATCGGCGCGCAACTGTAAATATAGATGTGTTTAAGTAGTAATATTTTTTTTTAATATAAATGTCAAACTAAATAGTTTAAATTGTTTAGGTAAAAAGATACATACAAAAAATAATAGTATACAATTTTCATAATTTAAATTAATTAATTTCACTGTATTTTAATATTGATAGATTATTGATATAAATATATAAAAAATATACAAAACTGTATCTCTTTATTTTAACGTTATTGTACCTACTGACATTAAAAATAATGTGAGATGTAACATAATTTAACTATAATGGTGAAATATATATTAGAAAAAAATAATAAAAAACAATAACTTGAGAGGAACCGTTTATAAATGTTTATTGATTCACGTGATTATTCTTAATTTAAGCACAACAATTAATAACAGTTAAGAACTCATCTTAATGCTCGTAGTTGTGTTCTTATTCCAGTTCAATATTTTTTTTTGCGTTACTTGAATACATTATATATGTGTTTGAAACATGGAAAGTCTCACAGTAGGTAAATTGTATAATTTATTGTGGGAAAATATAACGTTTCTACAAATATGTGATGGCGATAAAACGGTAAGAATCGATACGAAACCATAAGCAAGAAAATCATTATTTATTTTGACGAACAACCAGATACATCATAATATATATTATATATTATATACCTATATTTATTACAATGTTTATTTTATATCGCACGTTGACTGAATTTTACTGTAAAAAATAAAATTCTACAACCAATTATTTACATGTATGGTTTATGTGTAATATATGTGCATAATATATATTAATACAGCCATTTGGGCATACGTATAATTTATGTGAAATAAAGGCATGCGCGTTCACAGGTATTGTATACATATGTATGCTGTAGTCTCCCGGGCAATATTTGTTTGTCGTAAATATCTTTGAAAAGTTATCTCATATCAATAATATAGTGTTTCCGAAATTATTATTATTGTTATTTATTCGTTTTGTTCAATGTGATTTGCATGGACTGTATATATTTGGAAAAATGTTTCGAAATTCTTATACGCATATACATAAAAAAATGTATTTTATATAATAGTGATTTTCGATTAGGTGGATCGCAAAAGTATTGTTTAAGGTCACCGAAAAGAAATCCTTGCATATCGTTTAAAAATGACTCACATTTTACCTATTATAAATACACATTATGCAAATGAAGCCTACTGTGTTATTAGCGATCAAATATTCTATAATAATTTATTATTAATAGTGTTGCACGCATTGATATTGTTCAATCGCCGGCAGTAACGATTACAGTATGTTTATAGAGCCACCCCAAAGTTTTACAGGGCTTTAGTGATCTACCACTTTTCTTACTGGCTTTATTTCTAGTAGCTGTTAACTGAGGGCCGTTTTTATTGCATTTATCGTTGAATATACCACGTGTTCTACCGCGATATCTAATAATTAGATTATTGTGAAATTATTGTAAAACTGATAATATGTGAACGTACATGGTCGATCATTTTTCCAACTAGAACGCTCACTGTATATATTTGGGTCTTGGTGTATGGTAGCATGAACGAAAAACCACAACAGTAACATCAGGTAATGTCACGACGAGACTTATTAAATGTTTATTTCATTATTGAGGCCATAATTTTATTGATTATTATTGTTATTATTTATAAGACAAAGGGGGCTACATTACAGGGGTTCATTATTATTTCAAATATACTTCACTACACCTAACCGTATTAATCAAATTATCTATTATTTACAATCATTAGAGATGGTGCAGGAAAATATGGGCCCGTTACCTTCTTACCCTCGAGTTATTATCGCCTAAGGTTCAAGAAAATTAATGAAATCATTTCAGACGAGTAAAATTATGATAGTTCAAAACCATTCCAAACGTTCTGTTTTTATCACAGGAATCTGTATGTATCGTCATTGCGCATTATTATCGCATTATAGTTCGCAATTACACATTTCGCGATATGAAAAGTACACTCGAGAACAATGGAAATCTACACAACGCGTGCGTTTTATTTATTAGAATATTGTAATTTTATCCACCGATAAAACTATATTAAGCTCTTATTTTATCCATAAACATTTTTTGAGTTCTTTAGGCACCCGACAACAACAAAACGCGAGCTAACTTTAACTTGGTCAATGAGCATTAGGCACATGACGTGTAACGTTTTACACTTTGATCATTATATGCATTATGTACGTACATATGTAATATATAAATACAGTAACACAACAACCATATTACATGTACAACAACAGTATAATATCGTAATGTAATAACTGCACGCGTTTCTTTCGCGGAACACACAGCAGCAACAGCGGTGAATAATATGTAATGCAGTCTACATGAAACGACGATGGGCCTTCGTTATCAGTGAACCGATCATGTCGCTTTTACAGTATATTAAGGTCGACTGATTCGCAATCAACAGCTATACATCATACGAGCATTAGTGCAAGTAGAATGAAAAACAAAAAATTGAATAGTTACACGTTCCGTTGAAAAATCTACTGAACTTCTGTACCATGAGCATTGCGATATTGATAATGCTAACCGCGGTTTTACATACATAACACTATTCACCAATTAATCGGGTGTAAATAAACACAAGTGGTGAACATTTTGGTCGTAATTTTTAACGTCGGTCGATTTCAATAATACGCGAACACGAAAAGTATTTAATTTCTTATATTACCTGTCGAAATCATCTAAAAGAAACGCCTAAAAGTTTATATAATCAATACATTATAACGATCTGTCAGTGGAGCATGGGAAATATAAACGCAAACATATAGGTAATCCACACGATATTAAAATGCGTTTAGAACTCGAAACGGTTCGTAAAAATTATGTCCTATGAGTGTGTTCACTATCTAGAGCGACTTTACATCCTATATGCGAGCGATAAAACGCACTTGATTATAAATACATAATATTAATATTATATACGGTTCATACGGTGCACGTTTATGTATAACGTGTGAAGACTATAAAATTACAAATATCAGATACATTATAAATTTTTTACCATGACGCGACCAGTAAAATTATATGTATCGTATGTATAGACTATTATTATGTGTTTTAAAAACGCGTAAATTAAAATCGATGTAAGAAAAACGAAATCAGACGAATACACGAATGGTTGTACAATGTTCATTTAACATATTGACAAGCTGGTGCGTAATATATAGATGTGATTTGCTGTATACACAGACGAATAGCAGCAATAACAGTGATTCGGAGGGTGCGGTGTCCGGAAGTAAAAAGTCAAAGTTGCAGCGGCGGTATGTATTATGTACAGGTACACGCGTATATTGTAGGCACGCTTCCGGTCGACAAATCGCGATACGCAGTACCATTACAGTTATCTATATACACATTACACAGGCGTATGTATACTGTGTACTAATACATACTGCAGTCCGTCATCGAGTACACTATATAAGCATAATCAATCGGATGCGTTTTATTTTATATTATATATATAAAAATATTTATTTTTTTCTACCATACAGGGTATATTATAGACTCTCGTGGGCGTTTCCTTGCACACACACACAAAATGTATAAGCAAGCATGCATAAATACCTATATTCATATACATAAAAGCTTATTAAAATAAAAGCAAAGCTGTATGTATGCGTTGGACAACGGCACGCATTATCTATTCAAGTCATGGGTTTAATGAACCACGACCGCGGTCCACGTACATGTCAATCGCACGCACACATATACATATGCACACAAATACAGACAAATACACACACACACACATCCACTTATAGAATCGATACGGCCGATCAATCCCCGGACCAGATGACAATAACATCGCAAATGTCTGTTGCTGCTGCTGTTTCAGTCGATGTCGTCTGAAGCACAGTATGTAATATACAGAATTTGCTCTTGCTTTCTTTGTTAGCAGCAGGGAGAGACCCGGCATCAACGACGACGCCATTGTAATACGTAATAACGTATATTATTGTATCGGACGCAAACGTATTACGTAGACTTTGATTGGGGATCCGCGGGTGATGACTTCCGTGGCACGAGGTTACCGTCAATGTCACTATAGCATATGACCAACAGTAGTCAGTATAAACGGACATTTTTTTCCTTCCTTACAGTCAACACACAAGCATTTGAAGAAATGGAATGGCTTCGGGTCCGAATACTTGTACATAACCTAACCTATAGGTATGTATTATACAGACGTACAATTATCGTTGTTTTCAGATGTACGACCAACTCAGCTGTTATAATACGCAATTATGTAATAAATCTTGACGCGGATAAATAAACACGTGCGTTGAAGCGTATAATGGTAGTAATCTTTTTCAAATGTTCTTTAAATTTCTTCGAGTAGGGCTCGACTTAACCGTGTGTACGTGGCGCGAACATATTCATTTTAGGTGTAAGAATGGAACTAACGCATACGTAGCACGCAAATTATTTCCAATCAGAAGAACTCATTTCGAAGCTCACGGAAAACACGTACCTTACAGTTATTACGACAATGTTATTTTCTTACGTTTGCGGTAGATCGACTATGCGTGTAGAAACAGGCGTACGAGATTGTTTACTCGATGTGTGTGTGTGAGAGGGGGGGAGAGTAAAATTACACGGCCAGATGTTTTCCACTGAAACGGACGATCGTTTCCCGCGCGCGCTGCGAATTCGTTCTCGTTTAATTATCACGTCTTCTTTTCCACCTCGCGTTCGCCGGTCGGTTTTGGTGATTTACCAGGAGCTCCAGCAGATCGATGAGAAGTAGTTTTAAAAGCTTTGCGAACAACTGCGTACGTTGGTGTAGTGCACGCAGGCCCGGCTCAATTGTTTAAACAAAAATAGGCGAAATTTTGTTTTGCCGCCCCTTACATGTAAATATTACATGAAATATTTTTTTTTACATAAAAATTGTCCCAAAAAAATGCCGCCCTTGGCGTGAGCCTATGTCGCCTACCCCTTGAGCCGGGCCTGAGTGCACGCGTAGCTGTACCGTAGCGTCGCGTACGTGCATCGTACACACATGCAAAGGACAAACGGATAATATAGTACGTACGGACGAAGAAGTATTCGGCCGGAGTAGTAACGTGCACGCTAGCGCATACGATATGTGATTATAATTACGCAGGACACAAGCGCGTGCGTGTACGATGAATTATGCCTACGGTCTGCGCGGTGCGTCGCTGTCGAGGTATCATTGTATTATACATTATATCGATCAGTATGTATCAGTACGCGCGTACACACGGTACAAGGTGTACGTTTAATGTGTACGCGCCTGTTTTTAGTATCTTTTTTTTTTTTGTGTTTATTTATTTATTTTTTTTTTATCGGATTTCCAGTTGATTATCAGTGTTGTCGCCGAAGCAAATGATAATCGGCTACAGTCCGTTATTAATGGTTTTTATCCCTTTCTCCTCCCCTACCGATCGTTATTAGCCATAATACCTACAGTACCTTGGTTTTCTTTAACGAGTGATTATTACGCGTACACACGTATTTTGTTATCCCCTCACGAACGGGAAAACAATCAAATTTTCGTCTATATACATATACATAAGATGATTACACGGTATACCTCTCGTGTTTATTTGCACTGTATCTTTACATCAGCATTTCGTACCGCAAATAAGCACCACCGTTGTCCGCCCACGTATATATTATGCTTGGACACGATAGGTTTCTGTTCATTTCAAACGAGTTCTTATTTTACACGTGCACGTGTGTACATAGATATCAGGTACGTAATACGTACGTTGAAGTGCTGCCGGCAAGCGAATTTCATCGTGAACGTGCGTAAACAGATTTAGGTAATTATTTTTTTATCGCCAAAATATTGTTTGGCGATCCAAGCATTTCTGTGAACACACCTTCAACACTGTACGCAGGGTATACAAATCAAACGCCGAACAACCGTCGGTAATAATACGAATTACAATCAGCCAGTCGAAATGGGTTTGTGCAGAGGGGGAAAAATAAATATTCGAGTTCGGACTTAAGGCCGTGGAAAATTGAACCAGGACTTAAGCACAAAATCCGTACACAAAACTACTATACTTCGTTCCACACGAGAAACTAGACATTTGGAAAAACTACTAAACCCGTTTAGAAATTGATGTGCTCAATGACAGTTATTACATAGAAGATGACTGCAGACTATATTATTTTGAACGTTGTTGAAAACAAATCACGGTGATCATACACACGTATGTTACGAAAATGATAAATGGTATTCGTTATGTTGGTATATGATTATGTCTGGACAGTATTAAATATCAACAAAAGTTATTTACATTGTACGAGTATCGATTCATATTGTAGGTGTGTGTATAAGTTAATGATATTAATGCGACATTTTTCAATGTGGGTCAATTGTACCTGACCAATATAATATATGATTTGAGACCCGCATTGTGTACATGACGGTAAAATAAAAATTAGTTCATTTTGTAACGTATTAATCGATGATTATAATAATAGTATTTTAATGAGAATCAAGGACCTTGTACTGTTGTGAATTGATCGATACATAAAAAGCGCAAAAGTTACACTGAATACGTGTACAAGCACCACACGATATATTATATGTATCTAATATACATAGAAAGTTTCCAATTTTATGTGATACTTCTCTATGAAATATTATTAATGATTCATAGACATTTTAATATTTTATAATCGCATTAAATTTGAAACATTAAACACAATATTAAGCCAAAGCATATTCTATAATGGTTAATATTTTACATCCACTCGTAACAAGATTTTGGCATTAGATTTTATGTATTATAATTCTTTACACTGTATTTATTTTTATTCACTTGAGCGAATGTTTTAATGCAACGACGTCGTAGGAAATTAATTGCATAAACTTATGAACGCATATATGTAATGTTAACACCTGTAGTACATTAAGCATAATTTGTATGAGTACAAGATCGTTAATAAACAGCCGGACGTTAATTACGGTTTATTAAAACAGCGAGCGATGAGTCATAGTATGCAACATATAGAATTTCCGTAGATTGTGGAACAAATTATTTGCGATAAACACAAAAAAATAACTATACTACACTCACACTTGCACGAGTATACATATTTACTTACGCGTATGAACCTATATATTTATATATATAGGTATATAGTATATTACGCATACAACGTATTGTTGTATAATTTTATGGTTCAATTTAATATGAAGTAAACACAAACGTCTCTTGGTCGCCAGTTGGTCATCAAATTGTCGATGGTTTGGTTAGGAAACGCGCAGATGGTATATACGCGTCGTCCGCCCGTCCATCCTACTGTTGATAAGTGCGTATTTACTGTATTATAGTATTGTATAGATGAGTTTTGTTTTAGATATTTAATTATTGTTTGTTACTCATATGATGTATACATGCGTGAGGGTAACACATCCTTCTGTCGTATTGCATTTGTTTTGTCCAATGTTGTTAAACGGTGAAAACATTTTATGCTGAAAACAATATTTGCATGAATACACTCTAGCCGCATATATATATATTTATAGTCATTGTTGCTGCAGAAACGAGTGTGTTTGACTGTGAAATAATTATAATATTACTATTGAAGTACACAGTCCTAAACGGAAATATTAACTATAGTTTTCAAGACTGCACAGTATACTATACGTATACATAGGTACTTACACATAAAATAGGAAAAAGCCGTTTACATATTCGCCAACGGAGTACAAACCTAATATTAATTTCACCGTTACCGTACGTCAAACAACAACGGTTCTCGTGGCTAATAAGATACGTGTGTATGAGTGTATATTTATTTCACAAATAAAACATTTTTACAGGCATCGATAAGAAACCATGGGGGAAGGAGGTTTAGACAAGAATGCAACCACCAATTTTCAGCACGACGAAAATTTAATGACTGATGAAATACATTCAGTAATTAAATGTTTCATCCGCAATTAGTTGATACATTGAATAAATATTTTTAATCGTTATGTTTAAGACGAACATAAGGTTTAAACAGAGGTTAAAAAGGTACCAATACAATTATCGATTCTGAACGGAGATGATATGTTTGTCTATAATATATGAATATAATACAATGTTATTTATAAATATTGTAATAAGTATATTTTATTTTGAAACGAAAAATTTAGAAAAATCGAAAATTTAAATTGTCTATAAATAAGTTAAAATATGTCAAAATACTTTGAAAACTTAACCATGTATAGAGAACGTCAATATAAAGATTTGGTGAAAATTTCAAGTTGTTGCGGTTTTTCGTTTTTGAAAAAAAAATAAAAAAAAAACACACATCATTGTAAAACCAATAGATTCCATCACTCCGTTCAGAATCTAAAACTATTATAATAAAGTTTAAATAATCAAATATTTATTTTTATTTTAATAAGAAAAAAGATAATTTTCTACACACAAATTATTTACACTACAATTCATTGGAATGATGTGTATTCTATAATTTCGTTCTTAACATGAACCACATGATTAAACAAGTCAACCATATAGGTAATATATATTATATGTCGCAGCGCAAAAAGATATTTGAAAAACCAAATTCTAACTTTAAGCTCACGTTGAATCTACATACTATGTATAATATACATATACATTATATATAATACATAGCACATGCTTTATATAATATAATAATGGCGTGAAATAAAAATATATTTCCCCATGTGTACATCACGATAAACATGTATTTACAAAAATTTGATACCTCTACTATCCATATATGGTAGACGCGGTGGGATCAAACTAAACCTTTATATATTGTATGTGTTGTAGGCGGTTGAAAAATATTATGAGAGAGGTAGGGAGGGAAAGAGAGTAATATATATATATATATATATATATATATATATATATATATATATATATATATATATATAGACAGAGAAAGAGAGAGAGAGAGAGAGAGAGTGAAAGAGGGAGACTGAAAATGTCAGTAAAAACTTAAGAGATGATTTCACGTTTGAAGAGTAGAAAAAAATAAGTGTCGCGATAGGAACACGGATAGAAATAATAGTAATGGCGACTTATGTACGTGTATATATTTGGAACGATGGCACGGAGAACGTAGGTACTTGGGGGCCGCCGCAAAGTCTTGAAAGAGGAGGTCAAACGCGCACGCGGAAACAAAAACGGCGGCAGCGGGAAGGCGCAACGGCGAACGGCCGCGATAATCCCTCGAGATCCCTCCCACGCAGTCCACTAATTAAAAGCGGCCCTGTTAATTGGGGTGGCTGACGCTTGCGCGTCCGCAGACCCCTTTTCACCCGAACGACGGCATTGGTCCGAACCTTTCTCCAGTTGTGTTTTTCTCCCCCTCTTTCGCACTCTATCTTTTTCTTTTCTCTAGTCTGTTAGACGGTGACGACGTCCCGAGGTACACACACACATCTGTACATCCATCGAAAAAAAAGCATTTTCCTTTGTATCGTTTCGTGTATTATATAGCGATATATACAACATAAATAATACATTGTCTTCTCCGCAGAAATTCGCAAATCGCGTTATTGTCTTTATGTCCAATGCGTATGGAAATTTTCGCACGTGTTTTTTTGTAAATAATATTATTATTTATATGTGAATCGATGGGTACTTATCTCGCTGTCCGTTGTGAGTTTATTTATCGGTACACGGATTAGAGCGTGTGAAAGCAGTGTAGTAATGTGAGCGTAATGTTTGGGGTGGAAAAAAAACGATTCGGTACGCACAGACTCTGAGTTGTAAAAATAATTATTTTAATAAAAGCATACTATTTTAATGTATCATTGTGAAATATATAAATAAATGTATTTAAATATGTACATGGTATTCAAAATTATAAATTTTAAGTATTTTCACTGAAATAGTTTTGAACTTCGCTATAGATACTTTTATTTAACTTACATAATATCTTACCCACACTGAAAAATAGGTACTTAATTTTTAAAAAATCACCGTTATCTATTTAACTGTCCAAAAAATCACAAGCAAACATTTTAGCGGTTATAAAAGTTTACGACACCTACCGCTTGACTAAGAATCGCAAGTGCAACGTAATGACGACCCCCGTCCCCAACGATGCCACTGCGCGGAAGAAATGATACTCAGCAAGAACGTTGATATTTGTACGTTGTTTCCGCGCGCGTATACCGGAGTGTATAGTTTACACCGCGAGGCCGGAAAATGGATATAAGGGATGGGAAAAAAACGAACCGCATCCTGAGATGTACGTGTCGTACGCCGCCCTCGTATATTATACACAAAACAGGCAACGCCGCCGCGGTGACAACGGAGGAAAATGAGAAGATGCGTCGGAGGCGGTGGCGGGTTACAAGGTGTTACGATAGGAGTTACGACGACTGTTGTAAGGGGTCGGGAGACGGTGGAAGAGTGGCAAGGGGATGAGAAAAAAGAATTTCCCGGGCTCTAAAAAGACCGGGGATAAAATCAATACGTCACACGGCAGTGGTGTAAAAAAAGGCGGGAAAAAAACACCTAACACACTACTCGCCGCCCGCGGTCGCGTCTTATTTCCATCCTCGTCCGCCCCAGTCGTCTTTCCGTCCGCCGTACCTTTCACGATACACACTCCTGATATACGTACAACAACGGTATAAATGCACGTATTATACACACACATACAGATATAGCTTTTACGTGCGAGTGTGAGCGTGCATGCGTGCGTGTGCGTGCGCGCGTGCTCACTCGTGTATTATATATAATACACACACAAAGTTCCTATCGCGTGCGTATTATTATGGAAAAATGTGCGAAAACCCCACGAGCGCCTATGTTTGTCTATGCGTGTGCGTGCGTGTGTACATGCGAGTGTGTGTGTGTGTGTGTGCGTGTGTGTGCGTGCGCGCTCGTCTTTTGATCACTTAATAGTTTTATGTAACGGAGAAGAGACATGCAGATAGAACGTGTACACACAGCTCGTGTATGGAAAAAATACGTAGGTGTACTTTGATATACATGCATAATATACACATATAGGAACGGAAGTCAAGAGACCGCGCGCGCGTTGTCGTTGTCGTCATCGTCACAATAACCACTTACTCGGTCGTCATGGTTACAAAACTGTCGTTTAGAGGTAGAGAAGTATGAAGCAAGAAAGAACGAGAGAAAAAAGGGGACGGGAATTCAAGTCAAAATCATTAAAAACATCATAACCGTAACCATATGAATATATGCCGTTAAAGTTTTATTGACTTTTTATTTTTTTTTTATTTTTTGAAAAGTACTACACATACTGCAGCCAGTATGTTTTCACGATTTGTCATTTTGGAAACGATATAAATATTATATAAGTATTTATATCTTAATAAAATAAATCATAAAGACTTGTTTTTAACTAGTGTTCTTCGATTGCTTATAAGTTTTGATTACGTTAAACATTTAATGTAGGGTTCAGAGAATAAACTATTTTTGTACGATTCAAACAAATAATAATACGAGTCTTTGACAAATTCAGGTATATAATATCCTCAAAACTTTACAAGTTTTACCATTCAAAGTTATAAACTGTTGTAATATATTCATAATTGAATGATCATGTACTTATAATTAAATTTATGATACCTTTTTTCACAAATACAGAACTAATCATAATTTTGACTTCATTTTTTTTCTACAGTGGAAAGAATTTTAAACAACATAGAACTTTAGTTATTATGATTTTGGTATTTATTTTCATTATATTTAAAGCGATAATTTTTCAATTTCCTTTAAAGAATGGAACATTTAAATTTAAATTTGCACTGATCGCAATTAGTTAAGTATTACTTTTAAAGTTTATGACAATTTTGTAAGCAAGTACTCTTTTAAACAATAACATTAACAAAATATCATATCAGTATCCAAAATTGAATTTTACTTATTTTTTTATTTATTTTTACCAAGTGAAAAAGATGAAAATATAATTTTTATTATTGACAAATAAAAATCACGAATATTTTCTGAGATATTATTGCCAATGCTTGAACAAAATCAATTTGTATACGAATGATACGTATGAATACAGTTTAAATTTAGTATACTCTATAAAGAAAAAAATAATGTATTGTGATCAATTCATATATAAATTTGCACGTTTATGTTTTTTTTTTTTTATGTTGGTTTTTTTTAGTAATGGAAAATTTAAAAATTCGGTGTCTCAGGTGCAATACTTGTGGTAAAATCATCATATTTTTTGAGTGATAGATTGAATGATTTAAAATTAAATAATATCATCACATACATGGTTTCTCAAATCATAAATCATAAATGTAAATATTCAGCAAACCACAATAATCTCGATTATCAATCAATTATTTTTATAATAAACGAATTTCGTTTCTAACTTCATGACGTCAGATATATTCGATGTACATGACATTTTGTTATAATTAAAAATGTTTCATAAGGTTATTTTTATAACTTTTTGATATTGATTTAGAACCAATAACAAATTATAAATTAGTTTGGTTGGTTGATTTTATTGATATGATAAAATATATTTTAAAATAGGATTGTAACAAAAAACACCTAATCAATTTTCTTGACATAAAGAAATAATTATAAACAAAGGTATTTACATTACAGAAACTTAAAAAAATAATAAAATTTTAAAAGTACAATAAAAAGTTAAAGACATCTATATTTAATATTTATAACTTTCAACTTGATTCAAGTATAGAATACTGTATCGATTAGTAGTAAAAACGCCAGAAATTTAATTTAATTAAAAATAACAATAATTATTCGTTTTGAGATATGTAAAAATTCTTTTTTACATTTCAACGACCGGGTCATAAGTAAACTGAACGTAAAAAATATAATAAAATTAATATAAATATAAGAGGAATTGCGATAACTCGAAATCCGCGACAATTAAAATTTTTCTTCTTTCGATAAAATATAATATTTATTAACTTTGTCGAATAATTATAGGAACATGTTACATACAGCGTATGTATATAACATACAAATGAACCGTAACGTTAACGGATTTTTCCGCAGTAAAAATTAATACAATATCATTTTTTGGTTGATTATGCTTTCAACAAATCCTCTTGAGTAATACATATACCCTTTTGAACCTGGGTATACGAAATTGTATACACCTCTACTTGACCTAGAAAAGTGAAGTGTTTGGGTATAAGAAACTCGCCGGTTGAATTATCTAGTAAATCGAGAAATGTCGAGTCGGATCCACGCATACATACGTTACATAATATTATAATACACGAGGAGTAGGTAGCTAAGCGAAAAAAATACGTACACACGTATGCATACATTATATATAGTTACCCATGTATTATGTTTTTTTTTTTATTATTTCAATATTAAAATTTTACCCGCATGGATCATTAGGTGTAGCTTTTGTGTGTTCCGGAGGTACATTTTTCCTGGTTTTGTATTAATATAGTGTTTCGAGGATACATGACCGTATATTAATATCGTTATGTAAAAATGAATTTTCTCTCTATTGTTAACAAATTATTGATATATTATTACGGGCAGGAGAAGAGGAAAAAAAACACTGATCAATAAAGAAATTATACTGACATGGCAGCAATCGATTAAAAAATATTTGGAACCCGTTTTTGCAGCAGGTTCTGATTTTTTCTTCTAGCCGTATTCATCGATATTTAATTCAGCTGAGGGTACTTCCGTTATTCAAAATAATGATCCTCTAAGCGAATTAAATTATGCGGGTTTACGATTATGTGTGTAGCTGTTACCTTATACGGCCTATTTTAACCGGCAGACGGGATATTATATTGACAGATCTACACAATAATACGTAAAAGATATATATATATATTTTTTTTTTAATACCGATTTAAAGTCGCTAGTAAATCATTTATTTGTAATTATCCAAACGTGTTTGTATGTTTAGGGCGGTCGTTAACGGAAGGCTTTTTATTGTAAAACCATTTCGTCTTTTCCACGTACTCTGTACAATCGTACGAAGATGTGCATACGGAGCGGCTTAACAACGACGCAACTTTTCAGTTGCTCTAACCGCTGACAGAAGAATGACGAAATTGAGTTGGATGTACCATATAGGTATAATATGTACGTACAATCGTGTAATCGTGCGAATAATAATGCCACGATGGTAAAGTTAATAGATCATGGAACTTGAAACATAGCCGATATTATGGAGTTTACACAAATACATGTCAACTTAATATCATCCGATTAAAATTAAGTTGAACAACTGTACGTTCTACATTTACAACAACACTACATCTGAACGTTTCTCGTCGATTATTGGGATTCGGTATTAAATGTATATAATCATAAGTAGTTTATAATTTATCTGCCATTATGAACTTTAATTAAACATCAAAATACATTTATGTAAGCAATGAAATGAACATTTGGTTGGCATTAATTGCTTTTGTTCTACTAAGTCGATTTAGCACAATATTTAAGGTTAATAGCTTTGAAAAATGTAATAATAATTTGATAAGACTTGGTAATTTGCGAAAAACAATGTCACGTGAACATCCATTATTATTTAAATTACAGATTTATTCGGAAATAAATGAGATATTCCAGTGAAATAAATTACATAAAAGAAAGGTATATATTAAAGAGTATATTTATATAAATCGTGTATCTTTAGCTAATATTTTTTATTATGTTAAAATTCAAAGTTATAAACATTTACGACTTTTAAAATACATGTTTGTAACTTTTAAACTAAAACATTATATAAAATCAAAACTAATAGCATTTTTATTTCGTTATATCGTATATAATATTTGATTAAACAAAAATGTCAATTAACCTACATTAAAATTAAAGCAAAATAAAATGATTTAATATTATTACAATGTAGAGTCTATTAGAGAGTTTACAAAATACAGTTAAGAACAATAGATGCGATGCTATAACATTACGATAGTCATTGACAATGTACTTGAAACGAATTTCAGAATTTAGGAGATTACTTAATACAATACTACTGTATTGACGGCGATGATGTCAACGAATGGTCCGTACATGGATGATTCGAAAGCTGAATATACTGATACAGCTGGATTAAAGTGATAAGATGAGGTAATAGATTGGATACAGTCAACGAATAAACCAACATGTATGGATACGATCAAACTATACAGGATATGAATGTTTTCAAAAAGTAAAACGTTTGTTTCGTGGCTGTGATTGATAGAACAGTTTTTTTTTTTATTTAATATACAACATAAAAAAAAACTGTTTAATATACAACATAGACCATTATAGTATGAGAGGGCAATCTTCCTTTTATTTTTTTTTACCATTAATGTATTTAATTTAGTGTCATTTAAATTTTATATATTTAGGAGTAGTTCATATATAGATTTTCAAAAAAAATTATTTAAGTGTCATTGTAAATCAAGAAAACATTAGAAGTGGGAATATTTTCGTCATTAATATATAATATTCAAATTTAATTGGGAAAATTGTATGATAATATTGAAATTCTAAATATAGTATGTAATGCTTAAACTATTTTCAAAAATAAATAATATGTAATGCACACCAAAGATCAGTTCAAGATGATCGTAATAACTATGATTAAAAATATACACATTTTATACTTGTCAAATATGTTCTTCACGTTTTATTTACATTTATTTGAAAATCCCAAAGTAAAAACTTTTATCCATATAGTTTCCGTTTAAGAAACTACTGATAGATAAGGATTAGAAAATATTTCCTAGCAAAAATTTTGATTTCTTGAATTTTGTATTCCGATTCAATTGACTGATTTACGCTTTCGAAAAAAAATTCGACATGTCTTAATGTATTTGTTTCTTCAATTCATTCAATGCTGAATAGTTTTTATTATATATAAATATATAACTTTGTCGGTACAGAGTTTAAACTGATTTGATTTATCATCAACCCATGTCGATTATAATGCGAGTTCGCCGAACAAATATTTGTACACCGCCAAGTCATTTTACGGATGTTCGCAAATCGGTATTTTACCTTCAATAGGATTCTTTCGTTTTATCTTCATCGGATTTAAGATTATCATGTCGTTTTTTCCACAAAGTAGCTATTCTATAGCCCAACATTATTTGGACAATGTATACTATTATTATATTCTTTTGTCAATATTTTCATATCTAAAATACATTTTTTAAATTTTAATTTTCCACGCAATGCTCTAATTATGTAAGTTTGATATTTTCACATAAATTTCGTATAATTATAATTCATCACTAGTGATTGTCAATATTGTGCGTTTATTTTATACAATTTCCATTGATGAATCACAAAGCTACATTGGTTTTTTTGTTCCTTAAAATTGTACCGAAATCGAGTTAAATGTTTAGACTGCTAAAATATTGCAAATCACTGAATTAATCGTTGCTGACAAATCAGTGCACAAATTAATATTTATGGCAGATAAGATACGTACATTTGTATAAATCAATAGTTTGGATTCAGCGCGTTTATGCAATGTATCATACAGTGGTTACGTGCTTTATTAACGTTATTATATTAATTATAGCACGGAACTGTGCGCAGAGATTAATATTTATCGTCAAACTGCTCATTATTAATAACTTGAATATTTTTCAAGTCGATTTAGGCTCGTTGGCGTTCCCGGTGCTTCACGTACCGACACCAACGCAGTCTCATTATAAATCCAAGTGGTTTGAAATGTTTCAGTGATAATCCATAGTAAAACATAAATAAATAAAACCGTCAGACAATAGGTAACGGTAGCATTAGAGCATACATTTATTTATGGTGGTGGTGTAATGACAGTGAATCGTACGATATACGCGGCAGAGTACGGGGGCGAAGCGCGATGCATTTGCCTGGGTCTAATCTATACTGCAAGCTCTACAACCGAAAATCGACACTCGAACACGAACTTCAATATATTAACCGGCAACATTCGACGGCGGTTAGAGAAGTATTGGTCGAACACCCCGCGAGAGAATAATAACACGATCGAACGTTTTACAACGAATTGAATTTCATGAAAACAACAATTCGACAACGTCCGTAAAACGCAGATGGAATAGAAAAACAAAATGGAAAGGTGTTGGTAATCATCCAACAGAATGAGCCGTTACAATGATTATACAGAGTACTGACACTTGTTCGTATTGCCATTTCCAAGGGTCAGAAGATATCAATTAGAGGTGAAAAGGAAAGCGAATGTACAACACAATTTGTAGGCGATAAATCTATGCGTGCGCGTATTCGTTATTATTACACGGTTTTGCTGACTAACTTTTACGAGTTCGTTGCGGATAACAACAATAGGACACATCGGACACTATGTATAATTTTAATAGTTACTCGATATCGTTAAAACATAAAGGGCTTAGGTGAAGTTCTTACTATTATTATTATTATTATTTTATCTCGTCCATGTACACGCTCGCGCATATATAAAACTGTAAAGGTACCACCTATATAGTTGGTACAGTGGTTAGCACTGATGATGTGCACTACATACTACAGTATACGTTATATTGTGGGCTTTTTACACATAAATTATCGTCGTCGACGATCGCGATGTTGCACACGTTGCGTGGGCTAGCAGCACTTGTTATATTATTATAAATCGAGTACAAACGCTCGTTTATTGCTGCCACCGCTGCTGGCGATTTTATAACTGCCAATCCACACGCACTCAGATTACGGAAATATACTGCCATGTACGTACACCGAGCAGCGGGGCCAAAGACAACACGAGATTTCCCTGGACCCCAATGAACGGGACGAAATCCGTTTTTATACTGAAAATACGCAAGGGTCAAAGTGGATAGCAGAGATGAATATTGTTGAAACGTATGCCGTCTTACCATCACATTTTTTTAAGTTTACATTTTTCACTCAATTTTTTTTCTTTTTTTATGTATTCCACATGTATTATTCACAAATTTAAATGTATATTATTAACTACGATTTACATGACAACGGTACTAGTTTGTATCAGTTACAAGTGTAATGAATTTAATATTAATTAAGAATGTACTTAACTATGTATAAGTAAATATTATTTTCTTTTATACGCGAATACGAGAGAATATAATTTATTCTATTAAAATATTAATATATTTATTTATGTACGTATACAGTACATAATAAACTATGATTGATAATACGTAGAGTATTAATTACGAATTATACTAACGTAGCCTATCTCATTATATTGGTTTAGAGATTTTACGATAACTACAAATTAATTTACTATTAAAACATGCGTATACCAATATATTTCCCAATAAATAGATTTGGTCTGAAAAAGGCAGGAAAAAAAATTTGAAATTAGGTATCAAGAGTGAAAGATAATTGGTATAAAGTCAGTTTTCATCCATCTATTTATCTATGGTTACTAGAGAGTAAAATTTAGTTTTTGAATCGATCGAGTTTAAAATGAAATTTAAAATATAAATAAATAAAAAAAATAATAACAATAACAATATTTGATTCATTACAGTACACTGTTAAATATTGTACGCTATCATTAATAAGTATACACACAGTATATTATACAGGTTTGAAAGTAATGATTGTCGAGTCACGTAACGAACAATAATTTAAAAATTATAAAATGACAATAATTTAAAAAACCACCGTTGTTATGCGTACATAACACACTATATATCTATATAGAACGACAATACTGGCTTTAATGAATGTTGTAGCTTTATTGTAATGTTCTTAATGATCGTGATTTTTTTTTTAACCGTTCTTTTTATAGATTGTTCCTGATAAAATACACAAGTGTATTAAAAATGAAAAATGTATTTTTCTTTGTTAGAATATTTCCTCGCGGCCTGTATTTTTCACGCGAATATTGTAGTTAATTAATACAGTCGGACAGCTGTCCATCAACGATATTCATCGGCATTGTCTCATTAACGATCGACGAGTTATTCATTAACGGTAGGAAGGGAAAAGAAAACAATTCTGACGGTATGTTTTATTAATAAATTACAAGGCTCAGATCAATAATTTTGTCTAAACGATTTCTTTTTTTTTATTTATTATTATTTTTTTTTTCTACGGACTACCGACGTCCCTAAATTTGGCCCACCTACATACCAATTAATTTACAAAAATCATACCAACAGTTAACAAATTGTTAGCAAATGATAGCAAATTAATTTTTAAAATTATTAAATAATTCGATTTGATCAAAATTATTATTTTTTTATTGTGGGGGTTAAAATTCAAGTAATCGACCCACTTTGCGTTATCAGTACAAAATTCATGTCAAAGGTTAGCAAATGTTAGTTAGTCGATTTTCAAAATTAGCAAATCATTGCATCCTACATAAAAACGTTTTTTATATGGATGAGCTGAATTCAAGTAGCCCACCTTATACGGTACCTACATATCCTACATATCTTCCAATACATCCTATGCACCGCGCAACATAGCATATACGGTGGGCCATGTTCAGGAACGTCGGCTACCGTATGCATGGCACATAAAAGAAAAACACTACTTGTGTTCCACGTAAACCAAAAATGGCCTACAACTCATTGTGCAGTATTAACAGTAGTATTATACTATAATTGTAATTGCTGTGGTTGTATAATATAACGAGTAGGAAGAAATGTTGCTGTAACCGTTTTCGTCGTCAATAATTTGACAGCCATCCCGCTATAAAATCTCTTCACCTCATATCTTTGGAAATAAAATGCAATTTTCATTGTAACGTGATTATGAGTAACAATAATGGTACGGAGAAGACGACGATGACGACAACGAAGCAGTTTCACGTAGATTAACCGTTTACGCGAACAATAGATGTATACCGTCGAAACTCGTATCTCGTCAGTGCGCAATGAATGCAATTACATATTATATAGGTATATATTTAACATTCTTTCATTTCGCTTGTACTTAGAATTCGACATCACTAGAACTACCCCGCCATAGTCGTCGGTTCCATTTCCACTATCGCAACACTTCATACATGTACTATAGATTATATGTAATGGTTGTCTCATTTTTTATCTATTTGTCCAATATATAAGTCACTTTGATTTATCAAAGAGTAAATTTTCAACATGTATAGTATATCATACAGATACAGTTCTTGTCACGGATTAGTAATTATTATATATTGTTAACTCATCTACGCACGGATTTCACAACGTATTCATATATTATGAAACATAATATTATTTTTCCACGTGTGATTTATTCGTCTTGTACTCATATACTTTTGTGTAAAACAAGAACGTAACATTATCCACATACACATAACGCTATTGCAACAGTTGTGCTTGAAATGAACATTTAAATATACGCTGAATTAAGAACAAATCTAACAATACACATTCATCTATCAATTATTCATTATTTTTGTAACTACTTTTTTTATTATAAGAAGCGAAGTTTTAATTATATCTGTACTTGACCTTAAAAAATAAGAAAATACCAAACACAAAAAATTAAAGAATCGAACGTGTTCGATTTAAATGTTATAGACTTTGCGTTTTTTCGAAGGCTGAATAATTTTTAAATCGATGATTACATCTGATATACGACAGCAATAGTCCTCATTGTGTTATGTTCCTGTTATTACTTATGTATTGAATACATAATGCTGAACGATGGCGAATTCAATTACAAGACAAAGGTGAAAACCTCGGTAAGACAAATGGTAATTTCGTCGTTAATTTGATATACTATATACATAGCTGAATATAAGATGTATAATAAGTGTAAATCAAATCCGAAGGTTTCGCTGGACGTACGGCCATCGATGTATTAAATTAATTTTTTGGAGAAAATATATTTTCTACTGCATATTATTACACTTTTAGATTCGTTTTAGCATCCTTACAATGGAAAACAAACAATATGATGACGAACAATGAAAATTAATACGAGAATTTCGAAGTTTCGAAAACGGTTTAATTCATTATTGTAAAATGTTTCGATCTGGTCCGGAGTTAGGATATTTCGTCTAGTTTAAAAATACGGCATGACTTGGAAAATATTGGAGTATTATAATGTTCACTCAGCAGCTGCTGCGGCTTGCACCGTTGTCCTGCGCTAGGACCTATATGTGCACTAAATATTAATATATGCGTATAATGTGCATCACACGTTATTTTCGATTAACACGGATCATAAATCCCCCCGGCCCCATATTTCCCTTAATGATTGCGTCGGTATATATGTGTTTACTTCATTAATACATTTCATTGCTTTCACCATATCATCATGCGCGCGTCTTCGTCCGATTACGTAAAAATAATACATAATTAGATTCGTGTACACATAATATATTCGTATACATGATAATATGAATTGTTATCGATTTTTTTATACTCCTTATTGTGTTCGACACGTTGCACGGGCTCGTGGCGAACGGCTGATAAATGAATAATTACCGTGGCGAGTGTCTCTCTTTATATGATAATGTACACACGGACCACCCCAGAAATACGCCATTACCCCCGATTCGCGTACACCCGGAGACTCAGTGCGGCGAATCCGTAAAATCGGCGATTGATAATAATTAACACCTTTATCGGCAGCGGTGCATCATATTCTACCGCACAATGAGCTCACCTCGTTCCGTCTGTTCCAATGTCACAAACAATGCGACGTGTGCGTACATAAAGCCCCCGCTGTAAGCGGGATGAAAATGCAACCATTTTTCCAACTACGGTTCATCGGTCCCCGACAATAATTATATCGGGAATTATTAGGGATACCATTGTGCGTAGTGTGTCGCATAAATGCATAATACGAGTATGCAGATGGCGAGTGCTCCGGAAACGATTGCGTATCATTAGTTCCGTTTGCGTGGGAAAATTTGCATAAAGCAATAAAAATACGGTAAAAAGCCGCGTACGAAAATTATTGCCCTTTTTTATAAACGTCACGGCTTCTGCGGGGTGGAGAAGTCCGACAATATTTTATATTTACATTTATATACTTTGGTATGAACACTGTTGAAATGTAGTGCGATACTAAAAAAATAAATAAATCCGTCTACACTTACGTCTCTACTACGAGAAATTATCTTTTTTTCTTTTTAGCGTAAAGAAGAAAATAACATTTATCACATGACTAATAAATTAATTAAATGATTACTTTTAATGAAAAATTATTTCACCCAAAATTATTTGCCTTATATGAATATTCTAATAATTATAAACCGATTATTTCAAGAACTTCAAAATATTAACTTTTCATTCAGATATTCATGTGAAATACCACATTATGTTTTTTTTCTGTATAGCCAATATTGAACATTATTATATTAGTCGCTGATTATAATTACAATAATTAATTATTTTTTCTAAAATAAAATCCTTAAAATTTTAATTTAACATATAATTAGTATACTAGATGTGTATATAAATTGATAAAACAGTATAACATTGTACTATATGCTATTAAGTAGTACGTGTATTTCACATATATTTCATGCGAAGAACGCTAGGATAAAATTATCAATTCTGTATTGTACTGGACTTTAAGCAGACCGTGAAAATGGATATAACTATATAAGTCGCACGTGAGCATGGAGCCAACCCAACGCTAGGTAGACAATGTGGTCCGCTAATAATACCTTTTTCAGGGAAAAGGGTGCGGATACAGTGAAAGGGATGAGCCCAAGGCTTTCCGTAGATTTAAGCATGTCGTAATCGATACACGTCGATGTGGTGGGATTAACAGTACTGAGCAGATGAACCGCGATGGCAAAGGGTATTTACAATGCCGAAATAATGCTATGTCGATAAAACATTTGAAATCTCTAACGACGTTCCAAGTTTTATTGGCGCATCACATGAGGTTTTATTTTGTTTTTAACTTTTATACCTACACATTATTATAAAACGTAAAGCTAAAAAAGTCCAAACAAATGTTCAAATAAAAAATAATATTTTTCATCTTATAATATTTAGATTAAATTATAGAACTGACCACGAACATAAAGTAATTATTCTGCATATTATTTTTAAATGAAAAAAAATTAACATTTTTATATTACCATGCGAAGATGTGTCAATTCGAATCGTATTGTTTTGGAAAATATTAAGAAATTAGCTGGAAAAATACGAAATAGTATAGAATGCAATGCTACACGATAATTATCTATTTGCTTTTTCAAAATCTTGCTGAAGCAGATATAAACTATTCTAATGGTTTAATGGCGGAAAATTAAGATGATTGCATATATTATTTGAAAACGAATTGAATTCATACAAAGCCAACATTACATTTTGGGAAATATAGTACAAATAAATATTGAAAAAAAATAAAAAATAAAAAAATATGAAAATGGAAAAATAACTTAGTATTATATTAAATTTTTATAAACTGACTTCGTTTCATGACCCATATCTTTCGATAAGACATCAAGTAAGTTTCGAAAGAACAAATTTACACCCTAACAAAGTATTTGCTTATATTTAATAATTGAAGAAGATAGTTCAAATTGTATAATAAAAGCGAATTTAAATTAAATACAACAATCAACTATAAATATTTATCATTTTGATATTTGTCCAACATTTTTGAAAAAGTAGTGGACATTTTAAAAATTAATTTAGAAAATCACCTTTTAAGTTCTGTGTATCAATAATATATACGATCCACAGTTCCATGTCACTTTATGTAGTTTTAAACTAGGTATTGATAATAGTGATAATATTTAATAACCATCTTGAATCTAATAAATGCGTTGCTTTAGTAAGATGTTAAAAAGATGTTGAAAAAAAAATTATAACTAAATAGTGGAAATTATTTAAGTTAAAATTACAAAAAGAGGGTATAATTCCTAATTATGTAATCTTTGTACATTGTTTTTCAAAATATTTTGTTTACTTGGGTTTGCATTAAAATAAATCGTATCCTCTAAATAAATAGATTCATCCTGTTTACTATAAGTAATTAAAACAAAGTCACAATTTTTGTTTTTCTTTGATAGCAAGTAATTTAAAATTTTTTAAACATTTTTTTGTTTTGATGATATAACTTAATATTGAAACTAACTCAAACTCAATTTTAGATTATATTTTGAACAGTTTTATTTAACCTTGATAAACATTTATTTTAATAATAATATTATTATCTATTTTATTACGTTTTAATATTATTTTTAAACTGAATTCGGCTTATAAGTAATTACTTTTATTATTTTTGATTTTTATTTTAAGATTATATATATAATCTTATTTTATTATTATAACGTAATTCGAAATGTTTAAATAAATTTTTTGTACAATAAAATAACTCCTGAATTAAATTTTTTATAATCTAGATGGATATTTATTTTAAGTATATACAAAAAAACGTAATATGCAATAAAAATTGGTTGTTACTAATTTTCTTTCTAGTTTTTTTGGTTAACATAAATATTAATAATACTGTTAGTGTTATTTTGAAAACAAATAAATAAAATTTATTTTTAATACACTATAGCCTAGAAATAGCTATACCGTTTTTTAACGTAATAATATTGTGTGTAGTAAAAGTAAAAAAAAAAATCGATATTTTAATTTTATAAGTAAACTTCCTTATTTAATAGCATTCTTTTTAGATTAAAAGTTGAATAATCTGTAATTGTGGAAGTAAAATATACAGTGTTATTGCGGTAACTTTAATAAAAAATAGTTAAAAGTAATGCAAAAATAAAAATAAATAATGTTAAATTGATTTAAAACAAAATTAAATTTAAGAAACTAGAATGATTTTTTAAAGGAATTTGACATAGGTATAAAAAATAAGTTTTATTTATATCGAGTCTCATAATTGTAGAAAATATTAATTATTACTATTCATTCAACTACAGTAATGACTATTTAAAAAATTTTTACAGAAATGTTAAAATAATATTTTAAAAATATAGGAAATAGTCATGCATAGTACATGTACATACACGCGTTGAATTTAACAATCAGTTTTACTTTTTATTCATATACCTAGTACGAAATTGACATTCAGACTTTTTTTCTTTTAGTAAAAAAATATTAATATTTTAAAAGTAGCAATGTTACAGAATACTGCAGTTAGCCGATCCGGAGTGATAATAATTTTACTATTGATCAGATAGTAGAATAATTAATGTCCAAGTAGATAACTTCGTATAAACGTAAACGACATACGAGAATTCTAAATGTAAAATGTACAGGTGTACTGTACTTAATATAAAAGTTTCTAACAGTAAAATATAAATTGAAACGTATATTTCAAATTCTCGTATGCATCGATGAAACACGTAAAGTTTCACGGTGATTTTGAAGACGGCAGCGGTATACACACGCATAAACGATTATTATATTAACTAGCGTCTCAAGATCAAAACTCAAAATCTGACGTGGACTTCTGAACGGACCTAAACGGTATTTTCATAATTTCAATTAAAATACTCCTTTGTATATTATATTTACATATCACTACTATTGTCCATGTGTATACCTACATAATTATTTTTACATTAATCTACGGTAATTGTGTATAAATAAATAAACAAATAGTTTATGTACAGAAATAAATAAATTTATGCTATAAACGAGTCATGGTTTTAATAATTTGTGTGTATACCTAGCGATGAATTTTTAATTCAAAACAGGCCGAATTTTACAAATATAAAAATATTCCAGGCTAAGTATTTTTTTTTTTTTTTTATTTAAATAAATAAACTATTTGTTGATTTATATATTAATTTAGGTGTATTAACCATTTAACAATTTTTAATTTTAATTTAATTTTCTATTAGTTTATTAGTTAATAATTTATGATATAAATTAGAGAAAATAATGAAAATTAATATAATAAAATTTTGTTTTCAACATCCAAATGTATTTTTAATATTTAAATAAATATATTATAGAAGATACGATTACATATGTTTGTTTCAGAAACTTTTGGCTTGTATTAAAATTTAAAAAACTGTTTAATAAAAAACAAGCCATCAAGGAGTGGTGGGGCGGTCACAACTACCACCACCCGACTTTAGGATCCACGTCTGGATCAGCATGAATTTGAAACTAACACAAATTTTTACGTTTGAGTTTGAAAAGAAAAACAATTAGTTCCAGGAAAGAGTGATTTGACGTCGCTAGTTACACGGATGAAATATCGCAAGTCCTATCAGATTAAATTATTATCATTACATATTTTTAAAATTATCGCGATGGCATCACGTGGCGAGCGTACGCTTTTTCGTTTCACCTACAGGGTCTTCCAGAAAAGTGGAATAATTTAAAACAATTTTTACAGGAATAAAAACAAATGTATTAATGTAATTTTTTTTTTATTAAAAACAGAATTTTCTTGATATTCCATTAAGAATCCTATCAGGTTGAAAATATCTTGGCTTAAAATTGATGTTCATAAAATAGTACCAATTTATACAGATATATATTCTTGAAACGGAAATGCGTCTCGTGTTGGGTGTTAATAAAACTGGAGTCGTCAGTTATTTTTTTCATTACTTTTAACTAAAAACTATTTATACATTACAGGTCCAATGGTTTAAGCTCCTGCAGTTCGATTTGGATTTTGCAGGAGTTGGAAAGAGTTAAGATGTAAAACGTCAGTGTTTGATTTCAGAAACGCATGTTTATATATAAATATATGTACACCGTATAAATGGATACCATTCATGTCCATTCTATGGACATTCATATAAAGACATTTTTCTAGATTTGGACTCTTAATGATTCAAATAAAGTAGATTATATGTTTGTTGAAAAATATGTGTAAATACATTTTTAACTTTTGCGAGTTATTTCAAAACTTCCTGTTTCCTGAGAGATTGTGTTGCACATCAATAATACATGCGTGGAAATATTGCAAGTTGCTCCGTGCGCGTCACTGACCGGATGAGTGCGTTTGGTTTCAAAAACCATCGACATGTACTGTAGTTGTGTTCATTCTATGATATTGAGTCGATGAGCAACCGTATCGGTTTACGGCCTATGCGGCAGGGAACTGCTCGCGCGCGGTGTATACCTACCCGGTCCGTTCGTTGTCGACCATAATGTAATACCGACCGTCAATTACTGTTGTACCCTCTACGTATACGTATATTATACACAGGTATGATATATATGTAGTGGCAGCATCACCACCGCGCAGTCCTCCGGTTGATTGGGCCCGTTCCCAAGCGGTCAACAGCGGCGGCGGCGTGGTATAAAATATATTCGCGGCCGACCGGCGCAGCGTATAATTTATAATATACAAATACACATTGTGCACATGACTGCAATGTTTAATTTCGTCATTTGCATCCGGACTCGGCGACGGACGTCAATCAGCAGTCGCACATGTCCGTCTTCGGTACGGAGGCCGACGACGACAACGAGAACACAGCAACGGAGGCATCGCAGAAACATCGCCGACGAGAGTTTCGCGTGTCCCATTGTTCTGTTCGCGCGCGTTCTCCGCACCGGCCGGGCCCTGAATGAATACAACATACAAGAATGTGTTGTGGAATAGATTTTAGAGGAATAATGTTCATTATCGTGCAGTAGGTAAAATGGCTGCAAGTTGATCGAGAATAAAACGATAGTATTAAAATATACACCACACACCTACAGCCGTAGGCCAACACAAATATTCGTGCACGATATTTGCAATGTTGAGCGTCGGTGTAATATGATTTCATTGGATTCTACACTTTTAATGAATGTACAGATTGGTTGAAATCAATACATAATATTTCATTAAATTTCTTAATTTCTATATCAAATCTCAAGTATTTCGAGTAGCCGAGTAGGTCCATCGGATTTTGAACTCGTTTAATGATTTAAATAATTTTGATTTTACTATAGATAAAGAGGCATAATTAAAAAATTGACATTTTGGTCTGTTGAAAATGTAATAACTGGCATTTTATATTATTTATATTTAATATTTTAATAAACTGTAATCTTGCAGTATTACTCCTCCACGGGAGTAAAAATCATGAAAAAATATAAATAATTAAGTAATTTAACATTTATACATGTATCTATTACCTACATGTGTTTATATGGTTATTTATAACGTTAGTTTTTGGTGTGCTAAGAGCGTATTTTAGCGATTTTATACGCACGCTGAAAATGCTTTTATTCCAAACTGCGGACGTTTATTCACAGCAATTCACAATATACTAAATACCTTTATATTTAGTGTTATATCTTCGCAGCCCATTAGAAATCAATATAAAGTGATCACTGTTGTTTGCCTTAGAAAATTATTATAACTTATTCTAATTTTAATTCATAATAAATACATAAATAATATCTATTATAGAGCGTTGCATATACATATATCAAATTCCTATTTTTTAAACGTATTCAAACATTAAACTATAGTTCTATATCCAATTTAAAAATAATTTGGTAACTTGTATAAGCTTATGAGTAGGACGGAGAAGCCTAGTCGAATTAAATATCTTTATTTGCAAATAAAGTATTAATATTTTTGTTGGTACCTTTTTATCTAATATTGACTTGTATAAACTAATATTAACTATAGTTATATTTTTTTATACCGGCTAGTATATGGCAAATATAATTTATTACCCGAGTATCAACAATCACAGTTATGTATTGGTAACTAACGAATGAACGTATAGACTCAACGATGACCTAAGTAGGGTGTTCTAAAATGATGTGTTCTGAAAAAATGTAAAACCAATAAGAGTGAATACATGAAATTATGATAGGTGAATTAATTTTATGCGCAAAATTATAGTACAATTACTGTATAGGTACACATTAAACGGGTTAGAATTCTAAAATTAATTTTAACGGGAAACCGGGAAAATATATTTGCTTATCGACAACGAAGATTTATCTATTCCGTGATTGTGTGTAAGATTGGAGTGGATAAAGAAGGGGAAACGAGGAAATGAGAGGAAGTTTTCGTCGTGCACACCGGGTTGGTGAGCTGAAGGACAACCCATCGTAACGGCGGCAACCACCCGTAGTAGTAATTAAAAAAAAAAGTATAAAAAAATATATATACATATATAATACACATAAAAGACTCGCATTAATTGCGCGCCTGCTCTGCTCGTGGTTTTAATTAATACGGCGAGAGCGAGGGTCTCGAAACTCCGCCTACTTTCGTCCAGGCGCGGGTTGCTTTTTATCTCTTACTCTTTCTCTTTCTTTCTTTTATTTAATTTTTTTCTATAGTTTTTGCTGATCGATGGTCGAGAAAATGTACCACTTGTTTTAATTCCGTTTTCGTCAAGTACGGCCGTACATCAAACAATATGTAATACTTGAAATTTAAAAAAATATTATCTATACAAACTAAACTACTGAAAACTAATAAAAAAATGTTATCGCGTTTCAAAAATAATTTAAAATAATCTATGTTAGAGCTATATAATCGCGATGTGATCAGATCGTCATGATACAAGAAATATACGATATTTAATTTCGAAAAGTCGTTGAAAGACAAATAATAATACTGTAAGATGTTTTTATATTTAATACGTATGTAACCGCGTGTACACGTCACTTGTGTGTTTTAAAGAAAATACGCGACGACATCCCTTTGTAAAAAATGAATTTATTTTTACTGAACTTTGAACATAATAAAATTAAAATCAAACGACTTGTGATCTACTCCTTATTCAATTTTAGAACTAAAAGATAAAAACAGTATAATAATATTTCCGTCGTTTCATTATACGAAAGAAGGAATGAACTAAACATTTCCAGTTATATCAACGGATGACTTTGAGGTTCATAAAGCACAATTGATTATATCTTTTAGTATAATCTTATCATTGTAGAAAAATGTTGTGGTTGTTATTTAATATTTAAAATATAATGGATTATTTTATGGAGCACATAATTTAGACTAAACAATAAATATATAGTTAATAACTGCACAATCTATTTTGTTTTATCTAATATGTTAATAAATTAATATACAGAATTATCAGCGAGTCATATTAACCCATTAATATAATATGGTCCAGTTATCCGATTGGTTATCCTGTTCATTTAAAATATACGGTATATGTATACAGAAAGCAATGCGTATACAAAACAAACTATTGACATTTATCTATTAAATAATACAAATATTTTGGGCGTATATCAACTCTGTCGAAAAGGTATTTTTACCTGTAACAAATCTATCGATTGCGCTGAATATTTTTATAAATCGATTTCGCCGAAAATATGTATACATGTAATATCACAGTATACACATTACATTATATATACCATATCTAGCACGACAGTACAGTGGTACGAAGCTAAGTAAGAAAAAAAGAACATTTAAATTTTATAGAATAAATAAATTTATCTTTGCAAAGATAAATTTATTTATTCTATAAAATGCAAATGTTCTTTTTCTTACTTACGCATGCGTTCACTGTAAACGATTTCAAAGTTAATTTTAACTAAATAAAAATTTAAATTAATTTTAACTTACCTATAAGCACCATTGGTCCACAAAATAAAATGCACAAGCGATTACTGACTATAATATTATAAACGTTACTAAAGTATGATCATTACGAGTAAATCTATAGCATTAATAATGTGTTGTGTTGAATATAAAAAACGAGAACTAAAAACCTAATGTCCTAATGGATTCAATACAATTTTTAGTATACCAATCTAACTTGCATTAAAATAATCAATAAAAGTTCACAACTGAGCTAATAATATTATTTGTTGAGATCGCCGACAATATTATGTACTTACAAAATCCGAAAATGTTTTAATATTATAATATATATATATATATATATATATATATGTGTTATTCTTATATACATGTATAAATCTTCGGCGCAATCAATATACACAGATGTTCGGCGTAATCGATATTAAAACGGCTGAATCGTTAACTCCCAATATTTTAAGCTATACACACACTATAAATCTACACATGATAGCTAAATGATAAACTAATATGTCATTGTTAATAATTATAACAATAATGCAAATACGTTTCATTTTATAAAACCACAGAAATATCAAAAATATTTGAAAATATCTATATACAATTGATTAAAATTGATAATAATTAGAGAGTAGATTAAGTTGATTTGTTTTTAAAATATTTTTGATTTTCTTAAGGTTGAATAATAAATATCGATTTATAATACCAACCATATATTAAAATAATTTATACTATATGGAAATATATAATAACATTAATATACTACTCGTTAACTCATATTACATTAGCTAAATATTACAGTAATAATGAGAAATTAAAACAAAAAAAATTGCGTGGAAAGTAGACAGGTGCAATTAATCGAACAGTTTTATGGTACCACGTCCGTTTAAAAAATTATTTTTGTCCCATATTAGTTGCTAATCTGTATGTTTAATTTAGGCATAATGATATAGTATAATACTAGTGATTCTGCGATCACGATAGTTCGTTTCACACGCTATTCGCGAGTATTGGTAATTCATTATAAATGTTTGGACGACATATTTCGTCGTCGCTGCAGAGCCAGAGTCACAAAGAAATGAGCTGTTTAATCTTTTTTTGGAGAAGAATAATCGCAACGCTCCATATATTACGTTAAATTGTGACCACGGTTGCCGCTGTAAGTGTTGTATCTACTCATATACACACACACACACATTTACTATGATACATTATATACCTGTTAATCATTGCAGTTCATTGCCGGCGATTGACGACCACATTCCTCGAGTCCTAGTGGACATGTGCTTGGATTTATTGTTCGAGTAATCGACCGAGCGATCAGCAAGAAAAAGTAAATAATATAGTAATATAATGTTATAAAAAAGAATAAATAATCAAAGAGACGTAAAAACGAACAATTATTATCCTAATTCGAAGAGTACGTAGTGGTAAATGGTGAAAATATATGGCCATTGTTCAGGAAACTGGACTTTCGTCCTCCGTGCGCGCGCAAACTATTTTAAACGTGACGTGTCGTTGAGCGATAATGATATTTCTCCGAGTGCACGAGAACATATATTATTATTATATACAATATTAATGCTGTGTATATATAGTATATATATACAAATGTCGCTTTCGATTGTTATTGGTATTACCTGCGGCAGCCGGTCGTATAGCTGTAGGGACGACGGGTACGTGGTGTGAGTTCGATGCGCGCATAAAACACACGACCGAACCGAAATGGAAGAAATTTTTTTAAGAATTTGACCGCCGGACGCGAACGGCAGCGGTTAAACGAGTCGTCGTCAAATCGTTCTCGTTCAACGTATACAAAACACACACACACATACACACACGCACATATATATATAGTATATCATATAAATCGGGGAAAAATATCGTGCGGCGGTAATATATTATAAATTAGTTTTATTTTATTTTTATGTTACGATTACTTTTTTGGTCGTATAAATTGAGTGTAATAAAATTTAACTCTCGGTTTACACGAATTTTTGTTCCACGGTCGTTTGCCTAATATATATATATATATATATATATATATATATATATATATATATATATATATATATATATATACGTATAGAACATAACGTGTACAATAATAACTACATCATAACAGGGCTACATAGGATTTTCATGGTCTTAACAATCAACTCGAACGTTTCAGATCGATAATGGTATAGTTGTAGGATTTTATTAAACATATCAATACACGATTTAGGAAAATTTAACTAGTTCATTAATTTATTACATTAACATAATTAAAGAACAACGCACGGCTGAGAGTTTTTAATTATTATAAAACTTTTGTAATCTATAATATTAATGACTGGCTTCGATTGTAATGGGTTTATCAGTGTGCATTATTCGTTAATTACCAAAATAAATGAAAAGCAATTATCGTTCTAAGCGAGCCAACACTGTGCACATTCAATAATCATAATTTAATTTTATATACGATCCCGACATCGTCTAAACAACATAAACACTCGGTTTTATAACTATTATGTTCAAAAACATATTATAATATATCTCTGTATTATAGTCGCACGTCAAGTATAGACAAATAAAATTTTTACTCGGGCTATAAACGGTTGACCGATGTACAAGCAACGGTTTTAACATTATTTTATCACCTGTATACATACGAGTACGTGGTACATACACAACAAAAAAGGTGAGATATCGATTTAGCTTCAGAGATGAATTTTCTACTTTATTTTTCGGCGTGTCCAATGCGAAGGACATCATACACATCTACCTCCGGTCCGGGTGGCCATCACCGTCGCCGAAGAGCTGGAGGACTGTGGCCAAGATTTATCGTTACGCGGTCGTTAAAATCCTGCATGAAATAAAAACCACCTGTCGAGAATTTACACCGGAGATGGCTGAGAACAGTAAGGGGAAGTAAAGCGATTCGCCACATATCCTATAGAAAGGCCCGAATAGAATAATTACCAGCCGGTCGTAAAAAAAAAAAAAAAAATAAATAAATAATAATAATGATGATAATAAAATAAAATTGAAAAAAAAAAACTTGGCGAAATAATATCATTGCGGTGGTACCGCACAAGACATATGTTTGTAATATACGGCCGAGTAATTAGAAATTTCCCTCTTCCCTAGTACATTTCAACTCTATCGACCTTGATTTATGCATCAGTTAAAAAAAACCAGACTTTGTGTATTAGGCACGCACATATAATATAATACATGTAGATGTCTGGTGTACGCTATACGGAACATAAAATATATGATAAATATAAGGGGACGGCAATGACGTCGCCACAAAGTAGCATTACTATATTATTATAATTTCATATATATATATATATATATATAAAGTTTTTGAAAAACATATACATATAAAATTTAAATACCCTTCTATAGCTACGCGACTGTGCATAGCGAAATTCATATGCATAGTTTTTAAACAAATATTAACTCATTTTAAGATCTTGCAATTACACCAGTAGCGTTTGATTTTTCAAACAATATTTAAATATTTTATAAGAAACTGAATTACTTAATTTAGAATAGGCACTGATATAATTATAAAAATTAATTTAATATTGATTTGAAAAAAAATTCTTTACTCCAAGTATTCACATTTGTTTACCTTGGTTGAATATATATATTATAAAACGTAGTGTCATAACGAATTCTCATTCAATATTATGAAATCTAAATGAGACTAAGTATTAATGCATTTTTCTTAGAAATATAAGTGTAGCTTGTCATAACTTAGACTCACATTAATTTGTTTTTTTCTTCTTCAAAACTACTAGTGTCATTAGAGTATATAGTGTGTTCTTAATCGTAAAAAATCCTCGCTAACGTCAATAAAAATAATACAAAGACCCAAAAGCAGTAAAACGGATTAGTAAATGATGTGATAGTTTTGGACTTAAATTTTCGTGATAGGGATAATACATTGGGAATTTTTTTATGTCTGAACATTTCATCTTACTCGTGTTCGTGTGAGAGCATTTTTGAACGTTAATATTTGTAGGGTGACTAAATCACGTTCATTAAGAAGTAAAATCACATTTTTCATCAAACAATAAAAAATGATTTACAGTTAAAAAAATATACAAATATATTCAGAAGAATTAATATTGAAAATAATCATAAGAAGATAAACTTTTATTTAGTTATTTGGACGGTTTACACTTTCATTAATTTTTTAGTCGTTAAAAAAATTCCGAAGAACACTATAAAAAGTTAATACATTTTGGTAAAGTATATAATTAAATAAAATCGTGTTACAGTTATAATATTATTGTACTAAGGCTATATAAAAAAAAAAACTAAATTATAGTCGTACTAATGGAAAATATCTTAATGAAGGAATCATTAAATTTAATCCAATGATTTACAAGCATTATTTAAATGTAATAATTTTAAATTAAATTAATTTAATACTTTAATTTTCAGAAAATATTGTTTGTATATATTTCAAATAAACTACTAATCTTTATAATGATATTTTTAATTAATAGTTCCTCGTTAAAAGTAAAATTGATAAACTGATGCAAGTTTATAGTTGGGATAACATTTTGAATTACAACATAAAGGTCATAGTTTAATTCTTCAAAAATTAACTTTTATTTAATATTTTAACAAACAATATATAACTTATAGAAAAGGATTAAAAGAATCATTACCAATTTATTTTATATTTGGTTTATTACATAATAATTATTTCCTAGAAAATAAATCATATTACCATTATATATTACATATACTTTTAAGTTTTACCCTTTTCAGAAGAAAAAACAAGACTAAACATTTCGTTTATTGCCTAACAAGAGTATGTTTAAATGTAAACTTAACGTTAAATAATAAACTTAAAGTATTAAAGATTTTACATATAATATTATCATTATAAATTACTAGTATACATAACAGTTTGACTAGCCATAATTTAAATTGTATCTTGTATATATATGTATATATATAAATATTTTGTATAACAGCCAACATTATCAATATTAGGTGATGCCAACAAATTATATAATGTTCATATATATTTATGTATTATAATTATATAATGTTCATATAATTTACATCGTAAAAAGTACTTGTAATAAACATAATATAATATTTAGTATTAATACAATATTGGTTTGATAGTTTATAACCAAAGAATATAATTACTTTCGTGTAAGTTATCCATACAATATATAAATATATACCAATCGTAAAAAGTACTATGTTATATATTAATGTATTGTAAAGATAACTTACACGAAAGTAATTATATTCTTTGGTTATAAAATATCAAACCAATATTGTATTGAATCTAAACAAAAACATAAATGAGGAATTAAGAATTTATTTTTTTAAATACATTCTTATTCAATATGCACATATTTATTGATCCATTGTGAGGTATATTGTTAATCTGTTTATCAATTATTTTCAACATTCTTACAATTGTATTAAAACGTCCAAATTAATATATTCAAATATGTGTGTGTGTGTGTGAGAGTATGTGTGTCAATTTAGTAATTACACAAGTCAAAATATAAGATGAAAAACAGATCTTGGAAAAAAATTTAAACATAGTATGTAATCATATACTTTACACTTGTTATCTTCTTAAAAAGATAATTCTTAAATATTTGAGGATATATTAGTATTCGAAATTATCCATCGTAAAAAAATTGACAAACACGCACCACTCGCTAGTATTATATAATGGTCGAAATAATTACTTATTAAAAAAAAAAAAAAAACAATACACTGAGCACTTTGTTTTATTTTTTTGAAACATCGACCGGCCAATACCCTTCATAGCGTGGCAGTGATGTAATTACGGTTATTGGACGAAAAGGGATTATATAATTTATTGTCGAGACCTTTTAATTTTTGCGTGTATCTATCGAATGAGTTTCAGCCATTCGTTTACTCTACACACACAATGAACTTTACTACATCGGAGATTGAATAATTAATCGCCGTGAATAATGAATTGAGTAATTACACGGCTGGTTTCGGACTTTTTGTTTTCACAAAGTCTACTTCAACCCTTCACTCTCTGCTCTAACCCTTTCAGCTTTTTACACTACACGCACGCATTATTTTTCTTTCTTTCTCGATATACCTCCATCATCAGTCCAATCGCCAATAATAATCGAACGTAGTCCAATTATACGTGCATATTAAATAAAGAAATACACAAAAACACACACACACACACCCTCCCCTTATTTCCAACCCATTTTTGTGTAAATGTGGTAGTAAAAATTAAGGTTACGATCGATACCAGGCCAAGCAACCGATACACGATAGTCACGATATATGAGAGGGGTAATAAATTATTATTTTCAAAATGGGACTCACTAATTATTATATAGGGTTCTTACTTTCTAGAAACTAATATGGCTAATGTTCTAGCTTCTTTATTACTCTTTGTAATTTGAACTGGGCATATTTTATATGGTTTCTTCAGTTTAATTCATTTTAAGTTTATCAGCGATCGAAAAATCGTAAAAATAGTAATTATATTGTTGCATATAACTACACACCATACAGATAAACATAATTTATGAGCAAATAACAACAATACTATAAACAAATTGTTCCAAATAAAATCTTAAACTTTTGTAAGAAAAATAACTATTAATTTGATTAATATGTTTATAAATTATAATAAATAATTACACAAATATATTAATTATTATACTAGAACATAAATTGAAATATTTATTTTTACTATGAATGTAAGATAATTACATTTTTGTTTAATTTATGCAGGAATATATTATTTAAAATAACATATATAAAATTGTTTTATATAATTTTATTTTCGAAAATCGGTTTAAAATTGTATTTTTATAAAATATAATATTTAAATAACATTCAGCAGGTTCAAAAGAAAATTGAATATTGATAGATATTAATTTTTTGAGTAGTATGCTATGAAGCATACAATAAGAATACCAGTTGAGTTGTTTTTAAATTTTGAAGTTTAAATAAATGTACAGAACAGTAGTCACAAGTGTAACTAAGCTAGTTCCTTTAAACCAATACAACTAAAAAAAAAAAAATCTAACATGAAAATCTGTATACGTAAGTGTATTAGAAAATATAAAATTAAGTCATTTAATATAAGAATCGGATCCAATAATAAATATAAACATTTTTGTAGAGCAGATACGTCCAATTCATAATGTCACAATATCTATTAACTGTAACACCACTGAATAGATGAATAGATGAGTTAATTTAAACGTGCATCCGCAATAAAAAATGAAACATTGAAATATATAATATACGATTTACAAATGCATGTATCAGTATAACACAAGTGTTTACGTTAACCCATTAAAAATCAACAATAAAATAATTATAACAAATATAATAATAAAGAAAAAGAAAAAATGTTTAAAATTACAAATTTAGTCCTGATAAGAGATTGTATTTCTGAACAATTTTTAGTTTCGTATAAAAGTTTTCTCCGTCAATCGTTTATTTACGGACTTGGTAAGAGTTTGTTATCTAATGGTTCAGGAAAAACAAATATCTCGTTAGTTGTTCTCCAGAAGAATATTCCCTGTGAGTGTTTGGTAATTGCAAAGAAAAAAAACACTCTTTAAAAATAACTAAATATAGATTCTTGGTTGTGTCTTCTATCGAAATGCAAATACACCGATTTTTATGACAAACTATACTTTTTTCCTGACAACTCCAATAAGTTTTTTCTAAGGAATTGTTAGGAAAAGATAAAAAAAATGTGCAGAAACACAGATCTAAATCGAAGAATTTGAGTAGATAATTATTTAAACACAATATTATGTATCATTAAATTAAGTAGTGAAAATATATTGTCGATCTAATTGAATATTCCTTCTGTATAACTTAACACATACTTTTTTTTAACTTGTTTTAACTATTATACATTCCAATACATGTTTATTGGAGAAAAGAAATACGATAAAAGTTACAATTTGAATGCATAAATATAAACAAAGGAAACAAAGATGCAATCGAGTTTTGATGACCAATATGAGGAATAATTATATTTATTTATACAGTTCAAAACTATACTGTTTAAACATATCATTTGAGTGCAATTGATACTATACGGAGTCAGTATTTTTTATACGCTCGAAATCACCTCGCGGTACAGTTGAAATTGGAACGTTTTTCTGAAATCGCAATAGCATAAGCACCACCGTGAAACTATAATATATGTGTAAGTGTGTGTGTAACGAACGATATATAATTTCTCAAGTTAATTTTATTGACACTTCAGAATCATAATTTATCTACTGTGAATAAGTATCTACTTGACCATTGTTTTGCACTCGAGAGTGCTGCCCTCCCACATTTTTCACATATCATTCACGTTCTTGAACCTTATAGGTACGGTTGCTGAGTACTGGGTGGAACCCGTCCATTGCACTACGCTGTACGTATAGTAATATACTTAGGTATAGCTAATATTATATTATTCTTTACTAGACACGTCGTCCAGTATAACTATTTTGATTGATTTATTTTTAAAGAACAATTATTCTTATTGGATATATAATATATTACACATACATTATTAGGTATCACAAAAACTACGTATACACAAACACACACACACACACACACACACACACACACACACACACACACACACACACACACACACACCACACACACACACACTTATAATATCATCATGTTAATTAAAGTAGTCTGTTTTTTTTTTTAAATTCAATCAATAAGATAAGACATTGATGAAATAATAATAGTGACTAATGAGGATATAGCTGCTATATAATTATTAAGATATTCAATTATATATCATTAAAATGCACTGCTTTATTTTAGTAAACAACGTTCTGTATACGATTAGTTGTTTGGAGACTGTATATTTGTGTACCATAGGTTACATAGAATTTGTAAAGTACTTTTTAAGTACGAAAAATACTTTTGTCAAATGTTATTTTGATCTTCTTTATTCTTCTACAAACGCGATATTCGTTTAGTGTTCACAACAATGAGTTCCTCTTACATTTAGCACATTTTTAACGAACGTTCGAGTTATCGGATGAACGTATATAATAATACCTATAGCAGATCCTAGTTGATTCGAATGGGTCATTATACTCCTTATCGCCTTAGGTCTTTTGCCGTGTAAACGATTCGTGATTGTACACAATAGATCAGTTAATTGAACTTAAATATACGACAGCGATGTACCTATACAATAAATCCAATATAAATATGCCGTGTTTTTATACTTTTTTTGTCGTAGTAAAATATTGTTCGTGAGCATGCGCTGTAAAAAAGCATGGTCAAACCCGATAAACATAATTCGACGTGTTAAATATACATATATAATAATAACGCTAAAGAGTTCTGACGTTGTCGCTGCCTCGGTATTCACACAAAATATTATTATTATTATATTATAAGCATAATTCGTTTTATAAAATACACACACACACACACACACACACACACATACATATACACGTAAGGACGCACGTACACATGTATACAAGACGTCTCCGGGGTCGAAATTAAATGATACAATCGGGCAGAAAATAATGACGACGGCGGCGGGAACGAAATCGTATTCGGCGGCGATTCGTTTTAGAAACGCGCGTTTAAGCATAACACCCTCGTTATTTATTCACGGTACACAGGTAGTACGACGAATGCGTGTTCGATTATTATTATTCACATTTCAAGTGAACCGCCATGCGTATATATGTGTTTTTATACATGCACGCGTACGTATAGATTTTACATTACCGCGAACGTGTTGTATATCCGATCACGATGTGCCGACAACGGCGGAGTTTTCGCGCGTAATATTACTCCTATAATACATATTATCGTACAAATAATTTTTTTTGTTCACGCGCCCTTTTCTCGGTTGATTATCGTTTTCGATTTGTTTTTTGTTTTCTTCCAATCCGCCGCCACTGTCCGTTCGTTAGTTCTCTCACGAAGTTTTTTTTTTCTCTTTTTCGCTCGTTTTTGTTTTCGCTCGTTACAAACGATTTACACTACGTATAACTATATACATGCATTATTATTGTATACATATAAATATATTATACATGGTAGTAGTTAGTTATCTTCAACGCTCACAAGTGCAGCAGCAGCAGCAGCAGCAGCGGGTGCATAAACCTCGCGCGCCGCACACGGTAGCGTCTTATTAAAATTCCGCGCGCACGGGCTAGATGGAAGGTGGGGAGGGAGAGGACAAGAGAAGGCAATCATTGTTGTCTGCTGTGCGGTCCTACAGCCACCGCTACAATCACCATCACCATCACCATCAACACCAATAGGTCCGATACAAATTATACACATTATACGCTGTACACTCAGAGCCGCCGTCTTCAACACGTCGCAGAAACCAGCACAGCAGCCGTAACTTTATAAATCATCATTGAGATTAAAATCGTTATCTTCGTTCACACACACACACACACACACACACACACACACCCTCCATTATTAAGGTAGAGAGTAAAAATGTAATGTAAAACAATAACCTATCTGGGTTTCGAGTGTTGTTATGGAATCCGAATTCGTTAGCATTATCGAAAACGAGTTATTGATTAATTACATGAATAGATGCGATTCAATTTTTATCTACATAAAAATTTATCTATTATAAAATTAACGTTTTTAATATTAAGCTAAAAATAATGATACAGACATGAAAAATATATAGATATCTATAAAACCTATACATTTTATTTCATACTTAGGTTCTGAAATTAAATTTATAGGATAAAGGTAGGTAGTATTAAACTCACCGACAGCTCTAGAATAATTAAATTAAAAATGTTATACAACACATAGTGAGTGAGTATATGTAGCTAAGATAAATATATAAATTTAAAATATTCTAAACTTTATATATTGAAAAAAATACTTTTCTATAGACCGCATAATAGTTTTTAAATTATTTCAGTAAATTAAAGTTTAAGAAATTACCGATTTTTAAAACAAGATAATAATCATGTATAGTAATAGAAATTGATTATGTTGTTAACTTTCAAAATAGATAAAAAGTTGTGGAATAATTTCAGTAAAGCTGATGCTTAAAGTATAACAATTTCTGTCCACTATCTAATTATTATCCAACACTTTGTTCGTTCTTTTCGTGCTAAAATTTCTATTATTTATAAAGAATTATGTCATAGATATTATTGTGGTTTAATTTTCTAATTTATGATTACCACGAAACAGTTTTAAATATATGGTAATTAAATATAAGGTACCACTCACAATAAATTAAATCTGTCCAATTTTTAAATATTTATAGTAAGTAAGTGAGAAATGTAGTTTAAAGAAAATAGAAGAAAATGTTTTTTATTAATCGTACGCAAACGTGGTGATGTGTAATGACAATGTGAGTGTGTGTTTTATTACAATGACCGACCAGAAAAAATATAGTATACTATTTTTATTAAGATATTTATCTAGAAAGTTTACTAGCTACATATATGCTATACATGCGTGGACAGTTTAATCCACACTAATCACAAACTGTCATTGTGTATACAAAACGTCGATTCATTTTTTTAAAACATCCAAGATGGCCACACAGTCTGCAATTAGAACGTTTTTATTATTATGTTTTCGGTTCTCCATTATAGTCAGTAGGAAAATATAAAACGAGATTCCTAAGCGTCATCGTCCTCCACCTCGGTGGATATAATAATAACTATCCGTACTAAATCGTAAATCCGAAAAAAAAAATATAAATACAATAATAATAATAATAATAACACGACGTAGTACAAGAGCGAGAAGAGAAAAAATTACTTTATTATTGTCGTGTCGTTGTGCCTCTCCCAAACACCAGAATATGATGGTGGGTGATGAGGCTGGGAAAATTTAATGCGTTTCAAAACTAATGCAAAAATACCTATTTGAATAGAGATGACCGTTTAAGACATACATATATGAATTTTACGAATTGTTTGGAAATTAAAAAAAAAAATGTAGGTGTCAATTTCGTGTCACCTATACGCTCAACGTGTTTTTCTATTATGAGTATATAATAATAATAATATTGCTTTTGTGCTATTTATGAAAACAACCAACACTACCTTTCGTTACCATCTTTGGAAGGCAATCATTTAGCGTGGGTTCTTTGGAAATAATATAATTTTGTAGTTTCACGGATATTTTGTAAGTGGTAAAAACGAACGTACACATACTAAAGTTCGTATTAAATTATAAAATACATTTTATGAGAAAATAAGGTATTTTTAAAAACCAGTCAGATAATCGATAAAGATTATCGGATAAACTGTAAAAATCAAGAAATGTCTTGTTCAAAGTTCATCGAATTAAAATTGTTTTATAATTGTAGTATTTAACAATACAATTTAATCAAATTTTACTGAATAACATCATAAAGTATTGAAGTATAGATATAATAGAATACATAAAAATACTAGACACATTGAATGAACATATACAATGTGTAATGGATATCTATAAAATTTGAAAATCTTAGGTATATAGTAAGGATCACACGTAATTATATTTTATAGAACAACAATCACAGTGATAAATTAATATTTTAATATTGTACGTTATACAAAGTATATTATAATATATATATATTACGATATTCATATTAAAATTAAAAAAAATATTATTTACACAATTTAAAGAAATAAATACATAAAATATGTCTTATAAGTAGGTATGTCAATCTTAGATCATACAGTAATACGGTTACATTAATGAATTATGAAAACTTGAATACATGAGATAATCAACCAAAAAAAAAAAAATATTAGAATTATGTAAACTTATAACAGTGTATTAATAATATTAATATTTTGTAAGTATTTAGTAATATTTAAGTTTTTTTTATATAGTTACTTAGAATTTCAAAGAATAAACTTAAAAAAAAATAAATAAAATGTATTATAAGCGTAAAAAGTACACGTCTCATATTTTCTATTGAAACTGGTGTTATTTCATATCGGGCCTTATTTATTGTCAATGCATAAAACACTATACGAATTTCCAAAGGGCATTTCTATTATTGAAACTAAAAGTTTCAGTAAAACTTATTTTTCCACTCCAAATAACTGGAGGGACAAAATCGTGTTATCCATATTGAATACTAAAAACATACTATATTCATCAGAATCACTCTTTTATCAGAAATTGAGATGGTAGTGGTGATAAAACATATTTTAATGAAAAATGATATTTGATGATTCTTTGAATCATTCGATTATTTTATAACTTATAGAAACTACTAAAGTGCTAAAGTGAAAAAAAAATGAAACATTTTACACATATACTCTTTACTCATTAAAATAATTATAAATGGAGGTGTAGATGATATTTTTTTATTTATTCCATTATGTAATACCTTTATTGTGATAATATGTACAACGTGGTAATTAAATAAATGTCTGGTTGTCTAAACCAACCGAACTAAAATGAATAACCGGGAGCATTGTTATGAATAAAAATGGTGTTATAATTATTGTTCAATCGAAACAATCGCCTTTAGAGAGAGCTTTATCAAACGTCTTCTGAAATCGAAATATATATATATAAGATATACTATAATGGAATATAATGTCGTTCGAACAATGAAACACACACACACACACACACATATATACATGGAAGTATACTATAGTAGTCGCACAAAGTACAGGTATGTATTTTTAACCAGTAGCACAAACGCCATCGGGCGCAATTAGCCGGCGGTGGTCGACAAGTACCATACAGTATACGTGCATACACAGACACGTACACACACAAGCGTATGTACACGTATTCGTGTAGTGACGGGCTAACGAGATATCAGAGACGTGTTTTTTTATAAAGCATCGGCGGCGGCGGCAGCGGTGGCGTGTCAGCTTCACTACGCGTACATACGACGACACTGCGGAGCGTTACCTAGGTGCTCGAGAATATTATACACAATAAGTATACATGCGGCGAGTACCTACTCGCCACATAGGTGAATATCATAATGAGAAGAATCGAGAGACGCTGCGCGCCGCTTGTTGGACCGTTGGCTCATTCCATCTCAAGGACTCTTCCGATCACGGACCGTGAAAGGATCGCGTCTCCCTATCGCCCCACTCTTTACCACGGCCCCATCGGGTTTTTATCTGTCTCTCTCCGCCACGTATGATACAACATGCGTACGCTTTACACTCGTCTGTTCCGTTAATAATAAATTTTACGTCGAGGCTTTTTACTACACGATAATAATAATGAATGAAATCGAATCGAAGGCGGGAGAGGATACCCTGTACGAAGAGAATAAGACGCGATGGAAGACCGCAGTGTATCTATACGTGTGTAAACGTATATACATATGCTGTACGAACACATACGCGCGTATTGTGTACGCGTGCACACGTAGCATCTCGATTCACAAGACCCGGGCAATAATTAAGGCATTGTATAGTAATCATCAGGCCCCCGGTTGTTTAATGACTAAACAGCGCATAGACAATGGACCGTCTGTGTACAATCATTGTACGTAGTAGTGTGTCTACTAAAATAAAGATCCCGAGCTACTGGCCAGGAAGCCGATTCCGAGCCGTCATCATCATTAATCAACCAAACTCTGGCCGGTTTAATTTAATCAGCTTTAATAACATTTTCGAGTCTACGCGCACCACTTGTACCGTGCACCTATACACACGTGAGTGTAAACAGCTACGCGTAGTGCATAAGTATACTGCGTATGGTAAGACCACCGTAATGCGATGGCGAAGAGACGAGTAGTGCGGCCAACGAGCCCGGGCGGATTGCACTTCGTGTTCATAGACGCGATGTCGCCGCTGATGGTTTAGATGCACCCGTTGTTAGGCAACCACTGTACCATTCGAATCGCGTTCTACCAGCTACTACATATTATACCGAGCGATTCAACCGCGGTAGTTGCGAACTATGATACGTACCCGTACAGGTGTAACATTACACGGTTCATACTTACTCCAAACACGAATCGCTTCGCACTAGAAATGAGTCGCTGAAAACAAAGAGGGCGCATCGCTCATATCAATTACATCACAAAAATCACTTGTTTATATCTGAGAAACTCGTTGAATACTTATTATGTGAAATATTTTTGTCCAACCTGGGCACGTATGTGATTATATACTTATAGTCCTGTCGAGGATTCAAAGCTTATCAAATAGTTTACAACTATACAGGTAGTCAAAGAATGATTAAATTGATCGTTTATATGTATACCGTCAAGTGATTCGTTTCCTCGATGTTTACGAGGTGTTTCGAATAATAAAATATAAAATATATTTTCACAAACCAGTAAATATTGTTTAAAACTGTGGATATATATTAGCTCTTCTCATTCAAAAACAATAAATATAAAGTTTCACAGTTGTGTTTACTGACTAACACTAAGTTATATTTCAATATAAGACTTGCAACGATATGGTGAAAATAAGAAGACTTGAAGTTTTGGACGAAAAAAAATTGGTGTCCCAAATCGTCTATAAATAAAATCTATACTACTATTTGATATTTATATTCTACTTAATACTGTTTTTCAATTTTATTATTATAATATAAAACATTATTTAGAAATACGAAAATGATTGTAAATTATAGAATTATAATAATATTATAAATGCGGATCGCATAACAAATAAAACTTGTAAGCAAGTAAAAAAAAAAAAAAAAAAATAGCTATATAATGTTCTACTTTTATAAATGATTATCGATTAAATTTTTTTTTTATCATTATCAATCATTGGTCTTAAAAACAAAAACCTTTGGTTGGTTAGCAGTCTCGTTACTATAAAAGTAATTCAGATTGAATATCAACCGATGGACCAAGAATAAAAATATTTGGTTGAAAAATAATTATTCAAAACTATTTATGTAAAACATTTTAATATAACGATATACAATTATATAAGTAAGTCCGTTAACGATTAAAAGACCACATCAAGGATGACGAGTAATTGAATTTACTACTGCTGTTGCCGACCGCATTTTCTCACACTTCGACCGCGATAATAACAAATGTATATATATAGATTCTATAATTATTTCTCTCCAGTACGAATGGTATGGTTGAATATCGATTTCCGGTGAGAACTTATATTAGACAAATTTAACGTAAAATAAAAAATAATACAAGCAGTCGGTATTATACTACAGCGTTAAATAATAATCGTTTTTGTGAAAAGTTGCGTGCGATAGAAATTCATAAACTGTTGTATATACATGTATACACGCTGATGAGGTACAGTTTTATACAGACGTATAAAATGCGTATGTAGCCTTCGGGGAAGTAGCAGCGAAAACCAAAAATGAAATTAAAAAAAAAAAAAAATGAAACGAGCCCTAAGGTCGAGGGTGTAAGTATACAAGAGAAAAAAAAAATAAAATAAAAGAAAAGAACCGTTTTTCTATTATTTCATTTTTGTATACGCGTATATCTATCCTAAGATTATCTCCAGGTTGTTCGTCTACACTCGCCGTGTATATCTCTATATATTATACACGTATACACAGTAATGCGTGCTGTTGTATTCGACACACCTTACCCTTACGTGCACATCCTTTTATGTACACTGCACAGTGAAAATGTGAATATTTATCCCTGAAACGTCGGTGGCGGTGGCGGCGGTACCACCGTGGGCGCGTAATCAAAATATCATTAGTGAGATTACCCGAGCACTCCCGCGGCCCACCGACGCTAACCATTTTAATACGCACCGTCTTACCCACACACGCGCGTGCATTGTACAAGAACATGCTGAACCGTCCGTTCGAATCCGCTCGCAGGGATGTTTTTGTGTACGTGTACCCTTACGCAGCTTATATATATATATATATATATATATATAGCGATATGTATATAGCTAAACTTATTATATACATGTTCGTATAGTACCTATTTATGCGGCGATAACAGTGCACTATACAGAGTGTTTTTTAAACATGTTCATCCCTTTTTTAAGCTTAAATTATGTATTTGTTTAAATTCTGATTTATGGGAAAAATATGTGTAATGCATGAGGCTATTTATTCTAATAAATATTTTTATTATTTTACGATTTTCATGCGCAGTTTGGAATTTGAATAATTCTGAAAGACGGGTTCAAATTGTGACTAGATTATATAAAAAATTCCGTAAATACGAAAAAAAAAAAAAACGATGTTTCCATTCGTTAAACAAAAATTAATATTTCCACAGGAAATTCCTTAAGAAATAGAAAAATCTATGTTTTGGAAAATCTAGTACTAAAGTGCACACACATTTTGTATAAATCGAAGTTTGGAACCATGCATGGTATAAGCATGAAAAAGAGACGAGTATGCTTAAAAAGAACACTCTGTATATATACATAATGTACTATAATAGGAGTAGTAGTATAATATAAATAAACATACGTTTATACGTTTGTGTATACATATAAATAGTTCAGATGTTTAAAGTAATAAACGGAAATCGATGCCAAACAATATCTGGGCACATTATATAAAAACCCCAGGCAGCTTAAATATATGCTTAAAGGCAATGAGGACGAGTGAGGCGATACGGTGGGAGTCATTTGTGATACGAGGCAGCAGGGTGAGCGAATAACGGTAGTTGTAAGAGTTAAACTCATCCATACGTCAAGTCAAATACAGTATTTAACCCCATCCCGAACACAACACGCTAAGCACATGCACACCACACGCGTTAGCAGATGACACCGCCTCAAGCTCTATGCATCCATTTTGGATGGCGATAATAAATCATGAAAATCAAAAAAGAAGCTGTTCATTTGAAAGTTTTATCGTAACAATATTGAATTAAAATTAATAATAGTTTTTTTGGCGGAAAAAATAATTATAATCAATAAAATAATTATTTTGACTAGAACACGTTATATAAACTGCATTTGTAAAGTGTTTTATTATCTCATAAGCATAACGTGTCGATAATTTTATTGTTTGACTATATTTCATTAGTTTAAGTTAATGTTCAGAAAAATTATCAGATCATTGATTAAGGAAATAAGAAATATAAACGTATTTATTGCTATAGTCACATTTGCACATACGATTAATTGTGTACAAATCGTTGCCAAGGGTTTTAAATACGTACTTATTTAGTGTAGTACTAACCTTTTATTAATTAATTAACAGAAATAAAATCATGGAATGATTCAAATTAGCCATAAGGCTTTTAATTATTTTCATGATACTTCTTATTTGATAAACCTAAGCTATAAAGTACCTTTTTTAATTTATTTCATAACTACGAGTTTATTTATAGCTCTATTATCATTTGTCTGATAAATTTTTTTAATTATGATTCACAAGATAAATAGCTTTTACATATTATATTATATTGAATACGATTCCATTCAAATTTAAACATACATAATCTATGTATAATGAATTCAAATTCAATGTTTGAACTTTCAATTATTATACAGTAACAAATTATTTATAAATTTTAGTCTATCCCTGTCGAAGAACGGAATCAGTTATGAAATACATAATAAATAATTGAGTGAAGTAAAGCGATTAAAATCCATTAAAACTTTATTCGTTGTGGTAATTTTTATAACTAAAGATTATTTTAACTTCAGTAAGAATAAAATGTATAGATATCGTATGATTTAAAAAAAAAAAACTATTATCAACCCTACGTAATGGATAAAAGCGAAACACAAAAATCAAAAACACACTTAATAAGAATTTACGCGTTTCCGTGATGTACACGATTCCATTTTGTTTTTACACTAATCAACCTACGGTTAAAATTTCTACGTAGATACCTATTAAATATAATGGGTTCGCACTGCGAGTTTGTTTTTAAAAACTATTTAAATTGACTCATTCGTGTTAGGAAAATTAGAATTTACGTTATGTTTATTTTTCCTCGATATCTGTGGACTTGGCATAACATCGAAGGCGTCGAAATACCAGAATGTGCATACATTAACACTAATGGGTACATTGATTTGCAATGTACATTACTTACATAATATACGTTGGCGTTTACCTACTGGTCGAGCGTATCACGATGATTTGATGTTTTTAAACATACTTATGCATACATTTTCATTTACATTTACATTTCATTACAATGAAAACTTAAAATCATATCAATCCAATGATGCCGGTACGCACGCGTCACATAAGTAGTATTTCTTACTTCCAAAAATAGATACAGAGAGAGAGAGAGAGAGAGAGAGAGAGAGAGGATAGTAAAAAAACTATTTTCGCGAGTGTTATATTATTATTATTATTATTATTATTATTACCGTTGCCGCCAAAGCTGACGAATGACGGTGGTGAGCTCATGATACTATATAATACCTATACAACTACCTCGCGCGCGCAGTAATCGGACAACAGTGAAACCGGATTAGAATTTTTGCCAGGCCATCGGACGTCGACGTTGGTGGAGGAAACGATAGGGAAAAAATCCAAAAGAAGAATGACGAAAGAATATGAAAAAAAAAAAAATCGGAAAGAAAAAAAATATATATAATATATCCCACGGATGCGTTTTGATGCGTTTTTGTCGGAGCGACGACGCGCGGTATTCTTATGCAGCCTGACCGACTGGGGCATGTTGACGATGCTGCTGCGCACTCGGTCGGGTTGACGGGCGCGTACGCGACATGCAATATGCATGAGATAACGACCGCGACGACGACGACGGACCGGTTGCGGCGGCGGCCGTCGAGCTTAATTACGCGGACGGGGAAAGGAAAAAAAATCGAATGAAAAATATTTATTTCCGACCAATCGGATGACGGTCGCGTACCGGCCAATAGGGTGTGTGGACGAGCGACGACGACGTGTATAATACGTTTCGTATAAAATTATTGTCGTGATGTACGAATACACACGCAAATACCATATAATATTGGGTTTGAATTTATACGAATTATATCGGGTAGGCGTACAGAGGCATTCCGACCATATCATCATCACCATCATCGTATTGTAATACGGCTATTATTATCATTATTCGTGGGAGAAAAATAATAATCCCTCTTACCCGTTAATAGAAGTTTTCGTCATGAACGTGTTCAGCAAAACCGAAACAAACGATTGCCACATTTGCATCAGCAGCCTGTCGCTCTGCTCCGTCGAATCGTCCAAGAATCTTTCGGTATCCGCGTCCAGATACATCTGCACAAACTTCGAATACACATCGTCGTCCAGGTCTGATTTGTCCACAGAGTACCACTGAAACGAACGACCGTCATGAAACTACGTCATGGTATAACGCTATAATCGATTTTGAAGTTCACTGGAGTATGGATTGATATCGTTTAGAGATACACAAAGGTTTTTCTCATATTTTCTCGCACGCTACAATAGTACCGAAATATTTTGTAAGGCACGTAATTATTATTAAGTTATAGAAATAGAAAAATTGAAGAAAAATTTTTCAAATTTTAAACGCACATAATACATGATTGCTATTTTATGTGTATATATAATTATACGATGGTATAGAACACGGGGTAGTATATTATAATAATGCATGTACTACATAACAGGAACGATATAAAACATTCAGGCTGGACTATATAAATAATGTATTGGGGACGACGACAAGCCATTTTTTACGACCACCGATCGTATTATTATGTTCATTGTAATCAACTGTCACGTATAATATGACTAATTAGACCGCGGTATGTGTATGTGTGGTGTAATTATACACGAAACAACACATGGCGAATAAGAATGCACGTATAATAACGTTATACGCCTCAATCATTATGTATTGGTATAAATATATGTATAAATGAATTATATTCTTTATATGTATTTCTCTCTGTCGAGTTCTTTTGTTTTACACCTAACTCTGTTTTAAAAAAAAAAAAAACCTACTATTATAGACAAAAGACTATACTTAGTGAAATGTTTAGTATTTGGTTACTTTTAACGTAAAAATAAGTTAATAAAAAATCTAAAACATTAATTATAATAATAATAAAGATTTATATTCAAAACTCGCAATCGAATGGAAGTGAACAGTCTATGCGATTTTGTTCAAAGAGAATAATAAGTTTTAACTCAGAAGTCAGCAGTTACCTATGTACACCTTCAATAAATTTTAAATGTAAAATATTTATTATAGTTTATTTACACTACCATAATAAGGTATTAATAATAAGATTAAATTAAAATAATTTTATATAGATATGATATTGAAACATGAAGCTTTAAACCAAAAATATTAAACTAAATTTAATCAAAGTATAATATTTTAAGTGTTACATGAAAGATTTGAATTTTGAAAGATTGGATTTTAAAAAATGTTTGGGCTTTTGAAATTTAACACGGTTTGGGAATTTAAGGTCGTCAGATTTTTAATTTTTTTAATTTACATTTGAATTAAAATTAAAAACATTAATTTAATTATATGCATATTTTTCATACAAAAATAGTTTTAAAGCTATTTATAATAAAGATTTTTATTTATATAAAATATTAGATATAATACATTAAATATATAGTGCTATTAGTGAAGGTTTTTGAATTTCAAAAAAATATTAAAAACATTTGATATATTTTAAATTTATTCGTGTGTTACATAACAAAAATGAAAACAAAATTCAAAACCTATTAAATACTATACATTTTCTTTCAATTCAATAAATGCATCAGATAATACTAGTTTAATGTTTTTTTTTTATAATTTATCGTTTCTGCGCGATGAACTAAATGTAAAAATAATAAAGGAACATAACATTTGCTGTATGTTATATTTACAGTATTCTATGCGGTTTTGTAAAAATTTACATACTTCATTTTTATATATAATATTAAAGCCATGAGTAAATGGATAAAAAGTTTATATAAATTCAATGTAAGTTGTGACGTTATGATTTATGATATATAAATTAATTTACAAACCTCACAACCGAAATCGAAATATTTTAAATGTAAATGTATTAACTTTCAAAAGTGAAAATGATTAAAAAAACTTTAAATACTGTGATGCTAGTACGAATGATAAGATAATTTATACATATATACATGTATAATTTCAACTTTGAGATGAAATGGATGCAATACCACTAGATGCAAATAAATATTTGACACTCACGATGACTAGTGTTAAAACGCTATTGAACATCCGATTATTATTTAATCATCTCTCAGTTTTAAGTTGTCTGATGACTTATTGAAAATCATTTTTCAAATAAATTTGCGAGTGAGGGGATTGTATAATAAACTACCCCGATGAATCACCCCACGAGGTAAACATTTCCTAAATTCACAAGTCCTCTTCTGGGTAATGCCATCGGTCTGGCCTTTATCCAAATACTCTCACATGCACATACACACGATCTAAATGTCACTTAAAGCGGATAAGGGTTAATCATGATGTGTTGGCACGTAAGGCCAAAGAATTTTTATGATGTCCATAAACCATTTGAGCGGACAATATAATAATATAATACCATTAATATGCCCTCGATATACAATGATAATAATAATGATAATTTATTAGCGAAATTTGTGGCGAACATTAAAAATGGACATGACGTGCTGCCATATTGGATTTTTAATTTTTAATTTCTTTTCCAGTAAGGAATATCGTTAACCAACCAAAATCATATAATAACTGAAAAAAATAGAGCATACAAAATGTTATCATATTCTGCATCCATGAATAATTTCAAAAAAAAAATTATATTAAAAAAAAAAAAATAAAAATAAGAAATATTGAAGACTTAAACAGAAAATTATTTTCTGAACAATAAAAACGTGTGTGATTATGCAAACCTGGTCTATGGTGAAGGAACATAAAGGGTTTTAATTATAAATCAAACTTGAAGAACATGAACGAATTGAAAAGGTTATTATTTATTCAATGGTGAAGAACTATAAGGGAACAAGGGAAAATACCCTTATATCAACTTTAATACAAATTATTATTAGTTTTAATAATTGATCGGTCGACGGACATCATAACATGTGGGAAATATAACCGCCGGTTGCTTAAACATTTAATTTTCTGAGAAAAAATTAAGTGGATGACAAATGAAAACGAAATTAAAGACACATATGCACTCATTAATGTCAGTCAGTTTTGAACTCGTTTAAGGACAAATAATAATTGTACCTACTAATATTGACAATAATTTTTTTTTTTGTTTTATAATAGAGATTAGTGCTAAAACATCAACCGTCAACTATTAATATTAATAGCAATTTCAATTGCAATTAGTTGAATTTTTATTTAGATATAACTGAAGGAAAGTGAATTGAATAATTAGGATTTCTCTTTTCCAGCTCTTGGTCATACATATGTTACCCAATAAAATGTGTTTCACTGATTTTAATCAAAACCAAATATTTATTATCATAACCAGTGATTTATTACCCGAGTTCAAAGTTAGGAAATACATAATTTAATTTTCTAATTATTTAAAAATCAGCATTTGTGATTATATTATTATATATCTCGAATATTACTTTTTTTTAAGATTAAATTATTGGATTGTCATGCGTTTGAGAACCGATTGTAAGAGTTACTCGATCTAAATTCATGGACTGTCCACCGATTAACCACTCTACTACGCAATGCTCTTCATAAACATTGCATTTAAACAATAAAAGTAAAAGTTGATTAGAAGTTTTCATACTTGAAGCTATCGCTTGTTACTTGAAGGTTACAACAGTATCTACTTAAGTTATTTTTAAATAATGCTTACAATTATAATACTCCGTAATCAGAAATATGGTCTAACTAATTTCTAAATCTATTTTTTTGTTATATTTATACAAGCTGGTGTTTACATATGAATAAATAATATTTAAATAACTTTGAAATCGAATCAAATTAGAAATAAAAATACTAGATTTAATTTTAAAATATTATAGAACATAGTATGTATTAATGGTATGTAGAAAAAACTAAACATAATTTAAAGAACATTATATACAAGTTTAAACTAAGAGTATTGATTTATAAAAAATAATTATTCACCATAGGAAAAAATATACTTTCCAATAACCTCAATACGATCGTAAGAAATCAACACTGATATTAGATACTTGTAGCATTGATTATAGAATAGATCTGTAATCAATGCTTATAGTACAAGTATAATTTCAATAATTTATACAAAATCTTTTCATACAAATCAAACAATATATCACGGCTCTTATATAGGCAAAATAGATACTGGTGTGTCTAACAATATCAATGGTTGCTTGTACAACAGCTAAGGGATACAACATAATTTTGTGAAGTTTTTATCTACTACTGACACTACAACACAACTCCCAGCTGCTATCATAATGTTCGGTATTACAATTATTATAGCTTATATTAATGAATAACAATTGAAAACCATTTACCATATTCAAGACTTTCGAGATAATTAATACATTTTAAGTTCAAATAATCTTGTATTAAGTTTACAAATCTTTTAAACCTATATTTTATTTTCTATTAAATTAAATCTAACATTATTATGGTAAAATAAATTAAATAAAAATTGTATGGATTTGAAAATTTGAAAATATTTTTAATTTAGCTGAAATATAACAGATGACATTATCAATTAGAATTTAATAATAGATTCTATAAAAATAAATAAAAACATAGGTAATTTTTATAAAATTTTTTTCAACTACTTATATACTTTATATATACTATATTGTACCATATTTACTTACTATATTTATACTATACTATATACTATTATGTATACTATAGTTATATTTTTTCACCTATTGTTCCTGTTTTCAAAATTAAGTTTAACAATTTTTCTAAAAATAATTAATTTTTAATTTGAATATCACAAATCATCATGATATAAAATACATATTCCTAACAGTAATAAATTATATTAAATATATTGCATTAATAATTAGTTTTTAATTTTGCTAATAATAACGAGGTATTAGTAACGGGTTTTCTATAAGTTACAAATTTTAAAAGTACCAACCATATGAAATAATCAAATAATTTATCAGTATAATATATATATTATATAAAAATTTTAAATAATTTTCTCTAGCGAGTAAATGAAAGACACGTATGGCATAACAACAAAAAATAAAAATAAATTATTGTTATACTAATACATTCTTACTTCGTTCAGAATACAAAATAATAGAAGAATAGTATTTTTGTAAAACTAATTTTGCTACTGTCCTCAACTAACAATAATTATTGTTAATCACATTATTATTAGTTAAGCTACATTAAAGTTATTCAAGGCAAATTATATAAAATGTAAGACAGCAATTATCATATTTTCAACAAAGCAAACTACCGTTAACCTAAAAATCATGACTAAATATATAAATATTATTTGAGCGCGCGTAGCGACTATTGATTGTAAAACGTACAACACCCGTTAACCCATATTTTGCAGACCGTCTAATTTGCTTGGACAACGCGATAATAATTACGCGCACATTAATTCTACTCTTGCTTCCCTCTACCACGAAAAAAATTACAGTTTTCGATCGTCATAAATTAATTTATTGTTCGCATGTATAATTGTTGAATTGTTGAACGTAAACGAAATCACTGATTTCACACTGGTACACATACACAAACACACACATATATATATATATATATATATATTGTATGTTTATATATATATATATATATATATATATATATATATATATATATATATATATATATACAAACATACAATTATATATACATACAAGAACACAAATATAAATGAGGTTATGCAAGAAAAATTCTCTAGCAACGCGGTCCTCACTAATAAATAATCAAAACTTTATTGTAATTCAAATATATAATAATAAAATATTCTTGGCCATAGTTTTTTTTTTAATTTTTATTATTATTATTTCTGTGCGTGTTACCTTTTCGGTTGTACGGCAATGACTAGGCAATGTTGTTGTAGACAATCGAGGGGAGAACTGAGAAATAGAGGGCGGCCCTTCATTAGTCCAATCTTGTTTTTTATGTCATTAACGATGACTTGGGCGAATTTAGAAATAAAAAGAATGGAAATAATGAAAAAATAACGCATACACATACTATAGCGGGCGCACTCGTATATTTATATACACACATACTGTATACATTGAATAAGCCGCCGAATCGGAATGAGCGCACAAACGCGTGTTAACGAATGGGTCTTATAGTAGATCGTTATTTTTCTGAGTGAAAGGAATTATCATGAGTTTTCAATAACACAAACACCCGGAGTATATTATATATTGAATGAACCTACATAAAAAAAACATGCTTTTCGGCATTTCTTGGTATATTGTTTAATTACCCAGAACACATCGGGAGTACCTATCTACACACACACACACACATACAGATTCTTGTACTTAATCATCTTTTCATCGGCATTAGACCGATTTCATAAGATGCAATGCCGCGGCCGTGAGCAAAAACTACGAAAAGTATACACATAACATGTACACTACCAATACGGCACCTAAAGACCGGCAAATTGACAACAACATAAACGCAATATTGAAAAGAAAATATTTGAGACGTCATCATCGGTTCAATGAGTAATCATATTTTATTGTGAATATTCATCAAAAATAATTTTCCATTGGGAAAAAATCCTATCATTCGTTTGATTTTTATTTTATTATTATTACTTTTTTCTCTTTTTTTTAGAGAAAATGTCGATCAGTTTTGGAATATTATATTCTATCTATTATTATTTTTTCTCTTATAACAAATTTATAATCATGATCTTATGTGGAAAAGAAATGCATTTTCTCAGAAATTTCCATATGTCTATTTTTCGTACAAGTAAAATTATTATGAACAAATATCTTATCCAAAATAAATTTTGCACTATGATAAGTGTATAGTAAGTTTACTTCACTGTTAATAATATTTATTTAATAATTATTAACATATACATGTATACTTTTTATATAAATAACGTTACACTAATTTATAGATGAGAATCATCGATTTTGTACATTTATAAGTATATATATATACGAGTAACTAAATAAATGTCATTGATTTAAATATATGCATTTAAATAAACATAATTAGACCTTAATTAAAACCAGTTTGAAATTTAGCGCAGTGTTTAAATTAATATACAAGAGTTTTATTACGAAAACACTATTGATTGAATTTATAAATTATTAACAACAAATATTAATGACGTTTAAAGTTTTTTTTACACCCATATATACATATATATACAATACTATCTACAACTTATTGATAGAAAAATTTAATATTCAGAATTAGTTAATTAATAGGCACTCGAAGGTAACCAATACATATTTAAAATTTAAATTAATAAGTTTTAGTTCAATGATGAAATAATGTTCGTATATTAATTATATTTTAAATAAATTATAATTGCAACATAAAACACTCTTAATATAGCTTATTAATTACATTTAAATAAAATAATAGTAATTTAAAATTGTTTTGAAATATATCATTCATATAAATATTGTAATCAGTTAATTATTAATAATAGCTATACTTTCATTTATCTGAAAAAATCTAATCAAATGGATATATTTTTATTTAATTAATGTTAAATAGAAACATACGAGTACTTGTAAAATCCAAAAATAAAAAAATTATTGAACTAAAAGTTATGTCTAATAACTGCACGTGAACTTTAAATTTTAAAATTATTTGGATAGTTAAAACGTTCAAAATATTAATACTTTTAAAGTTCACAGAACGTAAATTAAGATTTTTACAGTCAGATATATTATACATATTATTATATGAATACAAATGAACAATAAAATTCTTAAATTATTTATTTCTTATCATAACTAATTTGAGTTATGGTTAATTCCAAAATACTAAATTTACTATCCATATATTAAATCCATTAATGAGAAATGAAAATAAATAAATATTCTTCAAGCAGTATTGAAATATTCGTATGTTATACTTATTAAGATATATCCACTATAATATGAGGTATCCGCCAATAAAGTTAAATTACTATATATTATTACCAATTTCTATATTTTGGTACTATACAAACATCAGTTCGCTTTTACGGTTCCCCTTTACTTATATTAATTTAGCAACTACACGACGTTGGATTGCGTTGGATAATAATTAAGATAATTACAAACGTTCACTTCGTAAAATAAATGGAAACATTTGAAATTCAAATAACTACAATCCCCGTGAGATTCACAATCGTGATCATCAAGATGAAGAAAATTATTGTTCTTAGATGTTTTGCACGATTGCTTGGCTAACTGCCTATAAAATGAATGTCAGTGTTTAATAAAATACGAACAACTATATTAATGTCTATATAAAAAAAAATGAAACAAAATGTACTATTATTCACATTTTAAAAATTAAAATGTTATAATGAACAAAGAACCTTATATGAATAAAATTGTTTAGGAAAACGACATCAAAATTATATGGGAAATATTGAACAATTGAATAATGAATTGATATTTATACTTAATAAAAACATAACAATTTTAAATATATATACATAACTATTATGTTACTTATATACAATTAGTGAAATAGAAACATAAGTTATAAATTAACGGTGAAATAGTTCTGAGAAATTATATTTAGTTATAAGCAGTAATATTTAGAAATAACTTAAAAAAATATTTTATATTCATTATAAAATTATAAATATTGATAATTTATCTTTTCTAATAACTACAGATATCAATTTGTTTAGAGCTAGGAAAGAATTTCATATTTTTTACAATAGGTTACAAAACTTTTTAACTATTAGAAAATGAAAATAAAAAAATAAATGGTTTCGTTGTTCGGAAAACGGTAAGCTCATATACCCTTATTGTTGCAGGCGTGTTCAGGAGGGAGCTTTTTGAAGGGACGGGTTAGGTCTCCGAGAACAATATGCGTATACGTCGGGCGGATGGATATTAAAAGGCACACATCGATCCTGCGGAGTAGACGTCGCGGGCGGATAGGAGTTAAGAAAAGAGAAAAAGGATAAAAAGGACTCCGAAGGCGGTAAAAACAAACAAAATGACGGCGGTGGTAGTGGAACAGTGGACGGGAGGACAAGAGTAGAACGTTTATAATGTATGCAACAGTCGACTTAAACCGACGACGGAGAAGGGTAGTAAAGGGTCACACACGCTCTCTTTTGAACATATATGTATGAATACACACATAGAAATACACACACACATGTACACACAAAAAACTGTCCACCCGCCTGCCCAGCACATATATTCCTTTTTTTGCCAACCCGCCAGCCAATCTCTTCTATACCACCATCGTTTTTTTTCCTACCCGCTATCACGCAACTTGGAAATTGCGGGATCCCGAAGCGGAAAAATCCAAAATCTCGTTGCACGAATACACACTAACACAATATACACACCATACATTTGAACGTACGTATGAGCGTATGTGTGTGTGTGTGTGTGTGCGTGTTGTATGTATGTATATGTACATATACATACGCACGCGCACAGATGAGGATATGAGTCAGAGGTGGTGGCGGGGAATTCAAAGTTAAAAAAAGCCCGGAAGGGGCGGAGGAACCAGAGAGAGCTGATTGGATCTCTAACGGCGAAAAGGAATTACGGATAAAAAAGAAGGAGAACGTAGACACATACATGCACACACACACACACACGTATACGTACAGGCGTATATGCGCATATACACATACGTACAAACACTCGAGTGGGCGGGGAGTGTGTGTATGCGTATGTGTATGTGTGTACGCGGCGGATTGTGTGTAAAGGAGGAAAATGCGAAAATGAGTTTTTCCTCGGCAATTTTCTAACGGGGCTCAGACGTCATGCACACATACGGGTCGTATCAAGACCGGAGGGACGGAGTCGCGGGAGACGGTGGCGGAGCAAAGAATAGTATACGAGAAAACGACGACGACGACGATGGGATGCCGCGTCGGTAAGAGGGGCAAGGGGGGAAACGAAAGAACGAGCGACGGCACAGCGGTCCTGATGAACGCGCCACCGCTTGTGTATACGACGTACATATATGTACATGTACGTACGAGAGCGTGCGCGAATATTACCTCTCTACTACACATATCAAATCTCATTTCGCACATGCACAATCGCAAATTCCCAATCCCTCGCACTCGCATGCACGCACCACCGTTCGCGTCACCCACGTCTTCGAGGAGGGATCTCGTTTCAATTTCTCAGTCACCGAACCACGGTTGAATTATTCTTACCCCTCGCACAGCACCATCGACCACTCCGCACCCGTTCAAACTTATCCCGTCCGCCGTGGCCCAGAAGAGTATCAGCAAAGTACTAGGAAAACGTTGAAATCAATTTTGGACAAGTGTCCCGCACGCCACCACCGCCACTCACATATATACTCTAAACTTATTGTATTTTTTATTCATTTCCTCGTGTATACGTGTATAATATAGAATATAGGGTCTACGGCAAAACGCATACGATTGTGTTGGCGCAGTATTAAAAACATCTTTAAGTATTAAACAGCATCTTATTATAACTATAAGTCGTAACCTAAACGTAAGTGAGACGTATATCCCAAGTATTAGCGAAAGTCAAAATAAAAGTATGAACCCGAGAATATTAATAATTTATTTTTTACAGAAATACATTTTAATGAAACCTGACTGATTTTTTGAGTAAAAAACAATATTACAATTAAGTATTTCTCTTTTTCTTTTTTTTTCTTACCATATAGCTTATCTAAGATTACTAATTCATTATAAATATTATTTATTATTGATACTACTATTTTCTATTAATCTAAAGCAAATACAGTATTTAATAAAATATTTCTGAAATAAATTTATGGCGTAATTTAATGTTTTCTTACTATTCGTCTACAAACTCATTAGCTAATAAGTAATAATTTTATACGTATTTATTAAACCTCTAAATATAATTTTGTAATTGTTAAAAATAACATATTTTTAATTTTTATAATATACATATTTTTGTGGTACAAGAATTCAATGTAGTATGCATATGGGTGTTTTTTATTTTGAATTAAATAATAAATCATCCCATTTCAAAAATGGTTTTGATAGAAATAGTACATTTTCAAATATCTGAAGTATAATTACAAAAATATCGTATTTAAATTTAAAATTGTAATAATGAAAAATACAAATTATTCATAATACGAGTAAATCTCCAAATAATATTTTAATAATTCATCGTAATTTAAATTTTAAACGATTGTAAAAAAGTTGTTATTCGAGATTTAATAGATACTTTTAATGTCACCAAAATTTGATAGTAATAATTTTATATTTAAGTATTTGAAAATTGATATTAACTAATTAATAACATAAAAAACATGATTTTATTAATAGTTCATTTTTTTATTTATCGCAGAACCATAAAATCGGTCAATAATATATTTATATCACATTAATTTAAATTATTTTTGAATTTTATATTATAACATATTGGATGATAATGTATATAAAATATTTTTAAATTCCTCGATGAAATGTTTAAAAATATATCACTAGATTAATTTATATTTTAACATTTGTTTATTTTTTTTTTAGTTGTTTTAAGGTAAACGTTATGTCAACAGGAATAGTTTTTCTTAATCATGAATTATGAGTTACCAAGATAATGCTACGGTGTTTTACTATGTAAATTTAAGTGATGTTGTAAATAGTATGGTAGTAAATGTAATATAGAAGTCTAGACGATTTAAAACCGATATTCAATAATAAAATTATTATTCAAATATATAAAATAATTTTTACAGAACATAGCAGTTGATGTTAATGTTAATATTGACGAATGTAAATGATGTTTACACTTGATAGATTATAAATAAAACATTTTTAAAATACATAATGTAAATAGTAATGTAATTATTAAATGAATTGTGAATTATGCACGATCAAGAAAATAAATAAAAAAACACTATTCATACATTAAGAGCAAATCGAAAATTCCACTACACTGATTCTATTAATCTAAAAACTGTATAATGTTTTGGAGTAAACCATTAATCAAGCATTGCAAAGTTTTACTGAAATCAAAGAGTTAAAATCAAAATTATAAGTTTTTTTAAACCACTGATGAACTTAAGTTTTATATGCCAAAAAAAAGTTCACTCTGAATAATTCCAGTGTTTTGATCAATATATAACATTTATTGAAAAATTATAATATTAATTATATGAAATGCATATTATATTTAAAGTTAAATTCAAATATTAATATTTACGGATTGAAACAGTAAATTTAACTACATACATATCAAAATTAAAATATAATTCTAAAGAATAAAATTCAAATTATGTTTGTTAAAATGAAAATATATTTATTTTTTTATAATAATTATAACAAATAATATTTATTACAATTATTGTTTAATAAAGTTTATTTAATCAAATCATTGCTAATAAATTTAAATAATTTAATACGTACATAGACCAATAAACCACAAATAATAGTTTGATATTTGGTAGTTAACGATAAAAAGGTCTTTTATTCATAACTAAAGGTGATTATAAGTTTTTAAGGAAATTACTGTGACCCTTGAACGATCGACAAAAAAATATAAAATTTAAATAAAACTATTGCAAACAATGGACATAATTATACAATTATACATATTATAAATTGTTTTTTAATTAATTTATATATATATTGGAATTTATTGAACAATCACAACACTAAAAATATTACTTATTATAAATTATTTATACATCAAAATTTGTCGACAAGCATCACTTGTCATACTTTCAATTCTTATATATTTCCTAATAAACCTCTTTCCTAACACTAGGAATTGGATCTAAAGCGACGTACCCTTTTTTAAAAAAAAAATCTGATGATAAAATCAAATGGTCAAGTAGTAAGTGTAACTTAATAGGTTAGATGTACACAAGATTAAATGATACACGCGTAACTGAACCAAATTCACCCTGAGGGTTTCCTTGAGATTGGAAAAAACATTTGGTTTTTTTTCTGTTGTAGAGCATTTATACAGTAACTGCCGGGCGATTATTTTGTAGAACAATTTAGTGATGTATATTGTTCAAGTTAAAACTTTCTTTTATAAATCGTTAATAAAGATTACACGTGTTATCACATTTATCATAAGTATATTTATAAATATAAATTAATAAATACCTAATTCTAAGATTGAGTATAGTGAACAGTAAAATATTGTATTGAGAATCTATCAAAAATCCCTTAAAAAATTATCAAACAATTTTGAATTATAAATAAGTTCAAAGGTTGGCACTAAATGAAAACTTTATAAAAGAAATTAATTAAATTATTATTTTTCTTAAAATGTATAGACATATAGAAGTAAATTGATTCACCATCATAAATATAATTTAATGAATTGAAGCATCTTCAATATACTACAGTTGACCTAACTGTTCCTATGTTTATTATCAAGTCATAACACAGTCAAAAAAATTTAAGAAATAGAATAATGTTAAAAAGTATTCTGAATACTTGTATATATAATTTTAAATATATTTAATTGTAATAAAGTTATTTTTTCAAATTACAATATGATAATATAATTATTTGTAACATAACATAAAAATATCTTTTAAAAATATTTATTTGACACATTATCATAAATATAGTGCTATACAGTTTTTAGTTTTCTAACAATATCGAATATTGACTACATAAGTGTCAAATTAATTTAAATAAATCGCCAAATGCCAAGCAGTTATTAAAGTATAACAATAACATTGAAAATAAATTAAGCAATAAAATGAAATTAATGGGTTCGACTCGATAACTGTTTTTTTAGTTATTATACCAATACAAATATAATACATACAGTTTTAATGATTCATTTTTCCAGCCGTTTAGACATTAATGTTAGAACTTCGGCGAAGATTTATTCCGACCAGGTTGTTTTTATAGTTCAAATCGATTCTGTATGCTAATAGAGAAAATATTCGTCCATAATTTTACAAATACTATTTTCCATTGGTTAACAAAACAATGCGTTTTAGTTTATTTATGACATAAAACAATACCCGAAAATTTCGCTACGTGTTTATACATATATGCATAATATATTAAGGTATTTGCATACAGCATATGTGCATGTGTTTATCATTTGTACGAACAGTTTTACAATCAGCAACGAAGAACATTAAAAACCATAATCACCGAACGGTTCAAATGTATTATATAAACAAATATATATTCACATAGCACGTGTAAAAAGTGTAATATGTTAAAGATCAGATAGGAACGTATATACTAATCATAATCATAATATTATGCTTATTTATGGTTATTAATATTTAAATACATATGTTGTAAATATGTATATAGCATGAGGATTGACGACCAACCAAACGGAATATTACACTTCACAATCTTATTTATCCATTTACATAAATTCACGCGTATAATTTACCAATTATTTCATAATGCAAATTAAATACACTTACGGTAGCTTTGTTTAAATTTTTCAATGATTCAGCGAGGAATGCGTTTTCGGCTATTGCCTTGGTCAATCCACGTCTCATGTACCTAGTATTCATTGTATTGGGGAAAATTTGTGGTTCAACAGGATAAATAAACTCCACTCGTAAACATCAACTGCGCATAGCTAGAATATAGAATAATAAATTATAGTTTAAAAAAAATCATAATTCTAAAATAAATCTATTTTAGTACACATTATTGATTGTTAGAAATTGAATTCAAATAAATAGGCTTTTTGATGATAAAAATTATTTTATTGAAGTATTAAGTTTTTTTTGCCTCTATAGATTTTTTATAGATTTATACGAATTGTAAAAAAATATTTTACAGAAATAAAAAAAACTTATTATCATACTTTCAAATACCTGGTGAAGCTTACAAATAACAAATGCGAATCTAATTTTCGCAACTTTAACAATTTTAGGAAATTTATACGTAGATAATTTATACGGGTTTTAAATGTGAATATTCAATATATGTCTAAAAAGCAAGTTAAACTATAGTTATTATAAAATATAATTAATATTATGTTTATTTATAATTTTAACACTGAAATATTATTCATATAATTATTATGTTTAAGTTTAAATTATCTATACCTAAATTTTAAATCTCATGACATGCACACAAAGAAATAATTTTTTTTAGATACAATCATTTTAGGATGTTAATTTCAGAGAAGTACTGTGACAATATAAACAAGTATGACAAAATAAGAAATAACACATTTTTTTGTAATTTTACCTGTTTTACTTTTAACATTTATTTAAGCATGAGTACATAAGATATTTATGGAACTAGTATAAAAAATAACTTTTCTTCATTTTTAATAAATATACCTACATTAAATATTCTCTGTCTTGAACAGCTCAATATAATATTGTAATTCAAAAATTAAAATCATCTCATTAATTCTTCTGCGATGTTTCAATACATAGTATAATAAATATGTCAATTAAAAAACGTAAAGAAAAATAATCTAGAAGCATTTACCTGTCACGTAGCGAACGTCTGGACGATATATCTTGGTGCTATGACCACCCGATATGAAAGAAACAAAAAAAAAAAAATAAACAAAAAACAATGGACTATCAAGAAGAATACTAAACAACCATGGAACTGAAGCTTCAGCATTCTATATGTATATATTTTTTCATTCGTGTTAATAAATACATGACTTACATATAAAACATATTTTGAATTTTAAAATAATAATATATGCACCATTGGGATTGCAAACAATACTAAATCAATAAAAATATTATGTACATTATAAAATTTCTAATATTAAATATGTATAATTATATTTAACATATGAAGTAGTAAAAAATAATGTTTTCCCTTATATTTTCTAGTATAAGAACTTCTGAAACACTTTATAGCTATATTCAATCATAATACTGTAATACTTTACCTATTTACCTATTTATAACATACAGGCAAATAATTTAATCAATGCAATGGATTGTACAATACATTTTAAAAACCATAATCAAAATTAAAAATTACATATTTTCTTCTGCAATATATAATAGATTATATTATATAGTACCAAGTTACAATTATATATTTATAGTCAATTGTGGCTTAGAATCATTTTCTAAACAGCATAATAACTGGTAATTACTATACTATAAAACTAGTACACATTGAAAAGTAATCAACAAATAAAATTATATTTAAACAACTATACAAATATAGTTTAACAATTTTTGAAATGATTGAATTTTTTATTACATTTTATTTCAATATACAAATATCTTTGAAGTTCATATGATGAATAAAACTGCAGTCAGGAGACTTTATTATTGAGTACAGTAAATTATTCTTATTTTTCTGATCAATAAATTAATTTCTTTAGCAAATGGCATCGTGTGGAAAATAATGCAAATACAATAATAATGACAATAAAACGTAAACACAGCAGTAATAATAAATCATTAATGGGAACCCTAAAAGCGATGTTTACACTATGAACATAAAAAAACCAACCAGCCGGTTGTTGAGGGAAAAAATGACTTATGCCCTTTTTCTTCAATACCTCTCCTCTTGACCCTCTCCAAGTGTATAGATACTTATTAATTTGAATGTTGTATGTTTACTTAGGCCCGATGAGATTAAATCATTGTTACCAGGTGTTTGTTCAGGTCAATACACTCCTGCTTAGCTTTATTTGGTCGGTAAGTACGCGGTGACTTGCAACGGAAGCACTTCGTCCAAGTCTCAGTGAACGAAAGCATATTTAAAAAGAAAATAAAAAAAAATAAACGATTATTTTGAGTGGTAGTGAAAAAATAACTTCCTCCAGTGATCATCGCTAGTTTTTTTTTTCATTTGACGGATTTAATACTTTACAAAATATTATAAAACTACCCGTGCGAAACATTAGCACGTGAAAAGTAGTGGAAATAATGATAAATAAAACAGCAAACGGAAGTTATGCATTTGCATTTGAGTCTAATTCACAGTCGTAATACGGATGAGATAGATTAAAGAAAACAAGTTCAACGATGATAATCTAAGGCAATAATTGTTTGGAATAAATAACCAAATAACCTAGTTCAATTGCGTAGAATAAAACCCATCAAAAAACATTTAACCTACAAACTTATTACAATTTCCATGCAACATATTATTGTATGTATGTATATAATTTATTAGAGGATAATATTACTTAATGGCTACAACAGACAATATTGATGTCATAATATTGTAATCGCTGGATAAGTATTTTTTTGTTATATAATTTTATAATAAATATTATTTATATATATTTCAAAGAACATAGTAAATATATTAAAATAGCTATATTAAACTATAAAAAATAAAATTATGTATGTGAACATGTTGCATGCTATGTAGTTCCAAGTTTACATTTTACACATTCTTCGAATATTTAATTTTCCAGTTGGTATATATTAATGTATTGATATAATATACCGCAGAGTAAACATATCAGAAATTTTATATTGCAAAATAAAATGGTCCCGGTAACAATAACTAACAATTTAATCGAAATAAAATTACATGTTATTTTAAAATAGACATTCATAAAAGCTTGTTTCAAAATAAATTTGTTCAATGAAAGTATAACAACTCACAAATGAATTACTTCTTTCAACGACTTTTTATGTTTGTATATCTTTAAATCATTGTGAAATAAATCATAAACACTTACACAATTATTCTAATACTATCTAACTTGTATAAAACATAAAAATATAATTTAGTGTTTGTTCAATACATCATATCTACTTTCAGGCTGTATAAAAATAAATCCTTAAAAATCACGTTTTCAAAGGGATTAAAATAAAAATAACATAAACTAAAAAATCGAAATAAATCAACACATAACAAAATTATGGTTTATCTTAAATTAATGTATATATAATAGAATCTTTAATTATTTCCTTTTTTTTATTTAAGAATAGAGTAGTATATTTTACTGATACTTTAAATACGAATTAATTAATATTGATTTGGAAATTGATTATCTAAAATACACAATCAATTTTTAAAGTAATATATAAGTAAGTTGTACTATGTTAATTAAAAACTATTATTTTCTATAAGGTGTATTGTAAGCGCTCAATATTTTTTGTTCAAGTGATAAACGTTAATATAAATTGTAAACATCCTGTATAGATATAAACTATTAAGATTAAGTGTTGAAAAATTAAAACAAACATAACTATCAGGTATATTCCGGTAAAATTTTAAATGTATCACATGCGCTTATTGAACGAAATACTTTTCTAAATCGTTACAAACAAAAATAATCATTTAAGTATTATTGCTTATCAAATATTGTTTTATATTTCAAAATATTAAACTGTAAGTACGTTTAGTCTAGCACTAAAATCATACAATTGTAATAACTATCGCATTGCATTACGAAATACACCCAATGATTGTATATGAAAACATTTAAATAATATTTTAAATTTAGGTGAGCAAACAAATTTATACTTTTAAGTCTGCTTTTTTCGAATATTGATAAATACAATATTTTGAAAGAACTATCCTCGAGTTCATCCTTAAATGGCAACGATATTAATTTGATTTTAAATATTGTTTAAATAACTTCGTAACATCGTACTACGTCTGCATACAAACATGATGTAAATCAATAATAAACTATTCTTGTAGTTTATGTAATAGTGTAGGTGCAATAAGTAATTTATGTGAAATTATTTTAAAATAAATTACCTGCGTTCAAAATGTTAGGAATACTATTTTAAACAAGGAAACTCGGTTTATTTTCTTTTGAAATTAACCGAACTAAGCGATGAGCAAGGACGTTATATTTCGTAGTAATAATAAAGCGATCATACAAATGGGAAATCCTTTTTTTACGTTGTTCGGAAAGTTACCGCAGATGTTCGGGATTCACACGATATTACCACTGGAACGGCAATAATTTTAAGGCTGGATAAATATTCGTGAACTACATACCGTTAAAATGAAATAACGTTCAATAAAATCGTGTACGTACTTATTCAATCCTTGTAAACTGGGCGTAAATAGTATAACGCGAACTCGAAGTCAACTGTAGTCAACTGGAGTTCACTGTAGACAACTGCTATGCTATCATATCGTATTAATAACAGTTTATTTCAAATAAATCACACAAAACGGTATATAAAAATGTAACATCGAATAGAAAAAGAAACAACAAATAAAAATATTAGTGTTTTTAACAACGATAATAATAAATGATAAAGTGATAAAGTGCCAGTTGTGATAAAAGCGACCGGCTGATATCGGCGCGATAATAGTGGACGCAATACTGCACGGTTCTAGGCGTACCATGTGTACAATAATTTTGAACACGGTTTTTTTTAAGAGTACAATAATTACCGGCTTTATTCGATGCTTCTTTATTTCTGTGGACAAACGAGTATTCGAAAACTAAAACGTTTTGAAAATAAATCTTATTATTTTTTACTAAAAAATATTTAGAAAAAACCCATTTAAATACGAGATAACAAACATAACGTTCGTATGTTTTATCTAAAAATCGTTAATTTTATGTTAATATTAGTTTGAATGTATAATGATTCAAAAAATGGGATAAAGAAAAACTCACACCTACAACAGTAAGACAACTATAATAATAAATCATAATTATGCATGTTAAGATTAACTATATTATTTAACTATTTAAATATATTATACACATATAGTATAATTAACTGTAATTTTATAACTCCTGCATCATACGAATATAGTGGCGTCACAAAATGTTTTCCTTTGTAACAATAGCACTTGCCTACAGTACACACTTACAGAATTGTTTTAGTTTATTACACTTTTGATATATATTATTATTAATATCTTGTATGCTTCATTATCGACCTGCACTCAATTTACTCCTACAGAACATTGTTGAAGACCATTTAAATTTTAGGATTATTTTTTTTTTAATTTAGCTCCTAGTTCATAACAATGCTTATTAAAACAGATAACACTTTTGAACAAACACAAACATAAACAAAAAAAACATAAACAAAAAAAAAACGATGTTTAATAAATAGTTATATGTCATAATATAATTTTAATAATGCCAAGTGAAGGACCAAATTTAGGGTACGACTGTTTTATGAGGGCCCAGAACAAAGGATAACCCCTGTGCTCCTTTGCCCGTCGTTACAAACAATTGTAACTGGAAAAAATTCTACCCCTAATGATCTAAAATCTAGAATTAAAAAAAAATTGTCATATACGTGTATGTTATAAACTGTCATTGTAAATATAAACAAAGGTATAATATGACCTCCATTTTGTATACAAAATATTTAATTAGACAATTCATTTAAATACAGGTTGATTGAATGTTAAGTTTTTTAATTAATAATCGATACATTTTCTTGTCGTTAAAAATATTTAAAATATAATAAATCATATTATTAATGCTCGAATGTACATCATATCACGTATAATAGATGTTGACAAAAATAACATTTTTTAAATATACAATTTACCCATATCATTATTATACATACTTTCATTAAGTAATATTATATTAATAACATTTTAAATTCAAGACATTATTCTCGAGTGCCAATGCTCCATTAAATTATGTTATAATTTAAGAATAATTTTAATCTTAAGACGCATATATTTTTTTAAATAGTTCTTCACATATCTTAAACAATGTTAATTACATGGCAATTATTAAAAAAGTATTTTCTGGACAAGGCTGGACAAAGCCAGTTCTACCTATATATTGGATATAAATCGATGAGTATCTACGTTTTGTTATTTATATATTCACCTGATACACTATAATAGTTACCTAACCGTAAAGCATTTAGCTTAATGCATCATTATATTTACATTGGTTAATTTATTCTGTTTTTCAATTTGAAATTTAGTTTACCTCGACACGTATTAAGTGCTTAAATTCAGTACCTGTTTAGTATGATAACAGTGCGACACATAAAGTTGGAATGTTTATGATTTTGACTACTACTAATCTTATTTAATGTAGCCATCATCTTAAAATTGAACCAAATAATAATCGCGAATAAGTAGACAAGAAACTGGTATTTGAACAAGTATAACAACTATACGTATTGCACTTAATTATAATTATTTATGAACACGCCGTGTAAGACATACAATCATAATGATTTATATTTCACATTGGATAACTCAATGACTCAATCTCCAATATATTGGGAGATTAGTGCTGAACTCTCTGTTCCGATCTAGGAATACTTAAATATTACATGATATTATATTTCTAAATCGGGCCCGGATACGACAAACAAATTATCGAGAACAACTCGGTGGAGGAGACCGAATTCAAGTGTAATATAAAGTGATATGTTGATTATTAAACTGCGAATGTTAACAACAATCGTTTTTTGTAAATATATATGAAGAATTTGGAATGGATTCCTCTTACGTTTTACAAAATGTCCGTCTGTACGAGAGATCGATTATGAATTTATCGGCGGAGTACGATTGCGCGCGTTTTACCTTTTTAGGTATACGATTGCGCGCAGTGCCAGAATAACAAAAGATAAAATTTTAATTATTCAAAGGCGTACGATTGCGCATGAAATTGGGTGCAACGTTGCCAAATGTATTACGTAAATAATAAAAAATACAAAAAGTTAATAGTTCAATATTTAAATTAAATAAAAAATACAAAAAGTTAAATTAAATAAAGTTTAATTAATTAATTAAATTTACGTAAATAATATTTTAAACCCCCAACTAACATATTTATAATATTTACAATTAACATAACTAAACATATTTCCAACTATGGCCAAATACTTAAGTAAATTTTCTGGTGTTGTATTGTTTACATAATGTTTGTGTTCATTATCGAGATTTTCAATTTTCCTTGATTCTTCCTTCGATTTTGGTTTGATTATACCTTTGGAAATGGTTAATAATTTGGTAACTGTTTCTTTCTGAGTTTCCATAAGGGTACTTATAACAACAAATATTGGTGGATGAGCACTATTAAACTGTGCATTATATGTATACATAGTCACATCATGCACGATTATAGTATAGGTATATACATACCTATACACCTATACATATACATCGTACATGTATGGAAATGTATAATAAAGACAATATTTTTGATAATATAACCAATTCATTCTTAGTGATGGGAAGTTTGTCCGATATCAGCAAAAATAAGTAATAAATAATCTACTATAATCTACCATGGTATCGTACGGATTTACCATGGACCTATATATTTGGCAACGTTGTTTAAAAGTTAAAATAATATAGCGCGCGCAATCGTACGCTTAAAAAGGTACCGTTGATATGGACCGCGCGCAATCGCATCACACCCGAATTTATAACTAGTTGGGCCGATACCTATATAGTGCGGTTGAATTATTATTCGCGATCCTGAACATGGAAATATGCAAAAAAAAAAAAATCTCCAACGAAAATTGAATCGAAAACGATAAATAATAATAAAGGTATTGATTGAATAACGTTTCATGATACGCTTGGGGCCTTTACAAACGTTTAAATTCTCGATCCGTCCTCGATCAGGATACGTATGGTTGTTGCGTGGCAAAAGTATTATTATAATCGTTGAAAATATCAAAGAACTATGAGTGCCTGTAGATTGCACATTTAGTATGGACTGCAATGTGCGATTTGGCTTTATATACTCGTAAATATTTATGCATCTGTAAAATACACGAACGTACCTATAATATCTGTAATTTTAACGTGTATTATGAGTTGTTGTTACTCAGTGGGCGAGTAACTGTTCTCTACTACGTATTATTACACGCCGACCAACGTCATTGTATAATTAATATTATATGCAGACAGATTTTAACGCATTTTTTTACCTACATAGGAGATTTGAAGATATACTACGCGGTGTATTTATAATCGTCATCATGTTTGCGTTGATTATGAACTTGCAAAACGAAATAATAATCAACCTATATATGTATAGTTTATCAATTATTGAACAAACGATTTTATATACATTGTAGGTATCGTTTTTACTCGTAAAGACACGAATAATTTTAATGTGGTTCGTTTTGGAAATGTCCAATTAAAAACAACAATAATTTACTTATTTTTGTGTCGTTATTTGATAATCTGTCTACGTATAATTCTGATATGCATATTGTTTTGTTATTATTTCTGCAATACAATTTGTCGTTTTTATACAAAATATTTTTAGCAAATATACCGAAGTGTGATTATTTTGATTTCCACTAAATAACATAATAGAGAGATCTCTTATACGTAGTGCCGTCATTAACGAGCTGGCGATTTAATATAAATTCAGGTGCCTACAATTTGTCACGTTAGAATAGTCGGATGAATTTAGGTTTAAGGAAATTGTACTGTTTTTGCCTAAGGCGTCACAAAAGCTTGCGACCGCACGACTAATGTACATTAAAATGATGAACACATATAATGTGTTGTACATGGCGGAAGAAAAACATATTAAAATTATATATTTAAAAAATGATAGTAATAAAATAAGATTATAACATTTTTGTTATATATATATATATATAAGTAAAACACCATCTCATTGTCATGAATGTAATCTATAATATTTTACGTATTTGTTATTCATCCGATGAGTTGAAATCTAAATGTATTGTCTACCTTCATAACAATAATATTCCTGCTATAGCGTGTATAATTTCCGTACAGATCAGTCCATTTCCGATGCCATCGATTACATCCCATTCTTTGGTCATTAAATTTCTCATCTACATGCACATCAATATTATGCGTATTTACGGTTTTCAATTGTTAAATCCAGTTCACGTTATAAATTAAGTACACACGGTGTTTGGAAGTAAGCAAATCTTCATAGTGTGGCTTTCATTGTAATTTGTATTCAATAATTATAAAAAAAAAATTAATTCTTGCTAAATGATAAACTAAATTTGAAAATATACGGTTTTGTTATTTCACTATTTATCATTGTCTTTAACTGTTCCATATTATTTATAATCATCACTTAGGACTTTAGATTTTAAAACAGTCCAAATACCGAAACACATAGATACTTATTTTTAATAAATGTATCTATACATGTTAAGGTAATCGGTACCTCATATTTGTTCGAAATACATTTAGAATAGTGAACCAAATCAATTAATTAATTGTTTGTGATAAACGAATAAATGTAATTTCCTTTTTCATTTTTTTTTTTATGTACATAAGTATTCAAGTTATTTTTTCATTTATGGCTTCCAATATAATCTATGATTACTCAAAAATTATATCTGCATAAGATAATGTATGTACAAGATAATGATACAATTCGTAAAATAAGATATAAATAATAACTAGTGAAGGTCATAAAAAAAAAATATTACTAGTACATTATAATGCTGTGGTAGTAATTAAAACTTGATTATAATATGTAATAATATATTTATATCTATATATACATATTTTTAAGTGTGATACAAGCAGATAAGATAATAGAGAAAGAGAAAGAAAGAGAGAGAGGGAGATTTGAACAAAAAGAACAATTTGAGTAAGTATTTTTGAAGATGAGTGCATTTTAGAACTGATGAAAGGAGTGTAAATAAAGGACTAATTAAATCATTCGGATAAGAAATTAACTGGGAAAAATATTGAAGGTATGTTCGATGGATGTGTTTTGATTCATTGCAACTTCCGCATAACTTTTGATCTTGAATTGATTATGGTAGTTAGTAGCCTTGACTGATGGAACCTTTGTAGAGGTGTTATTGATCATTTTTTTTTTTTAAAGATGTGCGTTGTCTATAATTGGCTGTATGGTATATTTTTTATTTGGTGTGTGGCCATATGACTGGTATGCAATTGTGACACTGCGGAGGACTGTAATTCTTTTTATGAGGTTTTTCGATTTTAACTATGGTGTTAAGTAAAGACGTGATATTTATAACCACATGCCAGCATTGTTTGCTTCCAGAGAAATCTCGACAAAAGATAATAGAAGGGGATTTTGTTTTGGTCTAAGACATTTAATACTTGTATAACTGAATGTCCCATTTCAGATAGAGCAGAAGCGATATCGGTTTCTGCGGTAGAGAAATGTAAATTTTTTATTACTATCTTGTAAAAGCGAAATTGACGAGGCTTGAACGTGTAAATGCTGGCGTCAATTTTGTTTAAATGACTTACAATTTTATTAACATTTATTCGGCCAAAGTGCTGCACAATAAGGAAAAAAGGTAAAAAGACTTACAAGTGAAGCCATTTGGACTGGTGACATTTGTTGAGAGATTGTTGAATGATATGTAACTATTACGCATCATTATTATAATTAATTATAATTAAAATTGGATGAGTTAAATATTTTAGATTTTTATCGACATGATTAGGTGACATAGATAAAAAGGATACATTTTGTTTGGATTTGGTAGTAGTACATGGCAAAGTCGAATAAACACTATTTTTATGACTTTGATTGTTCATAATGACATTATTTATTAATATCGTCTGATAATACTGACTGTAATATTTAAATAGTAATTTATATGCGAAAGGATAACGGAGCGTAAATGGCACAACATACTTGCATTCATGTTGAGCATTAAGGCCGAACTAGGTATTCAAGTTTATTTGTATTTTTAATACAATTTACAATTTGTGTATTATATACTTATAATATAATATATAAATAAATAAACAAAAGTTTCATACATAGAAATAAATAAATAAATAAATAAATACTATAAATGAGTTGACATTTTATTGATTTTGTTTATACTTGTATATACATTACAAATATAATTATACTCAAGACTCAGCATTTATTCATTTATTTGTTTATTTATAAATTCATTTACTAGTATTGAACATTTACTAATTTTTAGTTTTAATTAAATTATTTATTATTTTTCATAAATAATATAAAATCAAATTTATTTAAAATCGATATCGATAATTCTTTATAATATAGGTGTTGCACCTGATATATAATAATAATAATATAATTAATTAACTAAAAAATAAAAAAAACTACAAAGCCTACAGTGCCTTATCTTATCTGTATTTTAAAATATAAATCTTTACATTTTAATTGAACAGTATAAAATAATGAGTTTTATAATATACCTAAAATGCTAAAAATGCATAATTTTTTTACTCAGAAAACTTTATAGGATTATAAATGTGGTAATACATTATAAATAAACTAAAGTACATTTTGTACATACAGGATTTAACTATATATACTTCTTTGTAGACTTATTTAGAGAGTCTTACTTTGAATAGGTTTCTATGACATTTTCAACTTTTTGCAAGAACATACCTTTCATATTTATTGTAAACTTTGAACTTTAAATTAAAATTATGCATTGGATATATTAATTTAAGCTTAAAATGTACACATTCGCATAAATTAAATCTCTTTGATTTAGTTAAGAATTATTTATTAGGAAGAAATGGTTTCCAAATTTACTTGAAGTTATACTAAATTACCATAATTTCAAAACTTCTGATCGTGTTATATATATATAAATCAATTCATAATATTTTGAGTAATCAATTATAGATGTAAAAAAAAGTGTAACATCATACATAATACAATTGCTTAGATATACAAATAAATCATTATGTAATAATGTTCATTACTTTTTATAATTATTTTTAACGGATAAGTAAACCGTTCAATCAATATACATTATAATTATTACATATTAGTAACATTAGTAACTATAAATGGAGATAAGTATATAAGATACCTATTAAATGTGGAAATGATGTAACCCATTAATTAAAGCGTACCTAATTGTTTATAAATAATTATTGATTAAGAAATAATCTAACAAATAAAAAATATCTATTAGGTATGTTATAGTTTTTTTTATAGTCTTATGTGTTTTATTTCATTTTATATGTTTATTTGTGTACCTTTATTTCTTTACGAGTTATTTTTACAATAATTATATTTGTAAAATTTTGTAGTATTTTATGTACACCTATAAAGAAGCATAAAATAATTTCAAGTATTTTGTAGGTAAAATAGGCAAGGAACTGTAATAACCTAAATCATAATTAAAAATATAAAACCAAAATAATATTTATGTTAATTAATATTAATTTAATTATTATAGTTAAAACGATTGGTGAATCAATAAACATCTACTCTATTATTAATAAGTAATAATAATTCATGGTGTTAAACACATCATCAAAAAACTATAATTGTATTTTATCGTTTCCATATATTTAATAGCCTTCATCACAATATAATTATTTTCATATTTCCATGAATTATATACATGATAAAATTTTATCTTTGTAATCAGACCCTGAAACAAAATATTTCTTAAAGAATAGAAAAAATTATTATACTAATACAGGTATTTAGATTTCAGTAAAATTTATATTTTAATTCATAATGTCATACGCGAATATTTATGTATTTAGAAAATCAGAAAAATGAAATTATATACACCTAACAATATATGCTCTAAGGTTAGGATGTATGATGTATTTTCACAATACTATTAAATTAATTCAAATTAAATAAATATATTATGCATTTATTCTGTTTAAAGATTCATATCCTAACAGCATATAATATCCGCTGCAATATTAATTTTAAATTTATTTCGATTATTAAATAAATAACAAATCCAAATGTATTATTTGGCAATAACTTTAATAGTATTATGTACAAGAATTAATTTAATAAATTTAAGTATTTTACAAGTGGGTGACATACTACTACAGCTGTAGTATGACTCCCCGCGTGCTTTGCTGGTTTCGACAATTTTAAATATATTTTAATATATCTTGTACGTAGCTAGTAAAAAAAAATAAAAATAAAAAACTGTCTACGTATTTATTTTATTGGCTACATAATGGAATATTTTACGAGGAAAAGAGTATTGTAAGACTTCTATTATTTATTATAGATACACACACATATGGATCCGAAGAGGAGGAAAAAACGATTGTCTTAGAGCCAGGGTCAACGTCAAGAGCTTTAGGGACGGGTTTGACTGCAACACAAATATATTTATGTGTATATACCTTTAAACGCATACTAATTAAGTGGTTCAAACTTACCCCGCACAGATGGGTTTAGTATACGTCAAAGATTGTAACTTTAAGCACCGAAGTCACTATAGATACTTTCCATTCGTTAAATAAAAACGCATCGAACGTCACACATTACAACGTACAGATAAAACTCATTACACGTGCCCATGTAATAACACTCGTAATTGTATGTAGATTTATATTTTTTATACAGTACCGTTCTTTCTCGTACGTTTAAGTTGGTGCAATACGGAATAGTGAGAGGTAGTACAGGTGCTCTAACGATAATTATGATCGCGATGACGTCGATTGCTGCCGCTAGTGTGCAGAGACTGGATTCGCCGTCAACGTTATATATATGTATGTATGTATGCGCACGTACATACACACATACACACACATACACACGCGCGCACACACACACACACACACACACACACACACGCACACACATACACACACACACTCTCTCTCTTGCATAGCTTAAACAGCAGCCAAAGCAATAGTCGGTAGGTACATGATGACGACAACGACGACGAGCATTGTTCTGCAATTAGACATGGAGCCGCTGGCTGTAGTCCGGCTACTGGAATTGATCTTCACAGCCTCCGGACCAATCGATTTTCATTATATTATTATTATTATACACGTTTTTTCTTCTTTTCCAACGATGCGTGTGTTTGTGTGTATGTGTGTGAGTATCTGTACATACGATTTTTTTCTTTTCTTTTTACACATATATGTATGTATACGCTTACGTCGCGCGTCTTCGCGGTCATTATTAATCATTATTTTATGGTCGCGCGCACATACGCATATAAACTGAGCAAGAGAGAGAAAGAGAGAGAGACAGAAACCAATGAAAAACCACAATAATATAATATAATATAATATAATAACTACCGAAAAAAAAAACTATAATAATGAAAGGAACGAAATTATATACAAGTAGATACTGCAGCTACTTCTAGTGTATGGACCAGGCGTGGATGACCATTGTATACGAAATTTTATATTTATATACATACATATATATATATATATATATATATATAGATGTATAGATTATTTTTATTTTTTTCATTGGTCTTTGTTCTTCACGGTGGTTTTATCGTGCGTGCCTCATTAACGACACTCTAATTATTAATTTTCCTTTCACACGTATATAGACCTAAAAAGCGTGCTCCATTTCCTCCTCGCGCCCACCCCCGTGCCCGACAACCATTATACATAGGTACACGTATATATCTACACGGCAAGCTGCCGCAATCACGTATATTTTATTATTAGTCGGGGGGAATAATTAATAAAAATAATAATAATAACGCCGCCGCCTCCTCCGCCGCATTCCAACGGATCTCACGCGCGCAGCACCATCATCCAGCTAGACTCATTTTTACGCGTGTGCAGCGTACACCACCCATAGGTGTAGACTACTTGTCACTTATTACCATTATTTGTATCGTCGTCGTAGTTCCACCACATAACCGTATTATTACAACGCTTCGTCGTCTTGAAAACCGTGAAAAACCGACTGCACCGGTCCTTGGGAAAGTCGTCGGTACCTTATGTCCGACCAGAATAACAATATAAAACAACATAAACTATGCGCACACACAGTTGACGACCGAGTCCAGCGTAATACTTAACAGCATTCGCGCTCGCACACAACCATTATATTATGATATTTTGTTAAGAAAATGACTAAACGAAACTATTATTCGTACATGTTTGAATTATGCTCGTGTGTGCGTGTGCGTGCGCGCGCTCACGTGAATATATGTACAGTTCGCGACGGAAAATTTTTACAAAATTTTACCGTCACGCCGATTTTAATTCGAATCGTTAAAAAATAATTCCCCCGCACTATATAAGTATACAGCATATATTATGTATAGATATTATATCTTGTCCGTCATCGTTTCTGTTGCACTACGTATTCTTATCGTGTATGTTTCGACGCGCGAATTATAATACCACGCAATCGTGGTTCGTAGAATATATTAAAATGAATTAACAACAAATGGAAATCATTGTAAAAGTCGTGTACCTAATGGCTAATAACAATTTCTCTCTTAGATTTACATAGGTTATGTTAGGTGTCATTACGTTACAGCTGCAGCCGTCTACTATGGTTCATAATAAAGAGCGAATTGCATGTGCGCTAGGAGAAAAAATAATATGTGTTAAGAGTACGAATGTAGTGTTCCGTTGCACTACGCACGAGAAAAGCAAAAAATACACTTCTATGATTTAAAACTATACTCCGGTGGCTCTATAATAATATTGTTATTATTGTCGTCGTTATATTAGACGAATAACATTTGTTTTGACTTGTATAGTTTCATTCTGAAGAAATAATTTTTAACAACAACAAATTTTTAAATCAACGCCATTTGAATACGATAATAGACTAAAGTATACACATTTAACAACTTAACAACATATTGTTCAATCGTAATCGTATACAAATTAAAACACACCAGTTTGTTTTAAAAAAAATAAATAATTGCTCAATTTTGTGGCCCCGTGAACTTGCTTCTGTTTGTATTCGATACGCTTTTGCCTAGTATAATATATATATTAATATACAATTTTTATTCATAATAATACTATTACATGGAACGCCTAAATTGTTAATTGTATGTGTTTATCATAAACGTAATTTCTAGAAACGTAATCTTCAAGTGAATATGAAGAGTCTTGTTAAAATCAACATATAGTTTACTATAGAATATTCTCGTACATATATTTAACATGATTTAAAACCTTGCCAGCACTTTATATACATATAATAACAACAGGTAAACATTTTTTAGAAAAACAATTGTATATTTTCAATATACTTTATTCCTACGTCAAATAATGCTAAGATTGATGTGTATCAAGATACTCAGATATCTTATATTCGTTTGTAAATTTCACTAACATACATTTGTAACAGTTCGGATAACAATCTCTGTACCAGACTTATATTTTTGAACTTTATTTAAAATAAATTACTAGTCATACTAGTTTATGTGCATTAATCCCATTCCAATGAGAATTACGCGCATTAGTACGTATACCATATACAAATATATACACTTAACATATACATGCACCAAAGTATAAAATATGTACGTATAACCTAACATACGTCTCGTGGTTATTTATGTCTGCTCGACACGTTGATTTATAATTAGTATGTAGCATTAAAAGTATTTAAAACGAATGTAAAATAAAATTAATTTACTAGTAATTTATGTTAATTTCATACGGAAAAAAAATTGTTCAATAATATTTCTTTCGACGTTCACCCGCCACAATCACCTTCCACCGCGTTTTTCTAATGACCGCGTACAGTGTACAAGGCAAAATATATCGATACAAATATTATAGATTTCAGATACAGATATTATGTATATCATCTACTCTCTCGACAAAAATATTTGTTTTAAATTACATTGATTGCAATAATTGCTATACAATTATTATAAATACAATTATGTGAAAAATTATAACCACAGGAATCGATTCCAGTGATAATACATCTACGATATAAGAGTATATTTTTATAATTATATTCTATGTCGAGTGGCAAGCGAATTTTATCGGAAATTACAGTTATTGTATAATCGTTTACTTCTATGCTTTCGAAATTCAATTATAATCGAATTTTGAATAAAATCAATAGATTTGATTAAAATTGTATTAATATTGTTATAAAATTCTAATATTATAATATAGTACTTAAAAATTAAATTAAAATTAAAATACCAAAGAGAAGGTGCATATTACATCCTAAATATTATTTATTATTATTATATATTAAATTCCCAAAGTTAAATTTATTTTTAAAAGATGATTAAATCGGAAAAGTTTTATGTACATTGTGTAATGTAGTTTTTCCTTTAAAAAATAGTAGTCGTTCAGATATTAAAAGGCACGTAAGATATAAATATTATAACACTAGATCAGTAATAATTCCTAAATCAACATTTCAATAAGGATTCTTGTACATAATTTCATACATTTCTTCTACAAAATCACAAAATATTATACTTAATAAGTTCTTCAATAAAATATGAAAAATTTAAAAGCGAAGATATATAATCTACATCAAAATCAATGAAGAAGTTTTAAAATAATTAAAGTGTTTAATAAAAATTTAAAAAGTGTTTATTTTTATTTTTAAAAATTAAGTTTAATTTTAATTAATTTTGTTACGGTTAAGAATGAAAATTAATATAATGTATACGTATAATTTACAAAGTTAAAAGGTAATATAGGCGTGACTTTGAACAATTAAAAAAAAAAAAACAACTATAATATTCAATTAAATAAATATTACTTAGAGTGTATCACTGAAATTTTTTTATCCTGTTGTTTATCTATAAAATATGGTCACCCTATTGTAACGTAATATAACACTTTGTACTGTTCTATACACTCTCACATCGACAGAAGAAATTATTTCTAGTATAAAAATATGTTTTTCTCATGAAACGTATAGAAACATTAAAAATAAATCACAGATTTAATAAAATGTGACGATCTTATCGCGTAATGTTTTAACGAATTCGAACTAATGGAAACAAAACCGCGGTCGCTGTTGTGTGATTATGGTCTTTGTTTGTTTTTCGTCCGTACGCGCACACGCAAGTGTAACTATTACAACGTGAGAAAAACGCTGCAACGGGTAATTATTTCGTATTCTTATTTTTTCATTTATTTATTTATTTATTTGTATATATATATATATATATATATATATTTTTTTTTTTTAATACGATATGACGTCGTAATTACACTGTACGCGACGACACACGTTTAAACGCTGCAGCGTCTGCGTGTGCGGTAAAAACGCATAATTACATTCTCACCTGTTGTACGCGTATAATACGCGGCCGACGCGTTTCCCCCGAGTGAATGCCGCACTGCTGCGGTACGCGCGTCGCGCGCTTTATGCGTGGTACCTACCCGGCGTACGTGTGCGCGTATTATAATACATGCGTGCGCAATCGGAAGTTCTTTGGCTATTCGGTTGGGCTAAAGATGTGAGGGCTCACGGAAAACGACTCTCGTGCCGGAGGATCTGTTTTAGGCCGTCCGACGGAAACGCACTGGAATTATAAACGTATAAAACGTCGACATACACGTACGGCACGCGCAGAAAAGTTGTAGAAAAAAAAAAAGCGTACAATCTCGCACAATCAAAACCGAGCGTACAACAGAACGCGTCGCGCTGTTACCGTCGGAAAAGAACGCGACCAATTATAATCGTCACGTGTACCTAAGATCCCCCCGACGACACGGTAAAATGTGTAACACGGTACCGCGGATATATATTCTAATCCTCCCCGACCATCACCATCCATCACAACCGATTTCAAGCGTCACGCACCGCGACGGGATGATCCAGTTTCGTGTAATTCGTTTCATAATTATTATGCGGTATAGTTTTGTTACTCGACGGTTTCGCGAAGATCGCTCGGACAAAACTCAATATACATCAATGTTTATACACTAGAACGCTGGACTTTTAGATAATTAATGGGCCCATTCAACCTATGGCGTAGTATATTACACAACAATACTACGTAATGAAAGCTTTCTCAGAAATTCTAACGATACATTCGCGCCGGATACACGAATAATAATGTACGCAGCCGAAAATTATTACACTTTTTTACAACAAGCATAGATTTTAATTTACGTGTTACGTACATAGCATGAGTAGCGGAAAAACTTACGATTTCATAAACACGCTGATAATAGTTCACGTAAAAAACGATTGTGAACAGTATAAAAAAGTGCTCGTATGATGCTGGAAACTCGTAAATAAAACCTTTACGTATTGTACAAAACCCACGAGTGTTCGTCGCAGAAAATCGTAGAATGGTAGTTTTCCGTGGCTTTATTCACCGATATGGTGTATCCTTAAGTCAAGAAATGTAAGTATATGCGGACATAGCAAATAGTAGACACCGAACAGAGTGTTTGTCACGAACAAAATTTACGCGTACACTTTCGCTCGCGATTCGGGTCGAAAAGATCATTGCTTGCCGACTGCATTGTACTAAGCAGTTGTTCGTTATAATTTGTTTTAAGGAACATAATTGCACAGAGGTGACCTAAAGTTACTGGACCAAAACACTGCAGATAATTTCAGAAGGTGAAAAAAACCAGGGCTCACCACCTATAAGCTACATTAATAGTGAGACGCTCCCTTCCGAGTTGCGAAATCTTTGTGTGTCCATATCGTTTAAATTGAGTGAAATAACTCTGGCGTTTTACGCTGGCGTGGATTCAGGATTTCAGGATTTGGAACTTGTGAAGGAGTGAGGGGAATGAGCAAGGTTTTAAATTATCAGGATTAATTTGTCGGTCCAATAGAAGGGAACCAGAGATAGAGTAGATACTTAGGGTTCATTATTCAATTTATATATCTTTCTTCTGAGTTGGCATTCTTTAAGAATAAATAAACAAAGACACATTGGATTCGGCTTAGAGGACTTCCAGTCTACTCTTAATTAAAATACAATATTCGAGTTTTAGTTTAATTTATGTAATGAACTGTTTAATAATGTGTTTTAATAATGCATTTTTGAATGGAAGCATTGCACCTTTTAACTGACGCTCATCTTCACCCAAACAGTCGCAAAATCGCAGTGGAGCGCGTACATAATAAATAGTTTCGTGATAATAACTGAGTATACTGGAACTATCTATATACACCGCAGCTTACACAAATACGCGAGGAATTCGATGGGAAAAAATGAATAACGTCTTTGAAAACGTATATCAATACATTACATGCGTTTTGTGCATACACGAATCCGGTCGTAAATGTTTGTATACGACGTGTTTATCATAATACTGTATCATGGGAGAGTACATAGACGATTTATCCGTACAGTTGACTACCTGTATAATCATAGAGAAAATTAGATTCACATATTCACGCAATATTCATGTGCATTTACTGCAGTAATAATTATATTTACGTATACTAGTGGTGTTCGCCATAAAATTACAACAGAGAAAGAACGCCGTTTACTATTCTTCGAATATTTAACAGCACCTAAGAGAATTTATTTATATCCTTTATATTTTAAAACAACACATTGTACTGCCATGTCATCGTCGTAGGTCGAAATTAATTTTAATACATTCTTTTTTCTTTTCCTTTTATTTTTTAACAGGAAATATTACGCTTTTTAACGGTTGAAAAGTGAAAAAAGATAGTACATGCTGACTTGGCAAAGCTAATATTTCAATGTATCTCGAAACGTTAGCACTAAAAAAAATAAATATTTTTGTATCCAATTTATATTTTACTGTTGTTGGTCAACCTTACAATATAATTTTATAAAGTATTGATACCTTTTTCATTTGAGTAAAACAAAAATATTAGAATTTTAGTTTATTTAACACTTAAAGCCGATTAAAATTAATTAATTATTAGTAATTGAATGTCGTTAAGTTTGAAAATAATAATCAATACCTAGTACAATACTACTTGGTACATTACAATAATCTTAAATATTTAGTCGTGATACAGATCATTTAATGTTGTATGTATTATCATTTTAGATGAACGAACGCATGGTTATATTTTTGTTCTATAAACAATGGTCGACACGTTCTATTATTAATACAATGCATTTTAATATTACGGTATGTTCGACGGTGATGCATAAATATACACATTTGAAAATTAAAAATAAAAATAATAAGAAGACCAAAGACTGTATGTTATCCTTTTTTTTTTTTATTAATGATATGCGTTAGTCACTAAAATACCTAAACGAAACCCAATGAAAGAATGTTTGTAATTTATTCGTCTGAAAGAAAAAAAAATATGAGTACCTAATTAAACAGATAGATTGAATTCTTCGACGCACTCGGTCCGCGTCAGATGGTCCATAACAAATCTACATAAAGTATATGGGTACATATTTTAATTTGCTTTTTTTTTAAAAAAAAAAAAGGCTCTTCCACACATGTATAAATACTATATATGTATATACGAGTAAATATTTATAAATCATAGTAAACGTTTTAATTAAATGTTCCAACTGAACTCACACGTTATATACTATCATTTATTATAAGACGAGAGCGATGTTATTTTCGAAAATATTCCTTGGCACCGCGCAAGAAATGGAAACCAATAAGTCATTTAAATCACGCGTTTTATTTAACACGTTATGGTGAATAATGAATTCGATTATCGTGCATTATTAAAAAACGTACATATTTCAAACTCGTGTACATACATTGTCATTTGTTTTTTTGTCAAACGTGTACTCGTATACGCTGCGCGGCGACCTTGTTCGAAGTGAAACCAATGTCGAATAATATGGATATAATTACAAATAAATTGTAACACAATAAGCATACAATTATGTTCTGTACATGATATTGAAACATGTCCTTTATTACGCCGGTCGTGCGGTTAACGTTAAAGAAATTTGTCGAAGAACTTTCGATTCGCGTACGACCGTAATATTTCGTGTAGGGGTGATGAAAGCGCAGTGTATGTGCACGTTCTGAACATGGTGCGGTGCACGACCAGTACCTACCAATAAACGGTCGTGACGAAAACTCAAAAACGTCGAACCGACGGTACGCGCAGCACCGCGCGATACGAGTATATGTGTAGCTATAATATGACATTTGATATTTTCTAACGCGTTTCTTATACATCTTCTTATTATTATTATTATTATTATTATTGTTGTTAGTCTTCGTTGTCGTTGCACTCGTCGAACGCAGCCGATGCACACGATGTCGTCTCACCACCGACAACCACCCTTCGTCTCGAATAATGCATAACGTTGGCCGCGACGGACGTCTGACAAAATACGTTCTAACCTGCAAATATCACGACGCACACACGCACGTCGTTTATTAACCGAAACGTGTTACGAATCGTTTCGGCTGCGGCGGCGGCGGTGGCGGTAGAGGTGGTGGATACATTCAAATCAATCAACCGCATTGAAAACGGACCCCCGACGGACGGGCGAGTCGAGTTATGATGATGGTATGCGCGCACACGCGGCGGCTAACATTCCGGTTCCGTTCGGCCCCCACGGCCGACCACCGTCTCCGTGCCGTTGCCGTTTAGTCCAGCACGATAATTAAACAATTATATTGCTCAGATTTTTATATTTTTTATTTTTTAATTTTTTATTATTATTATCATATCATCATAGAAGAATGCTGGGGTAGTACGCCGCCGTCGGATAACGTGCGTATAGGTACACACATAATGTTATATGTATACATATATATATTTATATTGTAAATAAGTAAAGAAACGCATGATTTCGTGATCGGTCGGTTACAGAAGCAGCGCCTCGAGTGAAACGAAATCGTAAAAGGATCGATCGAGGAGGGAAAAAATCGAAACGCTTATGTATTATTTATACGCACACGTATCATCATCGTAATGTATCATAATTGCGGTCGGAAACGTATTTTAATCGTACCAGACGTTTTATTCGATAATCGCGGGTTATCGCGTCGTGTATAATATTCGAAATGCGAGGCCGCGTTTATTAAATAAAAAAAAAAAAATAACTCGAATCGGAAAACAAGAAATTATCTATTCCTCCTCGGTGGGTGGAAAAACGTCCGAATACGTCGAATTACGTCGGGCGTGTGTGTGTGTGTGTGCGCGCGCGAGTTAACCCGCCTATAAGATCGAGGCCCGGGGGCGCGCGCGCGGTATTCCGCCGACCGATCACGCGGGCGCGACGCCGTCGTTTGCCGATCATTGTTATTACGTATTGTTGACCGACGGCTCTCGATCGGTACACGACTACCGGCAGCTGACATGGGTATTAGGAGTGCGATCCGAGGAGAGGAGAAAAAATTAAATTATAAATATCAAACAACGACTCGCCACCGAAAACGTTAAGATTACACGATGTACACGTGAAATACGCACCGCGTAAGTACGTGCGCACTAATCGCGGGACCACTCGTGTGTGCAATTATATGCAAATGTGTACGGTATTATTTGAGCGTCGGGGAATATCGTGAGAATTGATCGTTTATTGACAGCTACACACGATGCATGATATAATATGTATATTTATGTAAAATGCTCGTACCGAAACAGTCGGTGAACCCGTGCCCCGACCGTCGGACTAGATCGAAACGTTAAGGATTTAATATCATGGCACGGTCGTCTTCGTCGATTTTATACACACTGATGAATGTACTAATTGACCGGGTCGTCGTAGTCATAGCGGCGGCGTAAAGAACAATACAATAATAACAAAAATAATAATAATAATAATAATAATAATAATAATAATGGTAATGATAATAATAGAGCCGAACTAATCACTGTAGGATTGCAGAGAGGACCTGTAACAGCAGATGTACCGCCGTCGCTGGAAAACAAAAGTCTTCTGTCTGCGCGGCCTATACCCAAACAGCGGTTTCCTTAAACAATAATCGTGTTTAATGACGGACCGACACACACACACACACACACACACACACGCATAGAGTCGGGAAAGACGAAAACGATCTGCGCTGCAGTTACAGACGATTAGATACCTAGAGGATATTCTGTCGTCGACGTCTCCGGTCGCCTATATTATTCCTTCCGCGATTCAGATGCTTTTTTTTATCCTCCGTGCACCTGCAAGCGCGCGTGTCCTATTTATCAGCGACAGAACTTCCGTAATATTGTATTGTTGTTCGCCGTTGCATTTCGGTTCGTAATCGCCACCGCGACTGATTACATTTATGCGTAATACTGTTCAGTTGCTAACGTCAAATTCTACGTTTATTCGTTTGTACACGATAATATAATCCCCGCGAAAGCGAACGTCACATTTCTTACGGTCAATATTTCCGTAATAAAAATAAATAACGGTTTCCGTAACGTTACGATACTCTAGTATTATCTCACGAGCAATTTATCTACATAAAGAAATCTCCTGCTCCATCTCCTGATATGTTTGTAAATTTGTATCGCTATTTGATTATTTTACTTAGGTCTACTTAATCGAACTCGATCAATCTTAGCTAATGTTTTTAAAATTCTGAACACGACAAAAAAAATGTACAACGTTTTTATTTTTGTCTAAATTTAGTTACGAGTAAAAAGAGTTTGGATACTTTGCTTTTTTTATAATTGAAATTTTAACTTCGTACTGCACTTTGAAAATATTAACGTTGGACTTAGTGATTTTTAAGTAATTTATCATATACAATTTTTAGCTCCATCTAGTATTTTGAAAGTTACTGAAATATTGGTTATACCTATTATAGTTATAAGCCTTGATATTATTATTATAGCCTAATATATGTTATCAAGGTTGAATGAGTCATTTTCTTACTATATATTACTAACCTAAAATTTATATATATAAAAAAAAAAGGCAAACAACAATATTTCTTTTTTATAAATGTTTAATACTTATTTTAAAGACGCTCAATAGACATAAAATATAAATTGAGTTTCACTCAGAACTGTTTTCTTGGTGCAATGATTAATCGTTGTTTTACATTTTTTTTTTTTAGTGAAGTAAGTCAGCAAGACAACTACCCAACAACCAGTCTCTCAATAGCTATAGTCCAGTTAGTACCTTTTTTCTATTGATGCAGTCAATTTATATTGCGTTTCCAGGGATCGATAATCCTACATTTCCGGCATCATCAGACGAGGTTTGGACAATGCAAACACAGTGGTATAGTTCATTATGTATTAAATGCAATAAGAAATAGAAAAATCTTGGCGTCCTTTATAATTTCGGTGCCTCAAGTTCTACATGTGTCTGAAAGCCGAATGGTTCACCCGTAGACATTTGACTCTGAATTATACAGAAAAAGTGTGGTTTTACTTCCGATAAAGGACAGGATTGCAGTATAATAGAATGAAACGACGAGAAGAACCAAGGGGAGCCATCCATCAATCATCCCTCCCCGAACGACCATTACTGCGACTGATTCCAGAAACAAAGCGCTGGTATACACGGTGTATATCAGGAAAGGAGCGTGTGTAGCAACATGCTAAATCACTCGATGGTAATATTATATTCCGATCGTCATTCGTCCTGATCTATTCGAATAATATGGAAAATATATGTACAGAATATGGTTTCTCAATGGCCAAAACATTGGATAATTCAACATGCAGACGACAAAAACGAATACCACTTTGGATAGTCAGCCGCTAATGAGCACACAATTAACGTGAATAGCTTTATGCGCAGTCGACGGCAGCGTGTCAATTTGTATATTTTATAAATTATGTATTTTGTGTGTGGCAAGCGATCTAACTCACGTTAAGACGCCTTAATTCGATTCGTTTTATCTCCCTTCTGTACCGCGCGCACAGCATGGCAAATTAAGTGTCTCTGGACGAATACTAATTTGGAATACGTGTAATGCTCATTACAAAATCGGAATCAAATCTAATGACTATAATACTGATTTATAGCCACCACGCAAGTTGTGCAAAAAGTAAATATTCCTAGTTCTACGTGAACGTTATGAAATACACGTGTAAAAATACAATCATTTACCTACGTAACCCGTAAGACCATATATGAATTGTTTAAAGCTACTGAGGTACTCAACGTTTTAGTTTTATAAAAAAAAAAAAAAAATGAAAATGAAATGCCCTTTAAATGTTGACGCTCCAGGCAGCTACTAGCTACCTACTTCGTTTGTACGTAAATATTATATAGAAATCCGTCTCTGTCCGTAACAAATCGACACCAGTAATTATTTTAACGGTTTCCGTCGATACATTATTATTACTGCTATGTATCTATGCGCGGATAGATGCATATACATCCAATCTATAAGAACGCGCACAATATACCTACACGTCCATGTCGGACATACGTGCATATACGTTTATTATATATTACACGGGAACCTATATATATATGTGCATCGGCTACTAGTGTTTAGGAGACCATTTTTCATCATAACGTCGTTCATTTACCTGGTTACGTATGTATATGTGTATGTATATATTTGTGTGTGTGTGTGTGTGTGTGTGTGTGTATTGGAATGCCAATCGGTTTTACGTGTGGGCGAAACACACTTGACCCAAACCGTAGGGGGTACTGTGCGCGACGGATGACGACGACGACGACGACGAAGGACCTATAAGATAGGGGTGGGGTGGTCGGGGTGAGGACACTGTTGCATCGGCCGACCGATATTATAATATATATGTATATAGGCACATTTATTATTATAAATACGAATGTGTATGTGTGTGTGTGTGTGTGTGCGTATACGTTATGTACAGGTAACGATGGTGAACGGTGTAGGGCGGGTGGTCAAACAGGTACCGGTGAGTCTGCCGGGGACGGGATCGGAACGCGCGCGTGCGTGCGTGTGTGTGTATGTGTGCGCGCACGCGGACAAACAATGGTAATGGAATGCACGCTGCAGTGTACTGCTGCTGGCGGGGACCTATATGAGTTGCGTACGTTATGAATCTCCTACACATCACGCGTACCCACCCGTGCACCTCTGTGTGTGTGTACATGGATAATATGTGCGTATGTATACGTTCGTGCGAGACACCTGGACGACATAAACAATACTCGGGCGCGCGCGCGCTAGCACCTTGTGCCGTGTATAATGTATAATTTCGAACCTACGCACGGTGTGTGCACGCTGAGGCGCTGAGGCCGCAACACGCGCGGAAAACGAAAATCCATCGCGGAAAACAGTCCGTGTACGTTTAAATGAAAAATACGTTGCAACGAATTACGGTTTCGGTGTATGAACCGTCGGCCATATTTTTCAGACTCATTCCTTTATTGCTTTACGTTGGTTAAAGAAAGTCGGAAGTATTGCTACAACTTCCTACGGAAACCAAGGTTCACCGGGTATCGTAATACATGCGCATAAATGTGATTTCAAGATTAATTTTTATAGAAATGGCCTACGGTAACGGAACCCTTGTACACCACCGTAATTCGTATCACGAATCAAGTTATATTTTCAAATTTAAATTTATCCTTTCAGTGTAGGCATATGTATATATATATTTACACGAGGAACAACACAAGTGAAAATGTCGAGTTATCAGTAATAAAATAAGAGTTTTATTTCTGGTGTACAATTTTTTCTTATAAAGTTGAAAAAAAACTTCGGAAATTATTCGAGAGATTCAAACCCTTCAACGCATATTATACGCCTGCCATATTGTATATATGATGTTGGTAATTCCAAACGGTTGGTACGTTGCACGTTATATACTTATTGGCTAGACTTTTAGAGTATGTACTATATTATAGTATAGTATATATATATATATATATATATATATATATCTTATAGTAACTATAAGATGTCAAATGGCGTGTTCAAAACAATGTTACTACTGATAGATATGGTACAAATTTGAAAAAGAAAACAATCGTAGTTCTGTAATATCTTTGTTAAAAATTATTTTTGGAAGACGAAGTACTGTGATCCCCGCTAACCCCGTAGCCTATATTTTCGACTCGTTCGTATCACAAAAAGATCGTGTTAATGTATAAATATTTCCATTTATGTACCAATATAATGCACGCACACTTGGGCACATGGCTGAAAACCGGACAGGAGTACAATAAGATATGTCTTCGCCGAGCATATTATGTACAACGTCGCTGCACAAACAGACTCCTATAGAGCTGTACATGTCTGCGGTGTTATAACGCGCGAACGAATATACGCGTATGACGGGTATAGCTGGTACGTGACCACGGCAGAATACGGCCACTGCGGCGGTGGGTGTGGTAAATGGGGTATACGGTGGGCCCGTACCGGCAGCAGGTGTCGATTACCTTGTTATACCTTGTTACCACCGACGCCCCTACGCGACTGCATCACATATATATATATATATTAATAAGTACAATGTACATGTGTACTGCAATATAATATGTAGTACAGCAGGTACGCGTGATGCGCGTTTAGGATGTCTAACGAACAAACGATATTATTTTAGTTTCCAACCGATTTGTTTTCACCATTCGGACTGACCCGAAGTCATATGTTTGCCGCTGCATGCACGTTTTGGATTATTATTTTTCTACGTATCAATTAAACGTGCCAAGGTGATGTTGTGATTCGTCGGCCGCAGTGGTATATCGGGTTCTGCGGTTATCGTTAAAATATAACGACTATAATATGTAGAGACATTCACATTTGTATACGCAATAGGACTACGTATACATTTCTATCATTGTAAATGCGTCAAACATTTCGTGTGAGACCATTATTTTGAGCTATACATATATATATAAACATATATAGAGGAATTGATTTTTTACTTCGACCCAACGGTGTGTTACAATGCCTAATCGAACACGTCGAATACGTGGGCCGTCGTCGTAGAGCGATTTCATACCGGAATGAGAATTCAACACTCCGTAATATATGGTCATTAACAAGTAAATAAATACATTAGTGCGTATAAACATTTGATTATAGAAAATATACTACTATAAAACCAATGCGGTATGAACATGTATAGTGTAGTACACTATTAGGTCGTAAAATCGTCTGGAAAAGTAAGTCACCGATGATATTATTAGAAAGTACATAAAAAATAAAATAATTCTCAATAAAAGTGTACAAGTCAAAATGCAGTCGGTTGAGCTGTTGTGAGGTGTTCGTTTTCGAAGAAAATATCGGATATAATTATACACGAGCGATTGTCTACACTTATTATATTTACTGTTTTCAATTTACACGAATCGTGGTAGTGTAGTCAAAAGTATTAGTGCACGCGTGTGTTGCACTATGTTATTATTGTGTCTTTTTCAAAACGAGTATATGTAATTGCAATTCTCCGAAAAAAAAAAAAATAAATAAAAAATCGATTGTAACCATCGACGATGTTGGTGGATATGTACGGTATACGAATGTCGAATTCAACAAATAGGTTTCCCGCGGATAACGATAAAAATCGTATACAAACTGTGACAGACGCACCGTAATCGACAAACTGTTTTTCACTTTACGGAACGAAAGCAATCCTATTTAATCACGTGAAACGTTATTTTATAACAAAACCAATTAAATCGTATTTTATTTCATTTGTATTATTATTATTGTTGTTGTTATTTTTTTTCCTAGCGTGTAGGTTTCGTCGGTGTAATAACATCCAAAATACTGCAGAAATTTTCTCGTACAGAGTAAAATTACGTGTGCCAATTAAACTCGTGTTGTATTTATTAATATACAACGGCAACAATGTATTCGTATAAAAAAAAAAAAAGTAGAAAGCGGCCACAATATATAAAAATAAACCCATAAATCCAAATAAATATGTGGCGTAAAATGTACAGATATCGCGTGTCTGCGATGATATTCGATTGAATGTTTTGTTTGAAAAAGATCAAGTCGTGAAAAGATACGATTTACACGTAAAAATATAATACGTCCGCACGGACAACACAGAACGAGGATAAATGAACAGAGTTTGACCCGATCTATCGACACGGCCAAACACCGATATACGCATGTATATTCTATTATAGTTTATTAATTTATTTTTCGAAGGATGTGTACATACGCATACGTGTAAGCACTCACACTCACACACATACGTATACAAAAATCGCGTACGGAATATTACGAAACGCAAAACGTGATGAACAATTAAATTTGTTTAATCAAGCAGACCGCCACATATATTATAGTAGCTAATGATCGACGAATTAATCGCAAGCATACACATTGGCGTGTGTAGTGAACAGACACACACACACACACACACACACACACATATACACATGTATATATACGTACGTATATAGATACTGAATAGCCAGTAACCTTGAACGGTACACACAAACACGCCGTCGTCTATTAATTTTTAAAAGTATCATATTAATGTATTTATATTTAATTTCGTATTCAATCCCAATGACATTATATTCATTTGTGCTACACTAACAATAATATTATACATAATATATGAGTTTGACGAAGAAAATTTCATAATTTTTATTTGTGTTTTGTCTTCTAAAATGATACCTATTATACGCAAACTTATTCATTACGTTATTTATACACACATATGAAATGCATGTATAATATGCGCGTATTATTGTAAACGTCGCCGCCTTGCGAAGGTCTTTTTGCACGTGGTGAATCCAAAATTAATTACGTGTTTTTGTGCGCGTTTACAATATATTATGCGTACACTTTTGAACGTTTTTGAATATATTATAGTATCGACGGTTGGCGATCTCCGTCCGAGAACGGATTCGGAACAGATACGAAGAGATAATAGGCACGGAGCTGCCGGTACGTGTGTACAATTACTACTGTGCGCACACGCAAAAGAGTACGAACGAAAAAAAAAATAGAAAAAAAGGAAAGAATGACAAAAAACAATATAATAAGAGCGAAAATAATAAAACGTTATACATGCGATTGGAATAATGCGCAAGATAACGCTACGCGTCTGCATAAAAACCCGCGTAATATGTTTAACATTACCATATTGTTCGAGTGCGCTAGCGCACGCGCAAAATCTCACACACTAACCATGTAGGCAGTAGTATCACGTGTATGTGATATCGATACTGCGCTATAAATGTACCGGTGTTTAGATTTTTTTCGCTAGGGTCCGGTTAAAATGTTCATTTCGACACCACTGCGATCTACACGTACGCGCATGCCGTGCACTTGTCTGCGTAAAATCATACCTTATGCGAAGATTATTTAATTCTACCGTTTAATGGACGGTTATTTATGCACGTCTGCAGTTCAAACGGAACGTTTGAAAAGATACGACGCAGTCAGGAGCGAACGCAAGAAAAAATTTCGAGAGGGGGGGTTGGAAAAAATGTAAGTTGTTCATAAATAGTATGCTCAATTGCTCATTATATAATGTATTTAAATATATCTATGTATTTTATTTGGAAGACTCATGGAAAAGCTTGTAATAACTAATAACTTTGTAGGTCAGATAATTTTTTTTTGATACTTCGGAAGAAAGGGGTAGAATATCTAACCTTCCCCCTGTGTTCGCTGCTAATCGTTGCATAATAAGTATAGTATAAAGCAGTACTAGTATGTTGTTTCTTTATATCTCCGGTGTATAATTGATACTATTAGGACCTGGATGAAAGCATCGAATTTACTCGGAAACGTTAAAGTCTCCTCGAATCAATTATGCTCCACATGTGATGTGATCGAATAAAAGTAGCTTAAATAATTCAATACAGTCTATGCATAATCTATAATAAAATATATAATTGTTTATGTTCATATACACGAGACTTATTATCTCGCTTGTTTCCAAAATGTTATTTGATCTTTTCCAAATATCGCACATTGTATTTGCTCTAAATATATCGTTCATATATTCAATAATTTATCCTTATAGAATAATTTTATAGAACATTTAACTGTGTAATAAATAATTGTGTTTATAAAAAAAAAAAAAATGAATATGAGGAACGTGTCTTCTAAAGAATTTTGAATATAAAAAAAAAAAACAGTTTTTATTATAAGTATTTTAAAGCTCAATAAAGAGAAAAAAAATCATCGAAAACTCCATACTAAACAAATAAAAATAAACTTAATGTACCTATTTTAAATCTTAAAAATTAATCATAATTTTGTTTTTAATGAACCACTCTGCATATTATGTACCTATATTATGCCAACAGGTGGTATGTATTTATAAATATGATTGCTTTTAAATCAAATAGACCGAATATTAAAGAATTCCTTAATTTTAGTAAACATATTAGGTATAAAAAAATAATAACAAGAATAATAATTTCAATATCAACCAGATGGCTATAGTAAACGAGAACCGGAATTTTACGTATGATTTTGGTACATTTCAAATAAATAATACAAATCCCAGTTTAACAAAATTTAAATTAGCTTTTCTCTTTCAATAATAAAAAACTACTCACGTAAAAAAAAAAATAAATAAAAAATAATAATAACCAAAATATAACCGTTAAATCATGCAAGAAACATGTTTTAATGTCATTTTTTCTCATTCATTTAGATTAGTCTTACATACTGGAAATTATATTAATATGCGGTAGTCTTTTTGTATTGAAATTCATGAACATATAAAAAAAAAAAAATATTGAATTTAAACGTAAAACATTAAATATTTTCTTATTTTTTGGTTCTATGTATCTGATACATACAATACACAATAATAGTCGAGTCTTCATAAAGTATTATAATCCTGATCATTTTGCCCGCACTGTTATACAAAAACAACCGTTCTTCAGGGGTTGAATATACTTTTGTATATTTTGGGGGAAATGTAAAACCTAATGGCGTATGAAATGCTACAGTACAGAACCCTAACTTGAAGTAATTTATGACAAAGAGCATAGCATAGAGATAATTCCGGATGTAGTACATTACGCGTAAAAAACTATATTACGTATTGGTTTCCAAAACTCTCTATTTTGTACTAAACAGACGTTATGACGATTATTATAATTACAATACTATGTTGATATAATATAATTGTTAAAACCTTTACTAATGGACAATTTTACATCATGAACATTGATTACCAGTTTTAAGTTTGAATAGCATTTTCCTAAAATGGAAATTTAAAACATAAAATTGACAATGGGAATGTATTACTTATATATATTTTTAATGTTGAAATTTATCATTTTATAGTTGTGTGTTTTTTTATAAACTGTAAAAAACAATTAATTTATGTTTGAATCTAATTTTACTGCACAGTTTTTAGTTATTGCAAATATAATGCAAAAATAAATAATATTTTTTTTAATTCATACTTGAAATGATCAAATTATTTTATTTTCAAAAAAAATTAAATAATTAATATTTAATTTTCGAAAATTTTAATTAAAGAAAATGTATTAATTTTATTATATTTTTAAAATTATTTTTTCTTAAATACTATTATGACCAAATTTCTCAAATAGTATTTTGATAAATCTGGAAATTGTTCGCAAAAGGTACTTTAATTAGGGAATTTTTCAAACATTCCTATTTTAATAAAAATTAAACAAAAATACCATCAAGAAGGTGATTGGTATTAAAAAAAAAAAAAAATAAAAAAATACATATTTAATGTAACTAAAAAGTAACAGGTAAAAAATAGAAAATAAGGCTGTTAATTTATTTACAAAGGATACAATGGAAATTTTAAATATGGTATCGTTGATTATTTTAACAAAAAATGTTGATTATATTTCATTCCTTCGAATTTTGCTTTTATTAATGATTTTTTTTTATCATTTTACCTTGATATGAATTTTATGACTATTAACTGAAGTATAATTTACATATTTATTTATTTTCGTAGAAGAAACTAAGTAAACCTTATTTAAAATGATAGCTAATTAAACCGTACCTATATAAAAATGAATGTAAAAATATATTCTGATCGAAATGTTACCAATGTTAAACAATAAATTACAATTGCGTTTTGATTTAACATTGTGTCAATTTAATGCTGTACTACGGTCACAAAATCGTTCAACCTTGTCCAATTTTTCCAACGTTCTCGGTAAGATCGATTACTATTGTAAAGTGAAGTGTGAATGTAAATGGTGAGTATTCCTTTTTTTTTTTTTTAGTCGAGTTCATGACTGTATAGTATTTAAATGTTTTTAAGCACCAACATTGATACGTTAAAAGAAAAACGCGTGGTCATTGTATTTTTCGCCGATGTTCTAACGAACGCGTGTAGTATGCATGTATAAATTTTACGGGATCGAATAATATTTTACATCCGAACATCAAGCGGCCGTGTCGTTTGAAAATTGATTGAAATGAACAAAAAAAAAAAAAAAACATGAAAAAATCAACTCAACGTTTTGAAGAAAACTCTATTACGACTGCGGTACAGGTGTTGTGTACCGTACCCGCGAAGACTGTACAGATGAAGAAGTGTAGTAGCTATATACGCGTCACGTCATCGTCGCATATTGTTTAAATTATTATTATTATTATTATGCGTACACACGTCGGGACGCCGCGGCGGTTTTGCGCCCAGCGAAAAGTCAAATGAGAACAGTTTCGTCGTCGTCCACCCTCAAGACAGAATCTCGTCAACACTTATTCCAATCGTTTCTGATTCGGACGGATGTTAATAAATGATAATTACAATAATATTTTTCCGAGGGTGAAAATACACAAAATGTCCAGACGACCCTGGCCGGGCACTGGATCGGTCTGCGCGTCGGGGCGTCGGAGACATAATATATTATTATAATAATGTAATGAACAGCGCGCGCGAGAAACGAACGAGCGGCAGTAGGCAACCGGCTGCGCGGCGAGTGGAGGAACCTCCGGGTTTAATTATCATTTGTTGGTGCGCGACCGATGTCGACCACAAATATTTTTCCATTATCGTATTCCCTGCGCCCGTAAATAATAATTGGCCACGTACACACACAAAGACATATACACACACGCACGCACGCGCGTGCACATGCGTACCGCACACGTACACGGACACACCGATGCAGAGAGAGAGACAAAAAACACCGGTCTTTAATAACGACATCCGACCAACCGAGAAGAATTATTATTATTCTTAAACTTTTTGGTATACGTATAATATATTTTGTATTGTGTGCGCGTGTGTGCGTGTGTGTGTGTGCGCGCGTGTGTGTTGGTACCATGAGACGAGTGCGACCGACTCACATATTATAATGATCCTACGGCCGGGCGTAATGATAATAATTGTTATTACTGCTCGCGCGCGGATGACCGCAACATCACGATTTGTTATTTTTTTTCTCCGTCCTTTTCTTTCCCTCCGCCGAAAGCCGATGCAAGAGCACACCGCCACCGTGTGATGCGTGTACCTATTCGTATCACATGTTATTGTATACCACGGTGTATGTGTACACATTTGCATTGTTTACGTATACTATTTAGAGTGTGAAGAGTCCGCTGTCCGAGTACTCTACCCGCGCGCTATTCAAATTGTTCACGCAGCGTTCGTCTAAAGTATACTGAAACATTGTACTCATAAACGTACGCTAAGGGATGTAGAGCTCATAACGGTCGCATCATCTCATCGTTACAACTAAATACCCCATACCTTAAAGCGACCTATACGGATAAATTATGATTTTGTTACTTTAAAGAAAAAATCGCATAATTTTTAGCGAATCAAAAAAAAAAAATAATAAATAAATAAAATAAAATAAAAAATAGTTTAGAAATAAACCAACGGCCAGAACATAACATTTTGATCATCCATACTACAAACCAGTCAATTTTTACCAAGAATAAATTTAAAAAAATATTATCTAATTATATTTAAAGTTTAATCGTTTGGAATTAATTAAAGTAATTTGTGTAATAATGATTTTCACTGATTTAATTCATCTCTATTCCATCGTACTTAAGGTACATTAATCCTACTACCTCCTTGTCCCGTGTTGACCAAGTGTTTCAGTGATTAAGATTATATGCTTTCAGTACATAACAGTAGTTTAATAAACTAACCGAAGATCATAAGAGTATAAAGTATAACTACTGTACAATTATTACATTGTAAAAATCAGTAATTACCACTGACGTAATATAAAACTTGGAGAGCATTAACAAAGAGATATGCAATAACAAATATTGTTTATGTACGACTAGAGTATTGTCGTATCATGGCAACCTGTATAATTTAAAAATTCGAGCTGAGTGGGTTACCTTGGTAATAAAAATAATCGTTAATTAAATAGGGCGAATTTGGTGCACTGTTTTAATAATAATAATTATTATTATTTTTATTTTTATTTTATTGACAGTCTTAATTTTCAGTACAGAATTTAAAAGATTAATTTAAAACTTAATGTACAAGACAAGTTATGTAATTGATAAATATATACATGAACAGGTTCACATAGGCAAACTTAGCCAATTTCTATGGAGAGGGTGGGGTAAATCTTATTTTATGTTGATGTACCATTTATTTAAAGATTAGATGTACTTATTCTGTATCAAGTTGTATTGTAATGACAAATGTTAATGAAAAAAAAAAATCGTTTAATCCGTTCATTTTTTTAAAAAAATTTTACTTTTCTTGATAAAATAATTCTTTCAAATTCTAAAAAGCTTTTTCTAGTATATTTTTTTAATTAATTTACAAAATACCAAAGGAGCATTTCCTCATTATATTTTTAGAAAGGACGGGGCAGTTGCTTTCTCCCCCAGGTTTTGGCCTATGCTGAACTGTGTAAGTTTTACTACATAATAAATTCAAATATTTTCGCTAATCTATTCAATAATTTAATAAAAAATATTTTTAAAAAAAATGTAAATATTAATCACCGGTTATTATATTATAAATTTATAAATTATGTTATTCAATTAAAAATCATAAAGTTTACATGGATGTGATAAAATAAATTGAGTTGATAGATATTTTACTATTATATAATTAAGATATTTATATCAAAGTTTATAGTCAATAAACTCATGGATATTACGTTTACACTTATACACTCGGTGTTTTGTGTTGCAATAAAAAAAATATATAAATAGCCCGTGAATTATTTATAGTCTTAACAATGTTAATTAGTAAAACGAACGCGGAAGCTAATTATAATGTTTGTTTAATTACTGTAGTTAAATAAAAATAAAAAACATCTTCCTAAACAAATGTAATTGTCACCTGAATAGTCCTATTCAGTGTAAAGGTAGTAATTGAAGACTTCCGGTGGAGTCGCTCGACACATGAAAATGACACGTTAATAAATACAAATCCATCATACACGTTCATTAAAACCAGACCAGTTAACTGCTCAATTATAATTTATTTTTGAAACTAGTATTGTTTCTCTTATTATGCTTCTTTATTAATTTTTCCATACATGTTTTAGTATTTGTGAAACTATCAAACGACAGATGAAAGGTATGCTATTATATACCGCGTACACACTGAAATTTAAAAGTATTATATTTATTTCAACTTGTAATAGGAATTCAATTTTTATGATAGGAATTTTTATTAGAAACTTATATAAATAAGAAATAAGGGAATGAAATTGTTATTCACATAATTTTATGAAATAAAACTATGATATATTGAAAATAAAAAGAATTAGTAAGAATATCATATAAATTTATAAATATAAATATCTATAGTTAAATTAAATACACTTAGGTAAATATTTTAAATAAATTGAATTAACGTAGAATGTACTATGATATACAATTTTAAAACTACCAAATTAAGTGAGATATATTTGTATTGTATGAACACATTAGAATTTAAAAAAAAATAGCATATTCGTTATAACATTAAAGGTTATATATAGAAAATATAATAACATCGAATACATTTTGAGATGAAAGATATAATACGGCCTAACCATATTATTTATAAATTGGTCAATTCCATAAAATAACTGAACTTTTTAGTTTTTATACCCAAAAACTTCACACTGAACTTTTAGGTTCTTCCAAATTAAATTAATGGGCTGACAAATATATTTGTTTGACAAAGTTTAAAAATTCTATAAACTAAATTATTATAGTTAACACACACACACACACACACACACACATATATATATATATATATATATATATAATTGTATGAAAATATAGTAAGTATATTAAATTATATATAACTTACTTTTTAACTTTCAACAAAAAGCTATTCTATTTCCTCACATTAAATACTACAATCTTTGTATCACTCTATTCTTTGGTACATATTAAGTTGTTAATTTCCGGTTTAAAAATATAAAATAAATACATTATACAATTAATATTTAAGATAAGTGCTAGGTACTATTATATTAATTTGATAAAATAAGTATATTTGTATCACCAAAATATATATAGAATGTGCAAAACATATTCCGACGGTTTTTGTTTCTATTGTATACATGGAAACAATAGCAAAAAAATAGACACTTAAAAATGTTCAACTGCAACAAGAAATATTGTCATATCAGTTGACAGCGTAACACTGTCAAATTAAAATTGAGTTGTATTGTTATCAGTATAATTAGTGATTACAAATTATTTATATTAGTATTATTATTATTATTATTTTTATAGTATACAGCAAACTTTATGTTTTTTTAAGCCATTGATGAATAACGATTTAAAAATGTATAAATTATAAATACTGCTAAATAAGATTAAATAAATAAATATGATACCCATATTAAATTACATTAAAATAAATTTCCATATTTTTATACTTTTTGTTATTTACTTTATATACCTACTTATCAATTATAAATCTTTACTACAAGTATAATTATAAACAATGAACATATATGAGTAAATTTATTAATACTTAATATACTTAATTTATTAATACATGTATCATGTACCATTACAACTATAGAAATTTAATAAAAAGATATATTGATATTTACACAACTATTTTATAGGTTATAATTAGAAAGTCGAATGTAATTTAAAATCCAATCGTATACAATATATAGCTAAGTTTCCGACATTTTATGGTGAAATAACTCTACCATCTCATAATAAGAACGCCGAGCGTTATAATATCTCTCTTTCTCTAACACACATTTTTCCTACGTATTTCATATACTATGTTATATAGACAATAATCTACATCTTAAAATAGTACACCTCCTACACAAATCGTACTTTGATATGAAACTATAATATATGCATTATACGATTCCACAAACAAGTGTAATGGATATTATTATTGTAAAATAATAATGATAGTAAATTGTTATACTGCACGCAGCGAGTGTATTGATTACAGTAGAAATTATTAAAAAATAAACATTAATGTTCAAGATTCTTATGGATTTTCGTAAAATGCATTGTTAAAATAACACATAGTGAACACGAAAGAAATATATTAATATATATATATACAGTAATGACGGTTTCCAACGTGAGAATAATAGCAAATAAAATAAATAGTTACTTGCTTCGAGCATATTATAAATGAATAATCAATCAGCTATATCTAAATCAAACGAACAATAAACGTGTACAATGTACATGGTACACTTCATAAATCCCACACGGGCTTATCGGAGAAATCCAACGTAGTACGTAGAAGTATAGAAGTGTTGATCGAATTTATGAACTACCTTTCTATGTATGTGTACAAGGGAAACGACAGTGCTGCGTATTTAATACTTTAATATAATTATTTAAGGATTGAAGCTAGTAGATATTTTTAAAGTACTCGTCAAAGTTTAAGAAATCATATTATGAGTACTTATCTATTAAGTATATTAATACAATGCATTAAATGCGTTTTTTGATAAACTATACAATATAAAAAACAATAGTGAGACTGTAATGATCATTGATCATCCTTCACTCGGGGAAATTTTCATGACGTTTGTGCAACAACTACACACTATAGATTATTATTACTATTATGGCACATAGTTTAATAATATTTTCTAGAATCTATGAAATCAGTGTCAAGAAATATTTATATATAAATACGTAAAGGACCTTCGAATATTTTATTTTTTATTGTATACGCACGTGGTGCATATATAATAAAAATACTGTAACGTCAATGTGCGAGTGCATCCAAAAACGAGAACGCTTTCCCTTCTCTTTGAAAGAAAAAAAAATTATTACTCTTTCATTATGTATAAATATATATATATTTTTTAAATGACGTAATTTCTTAGAGAAGAGGGTTGAAGGTCCATCGCTTGCAGAGCCCCGGGGTAATTTAATAAACGGTATGATGCTAAGCTAAAAAGCTAATGTAAAAATCAATACGAGTTCGGGTATCCCCCCCTTGGGGTTTTCGTCTCTCCCCTTCTCCCCAATCGACACCCATCCACCCCTTATAACCACCACCGCGCGTGTATTTTTTAACAGGTCTCGAGCCCCGGCCGGACCGCATTATATTCTGTGTGAGAAACTTTCCGAGTTTTTATTTATCAAAAGTTCACCTCCACTTCACCCCCACCGTACAGACCAACCCTCCAGCCTTGCATCTCTTATTTATCAAAGTTCCATTATATATACCAGCACGAGGAAGCGGCGGCTGAGGTGGTGGTTGCTGAGGCGATGGCGAAGTGAGCGGCTGGCGGCGAGGAATGGAAATGACGTGGGGAAGAAACGCAAATTTTTTCCTCTCATTTTCGCTGGAGACATGGTCGTCATGGCAACTTGCCCGGGCATTAATAATACAGAGTATATATAAAAAAAAAAAAATAAGAGAAGAAAAAACTAGCGTGTATACGTTCTAACAAAGATTGGGACCGAAAAAATGTCCTTTCGAATTTAATGGGGCCACCCTTTTCTGTCCTTTAGTTATAAATAGGCGCATTGGATCCCAGAAATTACCCTGGTCGTACGCAATATAGCTGCTGCGACTGTGCATACATTGGCCGTCGTCTTTCAAATGAGAACGCAAGTTAGTCGCATACGTAACAGAAAAAGTATCTAATCAGAAATTCTTAATAAATAAATGTATTAAATAGCAATATTACTTATTTTTGAAAACTTAACTCAGTTATTGATATTTATAAACGTATATTAATTATACATATATTAGCCCTGAAAAATAATTTAGGTATAACTATCCTTTTTGAATTTTTAAAGAGAAAAAAATCACGATAATTTAAAACTTGCCGACTCAATTTTGATCTGGTGCCGCAACAAGGTTGAAACATGAACTAGGGGAGTATTCATATAAGTTTTTCGATAATCTAAGAAACTACAATATTTACGGAACAATATATGGAATGTAATTATAGGAAAAATATTTTACTACAAAAATGTTAGTGCAATTTATTATTTCATAAAAAATTATCATTTATCCATATTTGTCGACTGTTTTATTGAATAAATACAATTTAATATAATCTGAGCTAAATAAAACTTTTTTTGGCATCTACGATTAAAATACAACACCAATTAAAGTATTTTAGTATAAGGCAAGTCGCAAGAAATAATATTAAGACTCGTCAAATATAATATGTCCTTCAATATTATTTTTAAATTAACAAACGAATGCTTTTATAATATATACTTCCTTCATACGTTTGTTGTAATTAATGGATCATTTTAGATTTACGATGGTGACCTTAAACTGTATAACTTATTATTTTACTCGAGTTGAAATTATTAAAATAATTTAACTAATAATTAATAATAACGACCTTAATTAATAGAAATAGGTAATGATAATTATCAAGAGTGAAACTCATAACTCAACATGACAGATCATAATGTATAATATACATATGTATAAATATTTTTCAAAATTATAATACGTGTTCAAAATTATATCAATACGATTTTAAATTTCAATATCGAAAATATCAAATCTATTTACTGATTTGTAATTATTTAATGATTGGAATTAAAATTTAAATGGATTTTCATTGAATAAACCGGTTTTTAATTACTTCGTTTCCTACTTGTAATAGTTACACCAAAATTCATAGCGATGGTCCATTGCCCAATAGAAGAATAATTCAAATCAAGTTGTCTATGTTGTTTAATTTCTAACAAAACTGAAATCAAATAAAAAACCTAATTACTTTTTAAAGATCACTAAGGATAAAATATGGCATTAGTTTAGATAAATCCTGCAGTGGTATGTAAATTATTTATTTAACGAGTATTATTCATTGTAATGAACTTTAATACAAAATTATATTAACCTGTGCACCCATCCGTGTCCTAAAACAAAATTTTTACTGTGAATCAGTTTCAAATAAAATTATAAACGGTTTCATAGGATGACATTATGGCTGTTGTGAACCTCATAGCAATATACTCGTACTGTTTATCATGCGAGTACAATAATAACATTGAGCACTCATCAACATTCTATATATTCGGTATCACTGATGTTTATGTCCACATTTTTCGGACGGGAACAACGGTAACTACCATAAATGAAAACTGTAGAAGATATCGTACGCATTTTACGTCGACACAACGTTATTGTGATATTAAGCGAAAAATCGGCCTATCGAATAAAACCGAAAATGTAATCATACAATCGTTCGTGTACTAATATATTGAACTAACCCAGCGTCGCAAAGTCTTAGTCGTACTCACCGTAAGCGTATTAAAATCAGGGAAACGTTGGGACGCGAAAACCGTCCACCGAAGTTTCCACGCTTAAAGATAATGTAACCGGCTACGCAATTGGATAACATTAAGCTAGACGGTCGGTACAGGGTACAATATAACGAAGTATGAACCGCGGGACGAGGACGTTTGTTTTGCCGTTCTCGCCAGTCGGATCCTCTTGTGCGACGAGTAACGTGTGGAACACGGGACACGGGGACGGGATATTATACCTGCTCGTATACCATCGCATATCATTCAAAACGATACGCATTTGTTCTGCGTTATTTATTTATCTCGAGTCGTACAAGCGTTAGTGCGCACATTTATATTTTATGTGTACGTGCGCGCAGTGTGCACCGTGAGTGAGTGTGTACCGAATTTCTGGTAATAAAATAACCATAATACGTGTACGAACTACAGAGAGTAAACGGCAACGGAAAACGACTAATTTCGGTACGTTGGCCTCGCGACGATGACTGTAATTAAATTGGCGCGGGGGTTATAGCGCCTCGTACAAACGCATTATACATCGCAGTGTGTAATGCAGCTGCAACACGTATATAAAACGTCGGGTCTGGCTGTGTACGAAAATGTACCACCACCACTACTACTACTACTACTACTACTACTAATTCGGTCACACATAAATTGTGTATTATTTATCTGTGGTAGAAGTAGCAGTTCGCGTCGGAAAATCCTCAGCAGTCTCTAGGAGTAGGCGGTACGGAAAAACGACGTATAAAGAACGATGGTGACGACGAATGCTGGGCGAGATGGACAATGGCGGCGATCTGGTCGTGCGAGTTTAATGACACATCTAGCAAACGCGCGTACAGCGTTTGATTGAAAAAAAAAAAAAAAAAAAAAACGAATAGTAATAATAATAATTCGGTGTCCAGTGTTTCCCATTTGACTATAGTGCGTGCACCACACTGTTGCTACTGTGTACACGGTTACAACAACGAGTGAATAATGCGTGGTATAGTGTAGACAATATGTGATATAGTTATTTTTGTGGTCGTCGTTGGTGTTCTGCGACAGCGCTCGATGACGTAACATAGGTGCGCGGATACACCCTGTACACGCGCGGACGACGATAACCGCTCATTGTTCCCCGCGCCGGTGGCGTTAATAATCAAATGTGAACCGAAATAATAATAATAATAATAATAATAACCGTGTACAGGTATACTAGATAATAAAACTGCACACGCCACCGAAAGATGAGGACGGAGAGAAGACAAACGGCAACAGCAGCTGTACAGGATAATAGGAAAACGTGAAATAATGTGTGTCGTCCCCGCGCGCAACGGAGATGGTCGGTCGGATGAGACGCGGAGAAGGATTAGATTTGGTGTAAAAATAAAATACAAATCGTATACATGTATACCGTTGTGAAAACTACGTGCACGGTGTATTAGAATCGTACGCAATAATAATAATAATAATAATAAAATATATCGTACAGCGTACGCAGCACAGGTACAACAAAGAGTATTTAATTTTTTTCCTACACACATTGTACGCTGTACATACAACCTATGAGTTTTTATTTATTTTATACAAGTATCATCTGCAAACGAACTGCTTCTGTAATAAACCCGTACTATTGTTGCGACCGTAATAAAATGTCGCATCTTATGTTGTTACAGAAGTCGCGATAGTACACATACTTATGCACGTGTTGTTCTTAATAAAATATTTTAATCCACGGATAGGTGGTAGGACATTCTTATTACGGCGCGGTGTTCGTCTAAAGTGTGGAACCATAACTGCAGTACCTACGTACACTCTCAATAATTCGTAATGCATACACTTCGAAATATTTCACGTAATAACACGTGACAATTGTTTTATGTTTTTCTCGCTGACATTTTTCAAAAAGAAACGAGCGCAGTTTATGTAACACGCGTGCATATAGAGTAAAATACGCGACGCTCTCGAAATTGAATTCCACGCAGTCAACGCAGTTCAACACACCGTCACGTCGTCGTCGTCGTCGTCGTCGTTGTCGTTGTCAGCGAAGGCGGAAATTCGTTTAAAACCACTGAGGAAACGACGTGTTTGACGAAATGAAAGGATTTTATTATTATTTTATTTTTTTATTTTTTTAAGAAAACTCGAGTTTTATCCGTGGCGTAATTTTTGAACCAGCTCCGGATTCGCAAGTCACTTCAAACCACTCGCGAATACGTGTTCCCGACGCAAAACACAAACGCCGCGTTTGTCTATACACATATACATACATTTTTTCCATTATAAAGCTTGACGGTATTTGCACAGTAGGCACAGTGTACGTACGGTGACGAATATCGTATGCGAATAACGAGCTTACACGAGCTGCGTAGGTACGGCCGGTAAAATACGTTTTTCGAAATGAATAATTTTCAATTCTACCTGTAATTATGCAATATTACCGCAATACCTATAAAATATGACGTAATGTTGTAGTAATTAGCCTAACGCATAAAAATGACACAAAACTATAATTAACGCAGCAACAGTATTAACTGTAGTAGTAATATTATGTACGAATGTGTCCGCAACGGTTTTAATTAACTAAACGTACGCATTTATAGCCGCGGTGTACTACCATTAGTGTGCACATATTTGTAATTAGTGCTGCCACAGTAGGTCAACGTAAATTAATGAAAAAATTTCATTAAATACCAAACACTGTTTTAACAATTTCTATCACCCGTACCACTACTATAACTATAACTTACGGTAACTCATAGTATTAAACACCGGTTTAAAAAATATAGCGTTTAAAAGACCAACTGAAAATAACTATTCTAATTTAAATTAATTTTTGAAACACGTATAGCCAAGAATGGACGTATTCAATTCCAATTTTTCAACCGGTTAAATAATTATTGTTAATAAAAATATCCGCAGTGAACTATAAAAATCTAAACTATACACACACACATATATATATATATATATATATATATATATATATATATATATATTTAAATACATTGGGAACATTTGTGGTTTTCAAAATTATAATATTATCATGTAGAATGTATGCCAAACAATAATGTTGAAAAATTGAAAAACATTTTTTTACCATCATAATAATTACCTACATAATGTAGTCGGTATGTGTATATAGATTCTCGAAAAACATTCCGACTGGTTTTTTTTTCTTTCATAAGGTGAGTATCGGTATTACAAGATTCACAAATCGACATTCGGAACCGGAATCAATAAAGCACTGCAATCCATCGGTCCATAACCGCATTATACTATACGTTTTTATTTATCGCACACGCGGTCACGGTTTGATGAATCCCAGACAGTCCTTATGTTTTTTACCGCGCACTATTTTTATTTTTTATCTCTTATAAGACACTTTGTATAATGTACACGATATGGTATACGTGTACAGTATAAGAGAGATAGAGGAGGAAACACGTATATGTGTGTGTATATATATATGTATTTGAAAATAAAAATAAGAAACAAAAGATTGCTCTGACCAATAATTAGCGTTAATTATTGGTCTGATTCGGTCCGGGCACCGGAGTCCCCCTGAGGCCGTCACAACTGCGCGCGGTTAATTACAATAAAGCAAAGACGCAGAGAAAACATATCAGATGACTAATGCCTGGTAATTAGTCAGATTCGCCCACCGTCGTCGGGCTAAAATAACCATTACCACGCACCCAGCTCACGATTCCAAGTGGGTTTTTTCTTCAACGTGGAACTCGAAATCTAGGACAATGTGATGAACGCTGCATAAAACTAAAACCAACGATGAACAAAAAGAACAATTATACTTTATTTTCATAATGTCACATAATGTCGTTTTCTTATTGTTACATCAAAAGGTATACTCATTGCTGCGCTCCTGACTTATCACATACAATATATATATATATATATATATATATATATACACACAGTGTACTTAATAATATAATTAAAAATTTTATATTTTGAATGTATATTATGCACATAGAATACATATTCAAATATAAATAACTTTTCCTTAAACTTCACGTATTTCTTTGATTCATTTGCATAGTAATTTAATGACTATAAATCGCATAAGTTGTGTTTCAACTGAAAAAGAATTAAATAATTACTTATGCATATGAATATTATCATGGTGCAACGAATTTTATTTACAACACACCGATTATAGTATGTGGACGGGACTTATAAATTAAACTACATTTAAATGTTAAACGTCACTATGAATGGAATTTCAAGCCAAATAATGATAATTGAATTAACCTTCGATATGAATAATACGCCAAGGATTTTTTTATGAATATTGTACATGCAAACGGTTTTATATTTTTTCTAAGATAAATAAATCAAAAAATATTATTTTCGATGGTGAACAAATGAAATATTATTAAACGTGTATAAATGTGTATAAAAATCTCATAATTAAATATATTTTTTTTCGCTGAAATATTGTCATTTTTCTACTGAATAAATAGAAAATTTCATAAATTATATAACCTCGCTTCAATGTTAAAAAATATACAATACATTTTTTCATTGTTTTCTTTATTTTAAGAATGTACAATTATTTACCAACGAGATCATGCGTAGTACTTGAAAATATAAACAAAACGAAATGTTATCTGAAGTTCATTATTTATACGATATTCAAGTTGCGCTGTCGATGAGTAGGTTGGATATTTTTACAACATTTTAACCTATTGTAAACACACACGCATACCTTGTTTGTGGTTAAATTGTTATAATTTTATCTGCCATCAATCACTAAGCATGATTACAGCAATTAAATAGGATTTTAATTAATTCTTGATAATTACACGTTTTGCCGGAGAAAAGGTAAAAAGCGCCAAAGGCAACGACATAGAATACAATACGCGAAAGAAAAAAAAAAAAATGATTATAATAGGATATTTCGAACCTCGAGGAACATAAACGTAGGAAGTACACCGTCCGCGTACGAGTGCAGTGAAACTAGTTTACAGAAAGATGGACAAGACGTGAGGCAAATTACAAGCGAAAAACAACGAGTGGCCCATAATGCACGCATATACACGTTCATGTAAATTAATTTATGTAGTAATAAAGCTATATCGTAATAGCGTGAGCACGACGACGTTTTCAAAAATCGAAATAAAACATAATATCGTGTTATTATGCACAGAAAATATCGATCACGTTTCACAAGAATCCCTTTGAGTACCGGTAGACGCGAGCGTACGCTCTATCATAAATGTTATGTGCATTTTCAGTGGGCCCGGATTGGAATCACGTGCACACAAGTTGGTACGTGCTCACCTATACGCCGTAGTATTATGTACGTTGCGAGCAAAAAATATTAAGTTAGATCATTCGTTAGAGACACGTGTACAGACACGGTCAACGGGTAAAAGAGAGTCGCATAGAGACCGGGACCGAAGGAGAATGGTCGTGCATTCGTTACCAACGACGCGTCGCGACGTGTTGAAACGTTGCATGTATGCAACGGTTTCATCGGTCGTCCGTTGCACCGAGTCCACGATGAAACACGACCAATACATGTATAGGTACTTCGCGCGCGGTGCACTCTGTATAAACTTACCTACACCACGTGCACCGTGCAGTCAATAGAAGTCATATTTTTCTTGTAGACGAGAAAGAGAGAGAGAGAGATCGAGAGAGAGAGAGAGAGAGTGATAGGGAGAGAAAAATAATAGTACTTGAAAACAATGCGCGTCTTGACGCGAAAAATCTCGCACCGATGCTGATATACAGTACACGCCCGCCCCGTATATATCGGCGAATCTTACACGCACTTGTATATCGCAGAGGTGGCCACTACAAACGTATATTATGAAGAGCATATACAGAAAGTGAGCAGAAAGATATTATGGAATGAGAGAGAGAGAGAGAGAGAAAGAGAACAGAGATACGGATGGAGGGCGGAGGAGAGGTGGTGCATATTATGTGAAAATAGTAGTGTACACATAGTCGCCACGTATGGCGTAGTAAGGGGAGGAAGAAAAAAGTACGGTCGGGGGTGGGGGAGGGTAAGGAAAAAATAAATAAAAGGCGTTCGAACTGGCGCGCTAATAGCCGTCGTTACCATTTATTATTATTACTGTTATCGGGTGCGCGCACACACACGTATCGCGGTATAAGGACGCCGCGCGAACAATGACGTGTAGCAGCAGCAACGGGCTGACTACTCTCTTGGGCCGCTATCCGCGCGGTATCTAACAATACGCTCACGCTCGCCGCCGCGTAATAATATAATACATAATAGCGTCGTCGCCATCTCCTACCCTACCAACCCATTCACCCAAGCCGACCGCTCCTGTCCGTGGTCCTTCTCCGCCGCGGCGCGCACAACACACGAATCGTTAATAATTCCCAATACGCGCGCACGCACCGCAACAGAAGTCCGACGAGAGAGAGAGAGAGAGAGAGAGAGTTATCTCATTAGCAAAACCTCATGCTATATTTACAGAGTTAAAAATAATTTATGTTTGCCGGCTAGTCTTTTTGATATCGGCGAAAAAGAACGAACACGTACCCGCGCAGTGGATTACAATATATTGTAATAATACATGGAACCCGGTCAGAAGCCCTTTTCTATTCTCGGGCGCGTACCTACACATAAGCGCACACGCTGCCGACCTATCTGTCCTACTTAAACGTACCCCTCGTAACTTGGATGACGCGACTGTGTACATGCATAAATAGGTGTGTGTGTGTGTGTGCACGTACAGCACTAGACCCCGGGGCCTCGGGCGGGGGCGGAAAAAAAATCGCCGTCACCGCGGCCACCGTACGCGAACGTATACACGTAAATGTATATATATATATTTCACCGACCGAAACGGAGTAATTTTTCATGTTTTTTAAGTGCACCCCCACAATGCGCGCTGCGCACGGAGCACACGCACACTACGCGATGTGTATTTTCGGCGCTCGCGGTCCTGTATCGTGAGGTCAATTGATGGATAGCCATCGGCGGCGATTTTCGACCGCGATGATGATGATAATAAACTACACAGCCACCCGCGTTAATACACCCAAAACTCCCTTTCCGATTCGTAATGCACTTCGTCGTCGTCGTTTCATATCTGCAGCAGCATCGAACGCGTATAAATATAATAACAATAATAATAACGTGAACGTATACTTATAATATCCGCATGCACGCGCGCGCACACGCACACACACACACGCCCACACACACATGTTGTAGAATACGTGCGCGTGCACCGTTATAAGACACGCGTTGTAGGACTCGCGAATTCCGTCGTCCGTGTCTTTGCTAAAGGCGTAATTTACACGCGCAGCTATGCGCTCTTACGAGCGCGAGAAAAAGCGAGAGCGTCAATCAACCGATTAAGTTCAATGTCTCTAGTCGTGATGCGTTTGAACTTTAACGCTTGGTGCCGCGTTCAGACACGTCCGTTTAGCCGTACGCTCACGGCCGTTTGTCGAACGCCACGGGCTCCGATAACCAATCGTTCGACGTTTTTCGGTTTCAGCGTGAACTCTTCGACCGTACCCGATCATCGGTTGTAAATCACAACGGTTTTATTCGTTCTCGTCATTACGTGTATGCGTTGTGGACGGCGAAAAAATCGAACGGTTTACAAAAGTAATGGATTGAACAATGTTTACACGGGTAAAACGTGTTTTCCAGATAGTATCGCGTCGTATACGATCCACTACCGCGTCAACCAGTGGGCAACGGTGTTTGAACACTTTTTTGGAACTTTACGAACAACATTTAATGTTCTACTCAAATTAGTCGAATGTCACGTGCCAGTTGCCCATAGCGTGCGCGCGGGAAAGCTGCTGGCGATAAGGTCACGACGACCTATGTAATTACTCACATACATCAATGGCTCTGGTACAATGGTTCTCCGGTGCCGCGTGCGTATTATTCAATGTCCGTGAATCTCAAAAGCTCCCTTCAACCTCTATCCTCCCCACCCCCTGCCCCACGAGTTTTCTCTGGTAAATCGACTGAAATGTCCGGAAGCCCTCTAAAACGATCGCCGTTCATTTAAATCGTTCCTTCATACGAACGACGACCATTGTTGATTCCAAATCTAATGCAACAAAATAAATAGTTTATATTCGTGTATCCGATAAATTAATAATATTTTGTGTTCGCGGTCGAAGTAATAATTAACATCAATCACAAACGTAACACATCATCGTACAAGTCATTATCTGAACGGGAAATAATACATATTCTTTCTATTCGTATGACTTGGTGTGTAGTTGGGTTCGAGAATCTTGATAACATAGCGTACTTACTGTTAAAAAAAAAACAACTTCTCTTTTTTTTGTTATAAAAATAGATTATTTCATGTTGTAACGATTTACGTAATGTACAAAAGGTCGGTTAAATAATAGTAAAAACCGCAAAAATAACCTTTATTTAAATTCGAATATTTTACTGAAATATTATGTAAATTAATATACATGACATCTGAAAATTTATCATTATTTGTGTTTTACATAAATTTCTAATTATTAACCAGCCACTTCATTCGAAAGTCGAAACAACATTTCATTGTTAATATTGCAAAATAACTTGTATATAAATAAAATAAAAAAATATTTAAATAAGAATCAATTAATGCTTGTCGAATTTATTTCATTTTATGTTAAAATATTTACATCAATATTTTTCTCATTAAAAAAATTATTTTAATTTCGATTTTTAAGGCTTTTATTTTAACTTTCTCGTTTTTATGTTACTAAAATATTTGAATTGCTTGCTAAAATGTTGACTTAATAAAAACTACCCATTTAATAAATATACTTTTACATAACAGTGTTTTATTGTTTTTTGAACATAAACTACGCACATATAATTAGCATTATAGAATTTCTAAGAAATATTTTTGATTTATTAAATTACACAAAATGTTATTTATTTTCTGAGAAAATAATATGTAATGTATTTTTAATCATTATGAACCTTTTTCTGGCAATTTTCATTAAAAATTATTCTTACCCTTTGAGAAACCACATTAAATACATGTATGTCATATTAAATAAAAAACAATAGCTAAGTAAAACCTCCATGTGAAAGATTCCTTTTAAAGTCCTGCGACGTTTAAAAAACGGCTTAAAGTGAATGCAATATGTGTGATTATAATACCCACCACATGTATTTTGTGTGTCAGCTTTATATTTTTTCAAATTACATTTTATACTTTAATGCATTTACACATATTATTTATTCATGCATATGTATATTTAATAAACGTATATTATATTAAATGTTATCATAAACCATTTCAAGGATTTACATTGATGTGATTGTCATTATGGTCGCTAAATATTCTATATTGCAGATGTGTCCGAATATGTGTCTTAATGCAAGGAAAAAATGATTATATTTCCATTTCATAATATGCAGCATACAAGTTAAAAACATATACATTATTACACAAAAAAATAATACTATAAGGGTCATATAGATTCAAAATCAAATACACCACAGAACGCAGATCAAGGATAAAAATGGTTTTTGTTATTCAAATAAAAAAAATAAAATAAAATTACAAATTCTTATTATAAAATCCAAAAGAAATTGATCAAAACCATCTTGGTCTACAATTGAACTGCCAAAGAGACCTTTTCTGGGAACTGACTGAACTACAATACACACTTCGCAAAACACAGCTGATGTGTTTCAGATGAAATAAACTCAGATTCCAATTTCCATTATTATTGTTGTACACACACACGCGCGCACGCATATACACACAATATATACGACAATTATCCTTCAAAGTATTTTCTGCTTATTCCCCTCTTTCAACCACGTACGCTTTTATTTGACGTGTTATTATTTTTCTTAAATTAATATGTGCTTCAATTCAAACATATTATATTTTAAACACGAGAAGTATACCAATTGTTTATACATGTGTACGACTGCACTTAGTGCGCAGTGTTTAACGTTTTTTTTTTCCGTGCCCTTCGGGAAGGCGTGTGCGTTTTTAATTTCTGGCGGAAACATTTTTGGACATATGGCCCTCGAAAACCGAAAAATACGCAATGGCCGTGTCTAATATCGTCAAATTTACCTATACATTAGGTATGTATACGTATTTATTCTCGTAAATAATTACGTCGAAAACGCCAACGCGAGATAAACAAAAATAAGTACAAATGCTTATCCGTTATTGTGCATCATAAAAATGTTTAGTCCTAAAGGAAACTTATACGGTAACAATACTAACAAAAAAAAACGTTGTATTAATTGAATATAATGCAAATATCGATAACCATTGGTAGGGGTATTAAACATAAGGAAAACTATAAAACTCAATACACGATTATAAGTGATGTGTATTGTGATCGAGTTTTGGAGAACCGAAAAAAAAAATACAATTAACTTACAGATCAATTCAAAATGTTAAATAAGAAAAGATTTTTTCTAAACATATAGATTCTAGACATACTTTATAAGTACACGTTTTGTGTTATTCGAATGTCACTTATAAAATGCCACTGAAATATATTTTGGTGATTTTAAACGAATTAATAATTATATGGTTTTGAAGTAAACACCGGAAAACGTTTTTCGTATTAATTCATTGAAGTGATTCGAATAATAATATTTTTTCTCCGAATACAGTAACAAATATTCAGCACCGCAGCAACACAGCTATTTTTATTACTGTATTATTATTTAGTTTTATGGTGCATTTTGGGCCAAGTCTACTTTTAGTTTCGTACCCACGATTCATGAACCATGGATAACAATGAGTTACAAATTTCTGTCACTGTGCGTTGGATGATGGTTTCGATTCTTCTTTTTTTTTTCTTTTCTGAGGATTAACTTGGTCCTCCGGGGATTATGCATTTCAGATTTTACGACAACCGAACTCTACCGTTTTGGCGATTAACGATTTTAATATACAAAAGGTGGGAGTCCTGGGCACCAGCTGCACCGCGAACAATAATTTTCGGCCAATACAATAGGCGGACATTCTCGGGGATGGAAAATGATTGATCAAAAATCGTATAAAATACGAAGAAAAAAACCATAAGAAAGAAAAGAAATCATATTATATTATGCGAGCAAAGAACAAATACGGTGTATATTATTCTGGTCCGGACGCCGGCAGTATTTCTCTTCTGCTCAGCGATCGGGTGTGTTTTATTGCTCGAATTTTATATATGCGAATGGCCGGAGTTTTAAAAATCGTAAAATCCGTATCACATATACTTAAAACCGAAGCGGTTTTTATTTATGTCGCGAAGGGGGACACAAAAAAAAAAAAGGAGGAAAAAAAATGTATACTATAAATTTCACCTTCCGACCAGGTGCGTGTTGGAATCCCTTTGACTTTTATGCCCATTATGTCCTTCGCCGTGGGACACGTTCTCTTTATAATATCCATGCACGCCCCCTCTGATGATGCTGGGGCAGCGAGCACATTTAGTATAATTAGTTTTTTCTCAGTCACCTAAGCCCGCGCAGACATTGATTCTCAACACAAATCCGATTGTCGGTCCACCGATCTCTTGCGGTGCGCGTGTCGTATATATTCGATTTGCTCCGTTTATGGTATATATATACAAATGACAACAGCACGTTAAACCACCAGCTCCCTCCTCCGATCAACCATTCCTACAATCACTGTAAAACCCTTTCCCGCAGTATAATCGAATCGATCACGAACATATATTCCAAAAGAAAAAAAAACTAGTTTTCAATTCATGACGCACTACATTTATTCTGTACACTCTATATTAAAGCAGTGTCATAATACATGACTTGTAAAGAATGGAGGGTGTTGTGAAGTAAAATATAACTCAATTAGCACTGAAATGTAACTATCCTTATACGTTTATTGAACATATATTATTGTATTTTATATACACAGTCGCGAAACCAAAATTTCACCAGTGACGAGTTAAAAAAAAGAAATAAATATATTACTGAACAAGCAGACCCATACACTACTTAATAAGTTTTCACAAAAAAAAAACACCCTATAGTATATATATATTTTACAGCCAAGGGGATTGAGACAGTCCCTTAACACTTTTACAGGGACTCATATACTTTCGTTTAGTCATCAGACGCCGCACCAGCTGATACAATCTACGATATTCGAGTGTACAACTACAAGTGTTGAAACTTATATAACATCACATCATACACGTCTTATTTATTATACATATATCAATTAACATTAAAGTTTCTACAAATGGGAAACATCGAGGTTTCTATGTTTTATTGTTTCGAGTGTACAGAATTCAAAATGCATATTCGAGTCCAAGCGATCGTAAAATACATTATATTATTCTTTTTTCTTTTTTAATGACCCTTGATAATACGGCTATAATTTGTAAATTAAATTTGTTACGTGTACATTTTTCGATACATTTCCGGCTTGCATAACATTTGTTTTCGACAATCCTTTCTAGACAATAATAATCAACTTAATTCGTTATTCATATCATTATAAAATACAACTATAATTTACTCGTTCTATTATACAGAAATACATGACTATATAGTGAAATTAATTGAATAATATTCACTTTTATTCATATCATGTTTATGTACTAGTAGGTTACAAAATTCTTTAAATTCTGCAACTAAAAAAAATCTATCAACACTTTCACTGATCTAGGGAGTACGAGCTGGAGAAGGACAATTATTTTCAGTATATATACATATATATATATATATATATATTGATTTGTATATATATATATATATATAAATCGATTTAAAAAAAAATGCACCTCAATTACATAAATCATGGATATAATAGTTATGAGTTTTTTTGTCAGTATAATATGTAGAGCCATAAATGACTCTTAATGTATAACGTCAGAATGGGCGTGACTCATATGCGTAAAACATTATTCCTCGCACAAATATGAAAAATAATCCTATTATACTATAAAATGTATTAATTTTCAATTTTCGTATGTTTGAATTTATTACCTCTTCTATCGACACAATATTATAAAACTAATAAAGTAATACATGTTACGTAATATTATACATCTACCTATATCATTCTGTTTGTTTTGAACCCTTTACAATATCGAATAACCTGAATATTGTTCAATTATAATGAGCCAAAACGTTTTCATAAATATTAACTCGGAACAGCAGCAAAACAGCAAAAATCCAAACATGTACTGTACGTGAAAGCGTGTAGGTAATACAGTTCCTATTCTATATTTTAATAAATCAAAGTAAAAAGATAACAATGATATTGCGTTCGAAATCGAGTGAATATTATACTGCATACGTCGTATACATGGTTTAATAACAATGCGTCATGGCCCATGGGTATATGCATAATATGTGTCGTGTGTGCGTGTGTGTGTGTGTGTAAATATAATCCAATGGATTTGGGTGGAAATGAGCAAATAGTTCAAAGGGTCTAACATCCTCCCCTTCTATCATGGTTCATGGCGTCGTCACACACCCTTGTCTTTTCCCACATTGCACTACGGAATATATGTAATTCACGAACTTTTCAAAATGTCAATGATTTAAGTAATCATATTTTAATATTTTACTCGAAAAAAAAACTCTTTTCTGTTTGTCTAATGGTGTTATTAAAGCATAAATCAGAAACGTTATACACGCGCGTAATCGATAAAATTTCTAACAGCTACATTATATTATTAATGTAATATATTATATTGAAACACATCAATATATTATTTTATTCGATACCTTAAAAGGTCACGGAATCACACACTAATGACTACGTATATTATTGTAGATTAATCGAATTAGTTTTTCTTTTAATCCGTAATTAATACTTCGTATTTTAAATTCACCAGTAATGAGCAATGTTTGACGGTAAAATGTGTTTAATTAACTTAGAACAATGCCTAACGTTTTGTGAATGAAACCAATTAAGTTTTAAACGGAAATCTCATGCGATTGAGTTCTGAATAAGAGTGGACACGAAACGGATAGCAGAAGAAAAAGAACGACCCCGTCCCCTTGTTAATTTGTGTAAGTGACTATTCCACTTGAAAGAATATCCAACAACAATAATTATATACAGAATATTGTAGGCCATGTTTGGCGTTTACAGACTTTCATTTACGCGATTGAATACAAGTCATCGGCCGGAGTCAGCTGTCGCTTATTGATTTAAGTACATCTAAATTCAGAAATGTGCAGTATAAATATTGTGTGTGTTTATACAGATACATTGTGTGTATGATTAACAATGAATATTCATTAGAGATAAATTATTTTTCGCAACAACTGCCAGTCTTAACTGCACATTTTTAGTAATGATAAATTTCAAACATTCTACAAAATAATTCATAACATTGAATAGTTTGGCGTATCAAAATAATAGTATAGTAGTGATTAACGATAAACATTAGTTAAAATTAAACATCCAGCAAATGGTTTATTACTCTAAGCGTTAACAAATTAAAGGTATTATGTTAGACACAAATATATTCATTAAATTAAAAAATCCATCGTAAAATTATGACATATGTATGAGTAAAATTTATTTCATTTTTCATATCTTCGATAGTTTTTATACAGGTACACTTGATTTATAATAAATGTATAACAATGTAAATTATAGTGATAGTTTTTTTTACATAAATTAAAATAATAATTTATATATATGATATAATCGGAGTTGAAACTATATATGAATCGATGATTGCAAAAATATCACGAGTCACATATTTTATGAAATTGAAATATTAGTAAAAACGTATACTAGTCATGCATTTCTATGCGTTAAATTTAAAAACACTGATTATTATTAAAAGTATAACTAAAGACGTTTTTATACTTTACGAATAAAAACATATGACTAGTATACCTATTTACTAATATCTCAATTTCATAAAATATGTGAGTCGTGACGTTTATACAATCATCGATTCATATAATCATTATAGTATCTGGCAAAATTTCACTTGTTTTTCAAAGCAATACTTTTAAGTTTTCGATAAACAACAAACCATTTCCAAAATGAAATCTGATATTTAACTTGTATATGAGTATAATACTAAAATATATGAAGATGTTTTTATGTTATGGAAATTTGTTTCGATGTGAATGACTTTTATATATTTTGTACAGAAAAACAAAGATAAAGATTAATCTTAAATGCCTTTTTATGAACGACATACATATACTATAATCGTATATGTAGGATATATACATTGTTTTTAAGTGTAATTTTTTATTCATTCAACGACGAACATAAAAATGGCTGCAAACCGTTTTAAATGTAATCATTTTTTATGTACTCGCAAGAAGTGAAAACTCTGCAATGCAAATTTGATAAAATGTCTCTGTAGCTATGAATTATAATTAATAAATAATTAAACACCTATAATATTATACCTATATACGAGTATGTATATGGCCTACAGTGATCAACACCTATGAAGTATAATATAATAAATACCTATTGGAATGAAAAAATAGGATAACATAACTCAGTTATCAACATAAATATAAAAGCTAGTTGTTCATAATATAAACGCATGGCAAACGTGTTGAATGACAATTAAATTAAATTAGTGGTCGAGTTTAATAACAAAATTAGCAAAATGAGACCTATGTAATATGTACTAATATGTACAACAGAAGAAAAACGTGAGATTGTCGGAAAAAGAATACATGTATATATATATATATATATGTGTGTGTGTGTATGGTGAATACAATACGACAAGTACACGTCAATGGGCTTTGAATGATCCGGAGAATGCTGCAGCTATATACTTGTCGCGTTGTCGTCGCCTTGATGAAACGGATGGGGAACGCAATCATCAATCCTTAAAATGTATCGGCTAATTATAATAAATGTTTATCACGACGATCGCACAAAATTTATTAGAAAAAAATCGAATTTTCTCCGGTAAACCGCGATTGTACTGTAACCCCTGTGGCATGAACACCGGTGCGTCTATCCGACGTGATCGTGTGACCTCTCTTTCTCTTTCTTTCTCCTTTTCTCTCTCTCTTTATCGTGCGTCCACGGTTGGTATTTCCTACTCGATGAATCAATCAGCACATGCACGCATTGCAGTCATCCGACAGCTTAACTACGATTTACAGTCCCGCACCTGTTGACGATGCACGGAATGAGGAAAGCTATGCGATCTGCGTCTCACAGTGGTCGCGGAAAAATCCTAGACAAATCAGCGACAGGCGAATACGCATAATAAATACGTGTTTCCATAAACTGTAAAATATATAAAGAACCACGTTCACCGTGCAATCTATTGCTTAAGTTTTTAAACATAGATACTCTAGAAGTAAGAAGAAAAACTATAATCTCAATTTTCTTATATAAACTACTCGATATTTTGATTGGTAGCCCTAAACCATTTTCCGTGATTAAATTTAAGGTTCCTTTATGTAACTTATGATTTGTTGATTTATTTTATTTACCTGTAGCAACAACCAATCTATAATATCTAATCCTCCGATTTATCGTATTGTAAAATGGGCTGATAAGTACAATGTTGATTTTCATTTAAGTGTACTTAAAATTAATGTCAATCTAGCCATAAAGGGATAAAATGTAATTGTATGTAATTATAAATTAATATCGTAACTGTACTTTATGCCAATATGAATTATATAAACACATATGTCGTTGATCGTTAATTTTATAATCCTTCAGCTATTTTACACCAGCTTATTGTTATAAAATCCGTAACGGATCCGTGGACGTAGTCACTAGACGTCGCTGTAAACGATGTGATTGATTTCGACTTGATTAAATCAGGTTGTCAACAATAGAAAAAACAATTAAGAATTGTATCGTTAAAAACCGGTTTTTCTTAAAGCAGAATGCGAACGCTTACAGCGACGTCTAGTAGCTGCGTCCAGCAATAGGATAGAATATTTTTTTATTATAAAACCCATGACGTAATATATGTAAATAACATTTAAATTCCACTCTCTCACTCACTGATCAGCTCACAGCCTAGACTACAATAACAATACATTTGAAATTTACATGGAATATAATTATTATCAGCACCGGATCTAAGGAGAGAGGAGCTATCCGGGTTCATGTTCTGGGCGCTAAACACAAAGGAGCGCATTTCAAATTTTCAACGCATATTTTTTATTAGGTTTTAATTTTTTTTCTTTTTTAAAAAAAAAAAAAATTATTAATTTTTTTGTGAAAACGATACTGATAAAAAGTCTTATGGTACTTCTGCACACCGTTATTTAGGACCGAGTTATACCACCACATAAGTATAGTATATATTTAGGGGGAAAATGTATATGTATAATTACAAACAAGAAGAACAAATCTAGTTCCCGTGGATTCGTCTCTGGTTCGTTTCGACTCAAAACGTTCGAATTGTTGTTCATGGCAACCGTATTATAAAATGATGCGGTTCCATATACATACAAAACACTGTCACACCATCACCGGCTCGAGTGCTGGTAAAATTTTTTACGAAAATTAATAAACATTATTACAATAAACGGTCCGGTATGTTATTTTAGTTACGAGGTTATCAGGACGCATAACCATTGTAACTCGGGCGCTCAAATATAGCATTTAAATTTCATCCACGACGAATGTAAACGTGTAGGTATATGTGTGTATATATATTTAAACTTATATAGTTTTAAAGCATAATTATTCATTAGTCATTAGAATAAATTCTTTTTAATCCAATATTATCACGCAATGCAATTAAAGTTTAAATATAAGTATAACGTTAACATACAATTTTAATGTTCCATGTTTTCAGGCATTTACTTCTTAAGCAATTAAAAATAAAACGATTATTTTTCTTAGTAATAGATTTACTTCTATTTTTTCTAATATAATTGACTGGGAAACGTCATTAGTGCTGCATCGTAATACAATAATTCGAATTAATTATTTAGTACCTTACGTTACACTTACGGATACATTTTTATACTTATTGTATTGATATTTTCATGAATTAACATAGTTATGCTATAAAATTATTTTAATATGTATTGTTTATTATTTCTTTTTTTTTTCTAAATAACTTTCTTAAAGCAGAAGGCAATCTAAAAAGTACGACGGAGAGCTTCTGTATTTTAATGAATTTAAAATTAATGTAAAAAGAGAGTTTTGTGCAAATAATGAAAATGCTTAAAAAAAATAAAAATGTTATTAAAAATGGCCATTTCAATTCCAAAGTTAATACAAATTTAAATTTAAATTTAAATTGAAGGAACGATAAAAACTAAATAAGTATTGTAAAAAATATAAAAATCGTTTGTTTATTCGAAACTATACGCAGTGTGTACTTATAACTATAATTAACATTATACTTAACCACATTGTAAAGGCTTAGAAGTAATTTTACCAGAGAGATTAATTTTCATATAATCGATAGGTGTTCGAAACGTTTAACTTTTTTTAAATGGAAAACAATAAGAACATTTTTTTATTAAAGAACTAAAAACCCACAGGGTTAATTAATGGTATTAAAATATAAACCATCTCGTCAGCCATTAATTGTGTATGAAATTAATATGCATGTAGGCTGTACATATGGTGCGTTCGAAACTAAGAGCTCGACATAAAACGATCGCGGACTATGTAATAATAATATCGTCAGCTCCTTCGCTTCTTACATGTATATATGTATATTTATACATAGTCGTCTCTGCACCACAAGCGTGTATATACATAACATTACGTGCACTAGAACACGTTCATTTAAGCGCCACCCCTGTAATTATTATCAATTCCGAATATTCTATTTTCAGTGTATTTTAAATCACATTTAATTACTGAAATTAAAACGCACACGGACAAATGATTAACCGGATATTCCACTATTCAATGTCTCGAAACAATGATAGCAATAATTATCCGTAATTCGTCCGGTGCGATAATTAGCCGTTTACACATTTACGTATAGGAAAAAAAAAACAAAAAACGTGATTGAGTCCGCCTTTATTTCCAGGGAGAAACGATAATAATTATTATTCCAAAAAAAAAGGAAATAAAAAAAAAATAAAAATACATCGAAGAAAATAATAATAATAATAATAAACGATTATTACACAACGACGATCGGCACAATAAAAATATGTTCGGAGCATCGATTGGTAAGACTATACATGTATATTAGCATATTATATACCCTTCGGCTCTAATTATCCAGGAATCTATAGAGAGATTGATAGGTTTTCTAATCAATTATAATTAGCCTAACACACACATACAGGATGAACACACGCACGCGCGCGTGCTCTTATGAATTATTCAAGGTATTCGATGGAAGGATGAGTAGTATACGTATTTGCGTTCATTGTCGAAGACTGCGTAAGTTAATGCGATCGAATACTGCTCGAAGATAGAAAGAATAAGAAAAAAACCGAAACAAAACTATTATTGCCCGTCTTCTTGTCTCCACAAATTATCGTCTGTTAACTGAAATATAATACGACGTAAAGAAAACCGTTTAAAATTGAACGAAACCTTCGGATGTCATTTCAAAAACGCTTTAGACTAATTGAAAAACATACGAAAACGTAATTATGTGTATCGAATTCCACCCGAATTACCGTACGGTCTTTTTAGCTCTTTGTTTGTTTCGACTATTATGACAACGCTAAATAGAAAAACCGAAGCAGTCAGTATAAATCCTCAGTTCTCAGTAGTTTTTGTCTTTGTCTTTATTTTTTTTCTGTTCTACGCAGAACTCGAACTGGCGCTGTTAATCGTTAATTTACTCATCACATTTTTTCCGATGGTAAAACGTGGCGATTATAGTAATGAAAATAAAAATAAAATTATTATGCGTACACGCGCGTACCATTCATTGTAAAATCCGCGTAAGAATCGCATACGGAACACAGTACGTCTCACATGTATTTCTTTGGAAGGAATGATATTACCGCGATTACCGTGATAACCGATCAACGGTTAGGGACCTATTTAAAAAAAAAAAAATCTAAATTTCGATTACATTTCTCCGCAATTGTATTCGATTCCGTTGCCGCACGATCCACTGGATTTACTGTCCAGAGAGCGTTTTGAAACCGTCGAATCGCAAGCGAGCGCAACACGACCCCGTCGGATTTTCGTCGAGATCCGTCAAGGAACGGAGTTCAAAACTCCTACGGATGATGAGCGTGAAGACGTTCGGTGCCCGGAACAACGGTGTCCGCGCTGGAAAACGTCCGAGCTACAGCGTAATGCACAATACGATTTTGTTCGCATTGCATTGTGTGTGTGTGTGTGTTGACCGGAGGACGTTGCGTAGTACACCCGTTGCGTTCGTGTGCACGTGTGATGGACGCAGAAATCGCCAGCGACGGAAATGCCTCGGAACCCCACACGGTTTCTAACTGTGAAACCGTCGAACAATGGGACGGTTAAGATTATCGGATCGAACACGGGTCTCCGGAGCGTGGGCTCGACACACGGGTGTTACGGCGGGCATAGGAATCCGTCGGGTGTTTACGTTTCACTTTATCCCACGAGATGAGCCCGCCGCCGCAGACGGCAACCACGTGGCACGAGCGCGTTTCGCGGTTTCCACGTTGTCGGACGCCACCGCGTCATTTACGCGTAACGTGTGCTATTGTGGCGGTGCTGCGGATTCGCGTTCGAACGGGATCGCGACCCATCGGGCTTCAACTCGGAATGCTGACGAACGGCTGAACGCGGTCCCGCGCGATAGAAAACTGTACGTGTGACGTGCGAAGTGAAATCGACGTTTTCCCAAGAGCCGTTTACATTGTTTGACATTGACTTGTATTTTTTTGATTCGCTTACGTCGTTTTAAAACCCGCACGAACGTTCTTAAAGTCACCGCTAAATGATCAAAAATCTTCGAATCAACTGGTTACTCCTGACATGGGTCAGTTGGTACACGGTTCGTCCGTGTTTTAATCATTACGACAGTCCGTCGTCCTGAACACTTACAACGCTTTAATAAGCCATATTCTAAATTTGTAAACATATACTGTGCTGTTAAAATATTTAAAATATTACGTTTAATGTACATTCATCGAGGTAATACATGGTTATAGAAAATGACAGTTGGAATATAGAAAAAATATATTCCATTATTCTTGTAAAAAATAAAAATACTAGACTAGATAAGACACAATAGATAAATAGAAATAAATAATAGGTCACAAAAAATCGTGGCGAAAAACTGAATTCATGATGATCATGCATCAAATTTACCAATTAAAATAAACTCCCGGAATTATCACCATTGTTTCGAAAATAATTTGGAAACGAATTACCAAGTATTTGACACATTAAAAACAAATGGTTGACCATTTGAGTTAATCTATAAATTTCCACACCACACATTCGATGAATCGTCGATGATTTTATTCTGAAAAAATATGACTGTATAAATGTGATTTCTATGATACATATTTAAAAATTTAGTTATTAAAAAATATGTTGAAATTATAGAAATCTTATTATGTGGAACAGTTCTCTTCTATATATTAATTAATAAATAAACCGAATATTAACCTTAATTGTTACTAGGTCGTCTAATAGTACGAGTATGTGCAAATTAATACAGTTATTTCGAACTTCTAAACTGTTTCTCGTACCAACTATTATGTCAAATTATTAAAACGAAAAGTGTCGAACCGAGTTTGTAACGGTATTAAGCGGTTAGTAAACGATTGATTAGAATGATTTTAGTGCACTTCGCATTTAGTGGAATATCTTAACTATGGCCTATAGGCAATAGCGCGCTATATCGGTCAATTTATTATGACTTTTTTTTTTCTTCAGTGAAATGGAAAAAGTATAGAAATCTCGTCGGTTGTCATTCTTTTACCGTGGTTAAATCGTTTAAATTTAACATATTTCAACGTCGTTTACAGATTAGTCATTTACGTGACGAACGTTTCACATTAGTTACGCACACTGCAGTTATTCATTTATAATACGGAAAACTATTGAAAATACTGAGTGGTCATTATCAACATTTAAAAATCTACAGCGGATCGCGGACATCTAATGCAGTTTCGTTTTCCTGATCTTGTTTAACCGATGACTATTTTTGGGAACTATTCTGGTAGATTTAACATTATCCGGTAACCTTTACGTGTAATAAAACTGCCTTAGACAAATACTAGCTTATAAAATACATCATTAAATTCATGGATTAAAACCAACAATTACCAGCTATTGCTAAAAATGTAAAACGTATATAATTACATTGGGTAATGGCCGTTTCTATTTGCAATTATTTCGGTCACACGACTGTTACGTCATCGCATTGATTAGAAAATACGTTATATTACACTGCAATATTATATAGTGCGTACGCTTACGCGTATTTTTTAACTCATATGCCAATACGCATACAATACACCTGCAGCGTCGTTAAGTATGATTTCGTACGATGTGAACACACACCAATTATATTATCAAACTAATCAACTGCTTCGTGTGTTTATTCTGCACATAATAATACATTATATACTAGCTAGAATTACCCGGCCTCGCCCGGGTGATATTTTACTATTTCGTACTTGCACGATTATACAACTTTTATGGAAAAAAAGTATGTTCCGATGATATTTATTTTTATTTATACATATAATATTTTAATATGCTTATACATCAAACGGTTATCATAAATATCAACGTATTAAACGTAATGATAACTGTTGATCCATAGTAATTTTAATATTGGAAGCTAGTAAAAAAAAAAAAAATTAAAAAAAAAAAAAACTGAACATTTCATGGTTACCAAGAAGTGAAAAAAATTTATACATCAAACCATGAGCACAAAACGGTTTCGACCTTTAAAAATGCGATTTTACAAAAATCCTTTTTTACCACACCTTCATACTCGTACAAAGTAGTAATAAGTATGTTACTCGAAAACGTCAAAAATACCTCACTGGTCAACGAGTGAACGGTATTCGAACCGTACATAAATTATACATGCGTATGATGTACGTCGAAGAATATACGCGAACCATATCTGCTGTCGATTCCTCGGAACGGACGTTCAACACTCCCGTACACCAAGGCACATTTCGAATCGCAAACGTTCCGCTTTCCGGTCGACCGGCGTGCCGTGTCGTCAGGGGCGGATTTAACAATTTTCCGCCCCTATCTAAAAGAAACTTACTACTCCTTTAATAAAATATCCTCAAATAAATAATTTTTTTCGATACTTACCTAATATGTAATTTTTGCTTATTATAGTATTACGAGACATTTCTTAAACAATAAGATAAGCTATAATACAATACTATCGTCGTTGTCGTAGACGAGTTCCTGGGAAAATATAAATATTATTTTGCTAAAAATAAACAAATACAAAATCCACAATTTCAAGATTTTAAAGTGATAAATACAATTTTAAAAATTATGTACTTAATTTTACAAAATAAAAATAAATTTTCAACATAATTTTGCCGCCCTCCAAAATTTGCAGCCACATAGTTCGCAGTGCCTTAAATCCGCCCCTGCGTGTCGTTGCAGTACGTACGCGAATCTCAGGCCGCGCGAAAAGGAAAAGCTTGCGTGTTACCGTAGTCCGCCGTGCACGCAGTTTACAACGCGGTCTGCCGTAGGAGACGTGTTACGCGCCGATTAGTCCTCAAAAGCTGATCGCAGGACGAGGAGCAAACGACGAGCTCGTTCACGTTGGCCCGTTACCGTACCATTACGTGCGATGCAATAACGCGATACATACATAACGGTTAAAAACGGCGACCGGCACCGCCGGCGAGGATTCGTTGCTGCGCGGCGGAGACGTGACGTGGTTTCGTCCGAACTTCCCCACGCGCACGTACCGATAGTATTTATTTTGAATTATTGCTCGCGGACGGAACGGCTGACGATTGCGCGATGTGCCAGAGCGGGGCGGTGGTTCGTTTGCGCGTGTGCGCGAAGGGGGAGGGGGTGGCGATGTGACGGTGGTACACGAGGCTACGAAGGTCCGAAATTTCGTGTCTTCTCTCCGCGTGCGTTACCGCGCTCGCCTCCGTCGTCGTTCCGGCGCACATTAAACGGCCCCGGGCGAAATTAAAAACGTGCCTCGTCCACCCCGTTTTTAAAAACAGGATATTTTTATTAAACTCGCATCGGAGTCGTTATTCGCCGCCGCAGTTACTATTATTATTAATATCGTTGCGCGTTGTTTAGTATTGGTTGGCGGTGGTCACACATTACTGGGATACTGTGGTACGTATATATGTACATTCGTACACGCAGGACCGTTAACGCGGTCGTAAAATGGTAAAAACCGCTGCTTGTGTCCGCACACCGCGCACATAGGTCCTTGGGTGATCCCGAAAAACGCTACTGGCCAGCGCAGTTCTCTTCGTCTTCCCGAGAAACGATGAAACGTCGCGAAAACTTATCAATACGCACCACGCGTAAATCTTTCATCATATTTCACGTACCGCAATTGAGACATTTCTATTTATTTTTTTCTTTATTTTTTAGGCATGCATGAAATCGTACTGCGTCCACGTGTTTTCACAGTTTCGAAGACCGGCTTAATGTGAGCCGGTGTACGTGCACTTAGCATCCCTTTCGTCAAACGTCGCATTACATGCATACACGGACACTTGAACTCCTCGGTTTATTCGGAACATCAATCGCACTCATTCAATGTAAACGCCAAGAACAAATCGTTGTCCAAACACTGCACACGCACGTTACTTCAAATACGCGACGGCACATTGAACTGCTGCTGTGTAATGGGTTTTTGAACAAATGACTAATTAAACGATTACATGTTATGATGATTATAAACTCGAGACTTATTGCTTTTCACTCTGGCGGTCCATGATTGTTGTTCTAGGAAATGTTTTGTGTTGTTCGTTTACAGCTTTATTATTTTACAATCGCATATGTTATATTATGGCGTCAGGGGCATCGAAGAGTTATAAATTATGAGAAAAATCTGAGTTTGCCTATAGTGAAATCTCTCAAAAGTCCATCCGACGTGATTTAATGAAAACTGGTTTCGATGTGCACATTAGAGTATCTACTTGTACTTACACGTGTTTTCGTATGAATATATATGTATAGTGTTTAAGTGCACACACACACACACACACACACACATATCACGTAGTACAATGCGCACACAATATCGTGCCAACAACTTGTTCGATGATAATGAAATATATTACACATAATAAAATCATATTATTTGCCAAAAATGACCAGGGAACGCGATTTATTCATACTTTTGGCGTGGGTACCAAGTTCCAAATGGGTATCCCGATAAATAATAATAATAATAAGAAGAATAAGAATAATAGTTTGAACTGTATAATGTACAAGTGCGCGTCACATTGTCATGACGAATTTTGCTTCTAACGTACATCTTATTGTCATATTGGATGCTATGTTCTTGATCAATACATATTTATCGAACAGATGGTCCGTTTTTAACAATATTTTAACATTATTAACGAATCGAAATGAACGAACCAATATTCGTGTTCCGGAAACCGAAATGCTCACAAAAAGAAAAAACTCTGGTCCTACAGACAATAGAATGCATTCAGATCTTAGATGTACACTCGGGTCAACACATATAAAAACAACATAACGTCTTGGAATATTGAAGACCTTAAATAAATACTCATGCTGGTTAAACAGCTGTTAATATCATTTCGAAACACAGTGTAACTGTGTTTGACTAAACATACCTCCGTAAGCCCGCCACACATTATAATTTAAAACACAATACTGTAAATCATATTATACTTTATATTTCACGATCAGTGTCTTAACTACCTAAAACTTATCTTTCGTTTATAACTTAAGTAAATCAAAATAAATGATTTTCCTGTCGTGAACTGCAGTGGTTACTGTCCACACCTCTATAACAAATAGTTATATTTATGTTTTACCATGAACCACAGCAGATATCTGACCCTGTTCGATATTATCAACTATTATTGTAATTCAGGACTCAGATTAATTTTTATTTTATTTTTGGCGTTTCATAATAATGATATTTTTTTAAATTACCATGTATTATTCATTATAGCTATTAATATCATGAATATACAATATGCAAATTGCTAATGTGTTAGACATTATTTATTTGATCAAAAATAATAAATTAATATTAATCGGAACACGTATAACTGATAAATATTTTATATAACTAATAAGATAGTTTTTGATATCAGTCACGGACTTATATAAACTATTAAAACGAAGTAAAACAATTTTAAATTTTGTTTAGACGTTAAAACATTGAACTAAAATTTGAGATACATACATATAAAAATAATAATTAAGGAGGAATTACTATGGATCAATTATTTAATTTATTCAATACTAATTATATATTATTTTACTAAAAGCATTAGTCATATTGTTGTCCGCTACGAGTTATAATTAAATATAATTATCCGTAAAAATAAAAAATAAAAAAGTATATGGAAGAAAAATAAATCCACTATCTCGAATATTTTCTACTTCTTTATAGTGCTGTTTCATAAAAAAAAAAACTATTAATAAATACATTATAATGTTCATATTTGCTAGAAAATCTTGTAGGCGACCGTAACGGAATTTTAATTTCTATACAGTAGAAAACATCACTACCATATAGTCACTGTTATATGTAATAAGCGTTATTATTAATATTAAACGTATCTCGAGTCGCATTTTTATGTACAACAAAATACAACATAAAGATCCAAGTGTTTTTCGTCACACTTACTCCGTATCCCTGCAGTGTTCATATTCTAAACTCATGAAATATTCTCTTTGACAAAATTTAATATCAATTACTGCTACTATTCTTATTATTACTATTATCGTATACGTTCGTAAATAGCAGAAAATTTGAAGAACAATTTATACAATAATATACAATGACGGTATTTGGTTTGTCGTAAAATTCATGTAGCCGGCTGTGTACCGAGTAGAACGATAATCCTATATATATTTTCACATTTATTATAATTATCTTCCTATAATACAAAATCCTTATTATTTTGACGTATACCCAATGTACATTCAAAAATCCGTAACCAATCGGTAATTTCGTGCCGGTTGATTTTCTCAAGGCACAATTCTTAAAATCATCGATATCGCGGTATTTGTACTATTTCCCCCAACAACATCCTTGTCCACCCGCCGACGTATGATCGAATTTTATGAAATCGCGTGCAATGACAAATAATAATAATAATTGTTCGTAATGACTAACGGGCAATGTAACTTAGAAAATAGTACACTTTATCTTCCTTTCCTCCTTGTAACCATACTGATTAGTGATTTCCTGTAGCTACGATTCTACGAAAAGGACGAAAGATGATGCTAAACGAAGTAGAATAAATAATTTTTCGACAGAACAAAAATAATAGTTTGTGTTTATTTCATCGCAAAAGCTGTGTAGCAAATCATAATTACGTGCGGCATTGATAGTTTCAGAAGAGAAAATAAAACCGATTAATAATCAGTAATCAGCGATATAAGTGTGAAACATTATTTTCCATATATTCTCGTGCTATACACTGACTACATAGATAGCTCCTGTAAATACAAATTTATATATATGTATAAAATATAAAACGTTCCAACAGAAAACATGTTTCGCTGACGAGGACGGAATACGTTAAATATTAAGTCGATAATTCGGCTCTAATGCCGACAGGTGATCTCGTGCGATTTTTCATACCTATCCTCGCGATGATAAAACCGGTAGCCGACCACGCGGTCGATGGATGTCTCGTAATACCTGCAGCCAGAAGACATGATGACGTACGTTTACGATCGCAGTTGTGCGTGCGTGTGCTTATAATTTAAAAAAAAACACAATCGTCTACATACGTGTTTTTGACCACCTTTAAGCAGTATGCCGGTATAAGGGACTCTCGGCTTAACGAGAAACAACCAAATACAATAAGAATTAATTGACAGCCAACAAACTGTATAATTTACATAATTTACTTTGATCTATATATTAATTAAGTCGCATGTTGGAGCCCATTACAACGCCAAGTTTGATTCTTTCACAATCTGCAGTTGTTGTTTTGATAATAACAAAATGTATAATAGCTCGTGAAGGCAGGCGCGTTGGGTTAAAAAAAAAAAAAAAACATTAAAATTTGGTACTCCTCTATTATTATGCAATATGCAATATTTTTCAATAATAAAACACGTACATTTAAAAAAAACCAACACCTCACCCTTTATTAATAACAATGGCCACAAACTGTATTATTTTTAATAATAATATTTTTTTTTTTTTTTTAAAAATACAATTTTAATTAAATTTTATTTTGAAAAATTTTTATTTGAAAACGTGTTTTTATAAATTCCGCTATAACTATAATTATTTCAGTTGTGTTAAATCTGCTAACTACATTTAGTTTAAAATCGATTTGTGATCGGCATATCACTGTTAACGTAATGGTCTATAATACTCGTTTTATATTTTCATTCTACTACACATATATCAAGTAAGAAAAAAATAACTTAAATATTTAACATTATTTAAGTTATGTACTTAATTATATCTTATTAATTCATTAATAGAATTATCGTAAGCATATTTTAATTTTTGTGAGTTATAAGCAATCTAAAATAAAAAAAATCTATTAAAAAAATAACAATAATCAATAAAACTAGCACCGATCATTAATCCAAAGTATTATTTTTACGTTCGTTAATATTAGTAAGGCTGGTTAAGTTATTTTTTTTTTTTAATTTGCTAAATTAATTTGAGAAAGAGTAAGTTAAGTTAAAAGTTAACCAGTTCTTTTTAAGTTAATTTTAACTTTGTTAGTTTTTTTGCCCATTATTTTTTAATTTAACAAAGTTAAAATAACTGGTTAACTTTTAACTTAAATTACTTTTTTTTTATATTAGCTTAACGAATTAAAATTAAAACTAAGTAAATATTAACTTAATTTAAAAAAAAAAAAAGTGTTTACTTTCTCAACGGTAATAAAAAAAAGCATTTCTAAAAACTATATCAATTTTGAAATTTTTTAAGCTCGGAGTTATTCCCGAAAACATAAATATATACGAGTATTATACATAGTTAATCTATTTATTTGTACCACTGATTTTTTTTTTTTATGAACAATATGAGAACAATTTTCATTAAATACATAATAAGTCTCAAATATGTAAATTCCCACATTAATTCTTCTCGTTTCAATTGTTTTATTAATTATTATTATATTACTAATACAATAATTCTCAGATAAATAAAATTACACGAAGAATTGGTTTACATCAAAATTAAACTTAACTTTTTACTTCTGTGTACTTAATTTACATTTACTTAATGCCCAGCTTTGAATATAACCACAATAGTTCTATAATTTATCACATTTATACTACAGTGTGATCGTTGAAAGATAAAATATTTTGACGCACTTGGTAGCAGTAAAGTATATGTACTCGTAAATTTTCAAATAACATTCATAAAATTGGTTTATAGATATTATAAAATAATGGAAATATCCATATGTTACGAGAAAAATCTTAAAAACTGGAAATAACGAACTTATGTGTATATCAGAACGGATAGCAATATAACGTTTGTGCTATACATTAAACATTTAAACTTTAAATAACTTTATTAAACGTATTACATACCCATTGGATTTGATAATTTAAACTAATTTTTAGTTGCACGGACCCGGTACGTACGGAAACTTGTCTAAAAGGAATAATGTATTCAACCCCGTATCACAAATTAAATCGTAGATATTGCACCGAATGGATGGAAAACTTTTCTAAAATAAAATACAATGATTCGTTGGGCCCACGTGATTTAATCGGAACATTATATTCACTGCAATTAATTTGTTCGTTTCGTACAAACGCATGACTTTGTTCGATTCGAATGGGGTTACACACGGGTCATAAGGGATTTGTCTGATCTCGATTTTTTTTTACTCATCTGGTCTCTTTCGGGCGTGCACGAAACATACGACCGCATTACGGTAACGTAAACGCACGTCCATAATACGTGCGATTTCAAAATAGGCTCGTAACGAGCCGGTAACCGTGTACGCGCGGAAAACTCGACCGTTATCCATTTCGGCACAGCCGGGCTAGATTAGTCGCAGTTAGGTTAGGTTATGATTTTACGTAAAACGATTCAATATACGGTTAATAAAATGTAACGCCTGCGACGTGGTTCCCTAATATTATTACACTTGCGCTGACAGATTTGCGGTGGGCGCAAGCATATTATATCGTGATAATATGTCGTCGTCGAAACGATGTTCTCGGGCAATCATTATACACGACCGCGCGCACACTTGTACACACGCGTACAGTCCGTCAACGACGGCGGAGATTTCACTCTGGTGACTTTCAATACTGTTTCGTTACGGCGCGCGCACGACGTCCGTACGTCTATATCCCACTGCGCGTCGTTTGCGCGGATATCGTACGCGGATAAGGTGCGAGGGAGCATACTTTTATTATTTTCAACCCCGGTCGCTTACCACTCGGCGAACGTTCCCCGAACAGGTATACAATTGAAATAATAAACGTAAGATATGTGTAGATGCGCGTACGTACGTACGCACACAAAAATGCACATCTATACGCAAGCATGCACCGTGTATTACATTAACTGTTTTACACGTTTATACGCCAATGTGCGTTATTTTTCGGTACACGCGGTCGTTTATGTATGATAATGTATGCGAAAGATGTCAACAACCTGTGTGCGAACGATACCAGTATCAGCAGTGATACGAAAGTTCGACTATTTGCAATATATATGCGCGAGTGTAGATTTAACATTGTTTTACGCGGACGACCGCTTGCAGCGTTCACGTCGTCTTCGTCGAAGGTGCGAGCAATGCACTCGTGCGCAGTGACGTATTTTCTTGGTGAGAGGGGATCCCGGGTCACGACCTCCCTCAAAAGTCATGAATGATTTGATACGAACAGTGAAAGCGCACTAGTTTATATCGTAATGAACTCGTCGATTTCGAATTTTTGCTAATAACCGAATAATATTTTTCGCGAAAACGTATACCCTTCCCTCCGCCACACGCGAAAAATTCGAAAATACGCCACCGCGTGCGTGCACGTACACGGAGACGGAGTTGTCACTGCGCTAACTGTACACACACGCGACTGCCGTTTTTCACCGTCGCCGGTCGTTAACGAAATGTTATTGTTTTTGTACTTTTTCGCCGGACACTCTCTCGGATGGAATATTTCGTGCGCGGCGGCTCAATCAGTGCGTGTTTTTCGACCGTTGCAACGTCCGTACACTTGCGCGCACACGGTACACGTTACGGGCGCCGTTGCACGGTCGCGCGCGCACAATAGCAGTCGAAATAATAAATTTCTGAACTACTGTTTCAACTGCGCCGCGACCGTTGCCGGCTCTGGCCCGAACCACCCTGTTCGCCGTGCACACCGCACCGATGAATACGATAATTGCACAACTCCGTTTCGTTTTCAACCCTCCGCGCGCTCGTAACGTTATCATTGCATCGCGCGCGTGTACGTGTTACGCACGAACACGATTGGTCGCCGCCACAGTGATGGGCTGAAGTGACTAATTTAGTTACTCCGCGTGGTGTAATTAGTCGTTCGACTGATATTTTGTTCCACCGACGTTTGTTGTTCGACTAACTTTTATTGTTCGACTAATTTTCATTACTCGGCCGATTTCCATTCGATCGACCATTAGTTTATAAATGCACCTTTTTTTTCTTCGCTCGTTTTGGTAGCGATAAAAATTGTAAGCATGGACTTTATTAAAAAAAACATAAAACAGAGAAACCGTTGAAACGTAACCAATAACACCGTTAACATAATATTAATAACAATATTATATAATATTAACAATCACTCGAACGTTGGATAATATATATATAGTACGTCGTTATCGGTATCCGTTTTGTGTGACTGTTTTTGATTAGCTTTTCGGGTTACGGATAACCGATTACGAAGGAAGCACATTTTAAAGTTCTTAAAATCGGTGGTTCGGCTCCGGTACTTAGCATTCTGTAGTAGGTACTCAGTCGTTGGTCAATTATCTATCCACAAAACGATTAAACGAATTTTAGTCGAGTAATTTGATCGATTCATATGTCAGTTGGTTGTGCAAAATGTAGTCGAATAATTATTTGATAGTACGTGAAGAAAACCGACTAACAGTAGGTAGTAACAAATACACATAGTCGTTTTGCCCATCACTAGTCATTACCACACAAAAACGGTCGACGATTCCTACGTGTGTACGTATTACGTGCGTGTACCAAATACGTGTATGATTAAGAATTGTGTTCGACCTGCGATTACGTACTACGAATACGACCTTGGTCCGACGACGGCGTCCTCACAGGACTTCGAGTCTTTCTGAAAATCGCAGACGTGAACCCTGTACCATGATTATAGTTTGTAAGACACTGTTTCGCGGGACTATCCACCGACGAGATAGTAGTATAGTTGAAGATAATTAAATGAAACGAATATTTTTTCAAATAACTTACTGATTAGTTAGTTATGCGAACGAAACAATTTTGACCAAACTCTTGAGCGTTTCAACGAACTTTTCTATAAAACGTTAAATGATACGCTTTTTAATCGCTATGAAATTCAGGGGGACTTAGTCCCTTCGCGTCACACCCACGCATTGAGCCCTGCGTATTTATTATAGCATTATGTGTGCATTCGAAACGCGTTGACCCGCAAGGCGTATTGTGTATCAACGCACGACGTAGGTAGGTACACGGTATTATAACACAATAAACGAGTATAATGTATGACATACATCGGAAATCGATGATTGCGAGATCAACCGTCAGGAAGAATCAATATAATGTGCACGTGAATATTATAATCATCATGATAACGCTGTACCGTATACACATTCGGATGGTAAACGTTTCGTTTACTTATTGCAGGTTTCGACTAATATTAAGTACATGTTATGATGGTATGACGTATACCTCACCTGACGAGACGATGGCATGCGTACGAGAAACAAAACGAGAGCAATCGATCGAGAGAATATAAACGGTTCGTAAAATATCGGTGAAAATAATTACACTTGGTTCGAAGACGAGTCCCTTTACCCGAAAAAATATCAACCGGTACAGTTAAATATGACGTACGATAAACAATTGAAACACATATAGAGTTCTAACACGCGTTGCATCCAGTCCCACTGACATGTATTTCGATGAACAATACCGTAGATATGTATGGGTTAATATTATGTAAGACTCTTATTACCATTAGCCAAATGATTCATCATAATTTGCATGAACCAAAAATTGAATATTAATATTAAACTAACTTATACATATACTTAAATTTTTATTTTAAAATAAATGTATTTGCAATATCTTCAGCGCGGGGCAATAAATAAGTCCAATGGCTAAACGTTACTAAAAATATCATTTTCCAACAAAATAAGAAAATTCCTTACATTATCTCCTAACAAGAATACCTTAATACTCGTAAACGGATGATGTTGTGTTGATATCTATCCGTGCATATTATTTTGGAAAACATTGCCACTTCCATAGGTAATGCGACCGATTCAGAGGCACGTTACGCTACGCTTTCGATTTAATATTTTGACAATTATGAACAAAATATTGTATATTAATAACGTGTTATACTCGTACAATAATTTTACAATTGGCGGTAAATAATTATATTATGTTTGCAATCAATATTTACATAGTGCCTGCATAAGGCTGCTACACAGTCACGTGTACTTTTTTGCACCCGTCAATATTTATTTATTTATTTTTTCCGAGTAGGACTTAAACACTAGTCACTTTTATTGTTACTGAATCACGGTGAAAAATCGAAAATCAAAAAACAGTACCATGCATTATTATGTACTGTAATAATAAATACCCGTCGTCGTGAGCATTTTCGGTTTGCGGTGCACTTTCATGCCTATTTCTGGGGGACGTTGTTGAGTTTCGATCTCTCCCCACCTCCAGGAGAAAAAAGAAGTTCAAAAGTCATGTAACATGGTCGGGTAACGACTGTTAATGGCATAAACAACTTGCTACGGAGGTACAGAGAAAGGGAGCATTAATTCACATCGCGTGGTTGTAAACAAATCTTCATTTACAATAATAATAGAATAATATAATTGTTATATTATAAGATCGCTTGTTTTTTTTGTTGAAAAACTCAAACCCCCTCCCTCACAAAAAATTTGAAAATACGCCATTGCTCGCGCGATACAGAGATGTTCACACGTGTTACTATGGGTACTCGGTAGTGATTCCGCCCGACGTCATCTCATCGCATCCGTAAACCGCGTAACGGTTCCGTATTTAACGTGTGGACCGCGCTGCACATATTACGTGCATGTGCACGACGCGAAACGTATTGCACGATATTAATAATACATTTACGTGCACGTATCCCAGGTACACAAGGAACTCCGAGAAATCGTCCTGACCCCGTCGGAAACCAAAAGTTATTAAATTTTTTATTACGTTTTTTTTTTTTTTTTCTTAAATTATATAGGCTGTTGCTTTTAATTCGATTAATTAACTGGGTTTATTATTTACGCTTACGGTATATTATACGGATATGACGTCGGCTGCAATAGCCACATCGTCGCGCGCGCGCGTTTCCCGCAGCTATTCGAAATTTTATGTGGTGTAATAACATATGATACTACTTTTTCGTATATTTCTCGGCGACGACGTGTAAAATGGAAATAATAATTAGACGGCGCGCGAGTGCCCGTTCGTATGTACATAAAACCGATCGAGTAATAATGGGAAAATAACATTCGAGGTGGTTCGTTTTTTTTTTTTTTTCTAGCCGGTCCCACTGTCTGAGAGATTGTAATTATGTTAATACTTTTTTACATGTAAACGTGTGGCTCTAAATATATATATATATATATATATATATATGTATGAATATGTGAGTGTATGTGTGTTGGAATCTTTGCGTTCTCTCTCTCTCGCTCTCGTCGGAAACGCGTTTATTCATCTCCGTTTATTTGTTTAATCACATACAAATATTCTTAGGCGACTTGTAATATTAAACAGTACCTATAGTTATATCTTAAACACATATGTACTTATGAATATTTATTTTGTATATTTTATACTCGGTAATATTATTCTTGCAGATTATAGGACTCCTATATCGATACACCGGCTGTTACCGTATACTACACAGGCGCACCTATTTAATTTACACCGCATATTCCTTCGAAATATTTTTCGGATTAGATGTGAACTATTATTATTTCAACACGTCTATTAATGTTGCGTTCCTTCAATAATTCGGGTACACAGGTTATTTAAATGTGAAGGAGTCCTGTCGTTTCCGTAGTCGAGAAGAAATCTCTGAAACGTTTTTAATTATACGTCACATTTGCTTATGCGAGCGGTGGTTCAACTAATGCAGGCTACTTTATGCAAAAAAACCAATTAATATTTCCAGTATTTTGTCGTTCCTCGTTTTAGACGTTTTAGCACTTCGACCAAGTCGTATTGATCTATAGTACTTCCGATTATCGATTATCGATTATCCGTATTATCGGAAATAATATTAAATCGTATATCGTGGCAAATGTTTTCGAAAGTGATTTTTCAACACTAAATTATAATCAAATAATAAAAATGTAGAGAAAATAGTATCTAAAACGTTAGTACGCGTTCTAAGGTAGGTTGGTTGATTAACGAGAAGTCATGTTTCGTTTTTTTCTTTCGATTAAGATTTGCAGGTAATTCGAAATAGGAATCCTAATCGGAGCTCTCCTAAGAATTTTTAGGTACTGGGGCAAATTAGTTCAGGAGTCCCTCAATCATCAGAATAATGTATAAGTATGATAAAAAAAAATACAAACCAGGTTTTCAAAATGTTGATAAATATAGTTTTCCAAACTTCAACCAATCAAAAACATTTAAATGTATTAGTACAACAAACTAAATTCCATATTTTTAAGAAATTCTCAACAATCTATTATCAGTTACCATATTACATAAAAATTTAATTAATTCCTAGGTAATTTATAAACAGCTATATAAAATAAGAACTTAGATGTTCTTTCGTCGATACTAGTGATAACGAATTTCAATGTAAATTAAAATATATTATTCGTCACACTCCGACAATAACCATAATAAATTATAGTTATAACTATTTAGAAACTAGAATAGCTGAAAATATAGCCTATGTAATGCACTTAAATATGAATTTAAGTTAATTTTATTTAATTGAATTGATTAATATTTCATTTAAGCCACAACCTATCTTTACACATAAAAATACGACTGCTAAACTTCTCAACTCTTTTGTATGGCGCAAAAATGTAAAGCCAAAACAATTTCAAATGAGCTAAGATCATAGGAATTATGATTGTACGGAAGAATTATAAGAAAAGCATGGACTGATAAAATTAACACTATTGACGCGTTGCGTAGAATCGAAAACTAACAAATAATTACTTACAACGGTTAAATGCAGAGAAATCCAGTACTCACGACATATTATGCAAAACAAATACAGATATAGTCTTCTCCAGCATATCCTACAAGGAAAAATAAGTGGTAAAAGATCACCTGGTAGAAGAAAATCGTGTCCAGCCAATCTCAGAACACGGTATAATAAAAGCTCTGTAGAGTTATTCTGAAAGGCTGCTATCAAAACTTGTAGATCAATTTTTATCATCAACATTTGAGTTAAATCGCCATATTAAAAAGAAGAAGAAGATGAAGAATATAAAGAAAAATAATATTTCATAAAGAAAAATAATTTAGAAATAATATATTAATATTAATAATCTCAAATGGATAACACTGAGTATTTCTAATAAATATGAACTTAAAGGGGGCTTCCTTTAAATTTTCCTAGATTGGGGCTTGGAACATACTGGTCCAGTTACCGCCTCATTTACGACTGTCCTCATCTTAATACTTACATGACGTGAACCCCATAGTATTAAAAACTATAATTTATAATTACGACTATCATAGTTGACCAAAACAAATCCACAATCAACCAAGCCTAAAAACAATGACTTTTCTCATTGCATTCAAATGCACAATATCGATATTGACTATGATACTTACCTATAATAAACTCATAAACGATGAAAGTTGATAATATCGTGTTTTTGTTATTATGCGGCTCATAACCATTTTATAGAATATACATGTATATATTATATAAATGGATATATGAGTTTTATAAACTCACACGTCTGACGCTAACAGACTGGTTTTGGGGGTGTTCTCGCGGGTAGTCGTTTCTAATCAAACCCGATTAATAAAAAAAAAAACTAATTGATTTTTTCAACACGCTGCACATGTACAGCAGCGGTGATGGTGGGCAGTTGTGGAATTAATTAAATTAATGGCGTTTAATTGGATCGGTTTCTTTTTAATTAACCGGATTGTTTTTAATGGAATTAACTTTACTGTATGTATATATATATATATATACACATCTGAGTAATAATTAAGAACACGTACGGTTTCCTTTTTTTTTTTTTGTCTAAATTAATTTACGATACAAATTAACTCTTATATATACTCGTATAAACGCAATGTGTTAGAAAATAATCATAGAAAAAAAAAATCGTAATTTTACGTAATTTTCTGTAAATGACCGAGTATATAATCAATTCCACATATCATTCAAGTAGTTTTTGCGAACGACCTAAACGCAATGTTATACTAATCTTTTCATAACATTTGAGCGTAAACGACGATGTAATCAATTTACGTTAGTTATGTATTTACTTTTATATAGTTATAAAATATGTTTATAATTATATATTAATATAATAATATGTATAATATAATATTGTATATTACGTATATGTTCCAAAAGCATAGATAAAGATTATTTATGAAGAGGGGGGTGGAAAGGCTTGATATAATTTTTATTAATACCTATTTATTTACTCGCTGAGATTTGACAAATATAAAGCGCTTGGTGTGTAGAATTTTTACTCGATTCACGGTTACCTCTATATATACATATTATGTATAATTACAGTTACTCTATATATTTATGTGTAAATATATAATTACTGCAGCTTAAAGTTCAGATGAATGAAAAATGTTAACGGCTTTTACACGAAAACGACTTATTGTGCAAAATAACAATACAATTGTCGAACAATGCGTGACATTTTTTATACAAATTAATACATTATATTGTATATTCATATGTACTTTATAAGTAGTATATTACACGTGTAGTATATATAAACGAAAATAAGCCAATATTGAAGTATAAGTATTATGTGTAACATATATTTAGTAAAAAATATTATTAATTATTATTTTTACTATTTTTTTTTTTTATGAAATCGTATTATATGTCGTACATTCTACAAATGTTAAACGTATTATATATGTAGGTACCTACATGAAAATGTTCCCGTATTACGCATCGCCCCATCATGTTATGTATATTTATGTAGTCGTTTAATGGATTCTCTCATATTTCATTCCCTTTTCTTATTTATTTACTCTTTTTTTTATCGCA
>JASXSY010000790.1:0-49910 GCA_034509805.1 Sipha maydis | reverse complement strand
TTAAAATATTAAGGCTATTAATATCACCTTGAATCACTTCAAAGATTTTAAAATCGGCTCTGAAAATATTATGTTCATAAATTATGTCTTCCTTATTAAGAATGTATGTATTATCATTGATTATAAATACTAATAAATACTAGTATTTATAATCAATGGTATTATATTTTAGTCCTCCACTATAAAAATATTATTTTAGTAATGGTTTTAGTTAGTGGCTTAGATATTTTTTTTTTCTGAGAGTCGTGTTTGAGACTTTTATTTTTGAGGTTCGTAATATTCTTAGTATATCTTAATACGAGTTCCTATATAATAATATTACATATATAATGGTATTATTATATCTTGTATTCAATGTAAATTATTTTGTTACTCAATTTTAATTATAAACCTAATCATAGTAAAATTAAAATATCATACTATAATATGTAGATAGGTACATTATAATTAAATACCTAAAAAAAAAATCTGGGGGGGTGTGGAAAACCCTTTATACCCCCCCCCCATAACTATGCCACTGGTTTTAGTAATATATCATTACTATTATTTTTTAATTGTTATACAGGTAATTGATGTTTTTCGGTAACATATTAAATATGTAATTGATTTATCTATCTTCTCTTATCTTCTAATATATAAATATGAAAATGAAAACCTTTGAGGCATATGTTCTCGGAAACTACTGAACCGATCGTTATGATTTTTTTTTAAATTGAAGAGCTTATTGCGGAGAAGGTTTATGACATTTGATCTATTCTCTAACTTTAAAAACAAAGGAGTTATCAATTATTACAAATAATGACCTGTTATGTAGACTCGGTGGGTGAGGTTCGCGGTACGGCAACGGACGGCGGCTAGATGTGGCCGCCCAAATTTCCCCTTCCATATCACCGTCGCGCGACGTGATAGTTCATATCGTTATTCGTTGCTAATGGAAAACCTCTCTTGGGATCGTAATGATGTTTCCACAATCACTACAATTCGATTCTCCCTGATACCCCAGCGTGTCCGACGGCCAACGGTTATGCTTATGATGATCAGGTTTTCCCTACCCGTACAGCAACAAAAACAACGGGCGTTGATCGCGATGAATGCATTCGGGCATTCCGCGGCTACGAAGGACGGACCGACCGACATTTTAGGTGAAGCTTCGTAAAAGTCGGAACGCTGCCCAATGTTTGTGTATCGATGTATTGTCGAACATTCAAGATGCCTGGATAGATTCTCCAAGATACTGGAGAATTATTTTTTTTTGATGGAACTGGCAAGACCTCATGCTGAATCTCTTGCTTGCAAAGCTACGTGCAGAGAGTATAATTTCATTAGCAGTCGATTCTTCCGGGATAACAGCAACATTTTTACAAAATGGCAAGACAGCACATTCCACTTTCAAATTACCTTTGGATCTTCAGACTACCGAACGCCCAGTTTGTAGTTGAAGAACCAAATTATTTGGGTAAATTATTAAGGGAGACACATTTTATTGTTTGGGACGAATCAACAATGGCGAATAAAGGTGGTCCTGAGGCATTTGATAGAACGCTGATGGATTTTAAGTATAATGATGACCCAATGGGTGGAGTTGTTATTCTTTTTGCTGGTGACTTTAGACAAATATTACCAGTTGTGCTTAAAGGCACTAAAAACGATGAAATCAACGCCTGTCTAAAGTCATCATATCTTTGGTCTTACATAACATCTTTGAGATTAACCAATATGCGTGTACACTTTAGTGGTGATAACAATGCCAAGCTCTTCTCACAACATCTTTTGAAAATTGGTGATTCTACATTTGCGATTTCGGTTCTTGATCAAAATAACTTAATCAACAAAGTTTATCCTGAAATTTCTCATATTTTTCAATAAATCTAATGAATGGCTCCGTGAACGTGCAATTTTGGCCCCTAAAAACGACACCGTCAACGTCATAAAAGAAAAATTTCTTTCCGTGTACGAAGCTGATAAAAAAAAACTATCCCGACTGAATTTCTTAACTCATTAAATCCATCAGGTCTCTCCCCACACAAACTTGATTTAAAAATTGATGCGCCTATTATTCTCATGCGATATTTAAATACTCCCAAATTGTGCAATGGAACGAGATTAAAAATATTATTATTGAAAAAAACCTTATTGAAGCAGAAATTCATACCGGCTCAGCGAGTGGTCAAATTGTGTATATCCCAAGAATATCAATGATAACAAACGAGTACCCCTTCGAATTTAAACGTGTCCAATTTCCTGTTAAACTTTGTTTTGCTATGTCAATTAATAAGGCACAAGGACAGTCAATGAAAGTTGTAGGAATTGACATCAGCGATCCCTGTTTCACTCATGGACAATTTTATGTTGCCCCTATTCGTGTAAGCTCAGAAAAAAACTTATACGTATATGCCCCTGGTAAAAAAACTAATAATATTGTTTATAAAGAAATATTGGTTAATCAGTAGTTATGAAGCATTTTTCCAAAATAATAAAAATTACTTTTCAAAAACGTAGTTTTTTTTAAGTTTAGTATAAAACGCGAGGTATGAGGTTTATTAGTTGTCAGCCTATTTCAATTTAGATATTATGTTGTATTCACCGCTTTTTTTCGTCGTATTTTTTATTTATCACTTACAGTATAAATCACTATTTTTTCCCCAAGCAACGCCAGGTAATTCAGCTATCTATTTATATGTATAAAAATATACTGCTAGCATAATCACAAGTAAGTAACGATTTTATAACACAGTTTGAAACACATAAGAGGTAGGATTTTTAACGGGCTACGAAGTGCACGGGTTCAGCTAGTATATACATACATATATATATATATATTTTGCATCATATTAGGGTTTTAAATATTTAGGCAAAAAATAATAGCTGTCATTTTAAATAAATTTACATGAACAGAAATTGGTAATTAATTAGTAACTAATAATTAACATCAGATTAGATTTTAATGACATAATTGCTAAATTTATGAAAGTATCTCTTTATTTAAACACATCCACATTACAATTATAATATATACACTTATGACGTCTGTCAACATGGTTATTTCAAAATGTTAATGTTCTGAAATAACATTCTATAATAAAGTTAAGTGATTAATTTTAACATCTGTTATAATGCTTAGCTAAATTGAACAATTTATACATAAAGAAATGTACTAATATAAATTTTTAGTAACAATAAGGAGGTTTTAAATGTTATTATTAACCAAATTACCCATTCAGTGATCAAAATCTAGTATAAAAGTGTATCAACAATATATTGGAACTGTTAAGGATGGTCAATTGTATTTGAAAACCATATCAGTATGAAAAACGTAACTTAACATCATATCCTAGTCTATCAAGATTTGGTTTGCATGCAAAGTTGATCATCGGAGGTGGACCGCACATCAATACCAATGTATCTTCAGCTGGTGGATAGAGATGTTCTGATATCATGTCGGATGATATAAAACCAACACTATACTTCCAGTCTAAACAATATAATTTTATGTAAAAAAATAAAATAAAAATATTCACTAACATCAATGGACTCTATATACATTAACTAGATAACAAATGTATGTACATTTATTTAATTATCATATATTCACCTTCAGTAGGTCTGTCAACAGTATACCATATCTTAACTTGATCTGGATGATTTTTAGCAGCTTCTTCTAACTCATCTCTTAATAAAATATCTTCTTCAGTCTGATTGGCAAAAATTAAAGACAATTTAGTTTCATCTTTAGGATCTCTAGTGATTTGTCTTATTAACTGCAACATTGGTGTAATTCCAGTACCACCTGATTAAGGTCAATGATGTAAAACTGTTTAACAATTAAATACAAAAATTAAACAAATGTTTTTTACCAGCAATCATTGATATCTTTTTAGCAAAAATATTATGAGAAGGATCTATTCTTTTAACAGCTTTAATTTCAAAATCTCCACGGCCATGATAAATAAGACGACCAGATGGTCCTCTAACATCAATTGTATCTCCTATTTCCATAGTTTCTAGATACTGAGTTAATTTACCTCCTTCAGGGAACTTAGGATTTTGATCTTTAAAATATACCTAAAAAAACATAATGCACAAAATAATCATTATTGATCATTTATAGTGAAATTAACCATTAGTTATTGACACCTAAAAGTTGATAACATTTTAAAGATATTTTCATATCCTTAAAGTGTCTGTTCTATAAGGTTTCATATGTATTTGGTTTACTATACAATACTTAAAATGTATTTACTTTAATAACCAAATCCATATATCCAACATCATTATCACTACTGACAGGAGTATAAGCGCGTGCAACTAATTCTTCATTTATTCTTGCTGATAAATGTATATGTTGCCCAATTGGTAAGCCTACAAATAATTTAATTTAAAAATAATTAAATTGTGCCAAAAAAAAAAAGAAAGTATTATCAAGATTATTATTAAATAAAATAATAGAAATCAAAAAGAGAAAAACAAATTTAAAAATAAGTACTATATCGATTATTAATATCTAGTTCTATTTATTTAAAGTTAAAAATGTAATAAGGATTAATGGCATCAAGTAGAGTTTTTAAGGATTTTATTGTATTGATTGGATTCCATTTAATAATAATTAATTCACATATCCTTTGAATGATCAAAAATTAACATTTAAAACAACAGAAATGTTGTTAATAGAAAAAAGTTAAAGAAATAATAATCAACATTACCAAGAATGTGGTTTTTGGATGGTAATTCAAATCTAAACCTTCGTGTATCATGACTAATTATGTGTTTTTGAATTAGTGGCAGTGGAATCTTAGTATTTGAATCCACTAAAGTTCTTTTTTTTTTGCTCTTTTTTTGAAAGTTGGCTACAAATGCTGAAATGGCAAAGCCAGTAGTCACAACAATTCCAAGACCAACTAACACCGAAGAAACGCTCTAAAAATAAAATAATAATATTTATAAATATATATGTATAAAAAAATATAATATAAAACCTTTATCAAAAGTTAAGTACTAATATATTTGTTAATTAAAATATGGTATTTTACCGAAAATGTGGATAAAAAGTTTTTAACTGAAAAAGAACTCATTCTTTTAGAAAAGCGAAAATAATTTGTAAACAAAAATAAATTGCAGTATGATATCCTCGATTATATAACATTTCAATATAAATATAATATATACCTACGATATATTATACTACTATATTACGCTCCAAATGCGCAATGTAATTTTTGTTATCAAATTTATATTTTATAAGAAATTGAAGGTTATGTTCTATCTAATGTCATGGAAGAATTTCAAGATTGGATTAGATAAAATAAAAATTGATTTAAATTTTTAAAAAATAAAGGTAACTGAATATATAATGTATAATATTGAATTAAATCGTCGAAAAGAATTTCTTAGACGTAATAAAATTTAAATAAATGTGAATGAATAAAAAAAATAATATGCTATTAAAATAATTTACGAAGATACAGTATATAAATAAAAAAATGTAAGTAATGAATATATTAACTATAAATAATTTTAACATTTAATGTGTACATATCAAATATCATTTATCTTGGAAAAATGTCATGCATAACTAAGCTTAAATTATTATTTATTTTATTAAATACTTACAAGGTCATCAATAAATCCCATCATAACTTATATTCTTGCAAACTTTGAATATCCTATAAATACATATACATAAATTTAAAAAAATTAATAAAATACCTAACTAATGGTTATATCACAAATTATAATCTGTATTTATTTTATCTATATCACATTCAACTAAAAAACTATAGTAAAAAGTGAAGTTTTTCAAATGGATTATATCGGCCACAATTCATTAAAAAACTACTGACTCAGCATAAAAATACTCTTAATGAATAATTAAAAACTTATGTTTCTATATCTCAATCACATATTTTTGAAATAATTAATCAAAACTGATATTCAAAATATAAGAGATAAAGTTAAAACAGAAATTATTTTCGAAAAATTGAAAAATTAAACAAATCAGTAATCAAAATTCAGAATTGGATTTATAATTACAATAATGCATAAGAGTAAATTGACGAATTTGTATAAAAATAATAATGTTTTTGTTATAAAAAGGAGATAACACATATTAAAATAATTTAATTTAGTTGGTTGTTTATAAAAGTATTTATAACATTGAACTAGAAAAATTTATTTTAATGAACTAGTAATAAGGACTTCCATTTTTTTTCTTTATTTTATATAAGCAATTTATACAATTATATAAACAATAAGCTTGTAAGATAAGAGTACAAAATTATATGAATTATTTGATTAATGAATAGCCACTCATAAGTATTTTTTGGCTCAAGGACTTCAATTTATTTTTTATAAGTTTATCAAATTAAGTGAAAATAAAATGAAAAATAATCACATTTACATTTAAAATAGTGATATAATATTCCATGATTTTTCAATATTTTATTTAATAGTATTTAACAATAAACAATTTTAAATTTAATATGAAATATACAAATACAAAAAAAAAAAACCTGTTTAATTCAAATACATAAAAATACTTGCTTAGTTATTTATATAAATAATAAACAATAACAAATATTCAAAAATTAAATTGATTTTTAGGAAAATTAAAAAAATGTATTCAATTTTAACATGTTAACTGTTTATAACCAACCTCAACAATAATCAATAGTTACTAGTGGTTAGTAGACTTCATAAAATATATAAGTACGAGTACTAATACAACTAACACCAACATTATCTATAAGTTATGTTTTTGAAACTCATCTTTTACCAAGGGTATTTTGTAATTTTCAACAAGGCATATTTTAGCAATTAATTTTTAAATAGTACCTAATATAAATATATAAATATACAAAATTGTTACATCAATACACACTTAATCCTGTGAACTGCGATGCAATAATAATTGTTTATCGATCGTAAAACATTATAAAATAAATATTACCTTTAGTTTGTTATACACGTAATTCAAGGTTGATCAAATTAATAATAAAAAAAAAAAAAAAATTACGAAATGGTTAATAAAAAATATAACGCAAAAACAGATAGTATTATAATGTTACATACTCCAAGTTTATCGATTAATCTACATTTTACTTGAACACGTATATTATATTGTTATAATAATTGTAAACAACACCAACATTACCGTAAGGAAAATTAACGACTACACGAGACTCATGATCCAAACGGAATTGGGAGGAATCCAAATACGATTTAGATTTTTGACCGGTCCGCCTTATGGTCTACAGCTCGAGGGCAAGTTAACAGCTGTTGCCGGTGATGGTCGAGGTTGCGTTTGCACTTTGGCATAAATCAATTTTGAAGAAATTATATTTATTTTAATTAATTTTTATGCACTCTGTTATTAGTTTGCTCCTACATTATTGTAAAACAACATTTTTGTTCTAATACGAAGTAAATGCAGTTGATTTATTTTTTAATTTATATTTCTAATAGTGTTTTTTAAAAAGAATGCGTTCGGCACTATAACCTAAAAACAACACGAGTATTTTGATTTCCAGAATTATATTTAAAGTGCGCCAAATAAAAAGTGAAATTCGGAGTTGAAAATATTATTTAAAATAGCTATGCAGTATTAAGAATTTACTATTATAAATAAATGTTAATCATCTAAAGTTGAAAGTTATTTTATTTTGTAATCGTGAAGTAGATTTTCAAATCAAAAAGAAAGAATACCTAAGTACAAAAATCTTTTATAAATATACTAAATTGTTTGTATTTTTTAAGTAAATTGTATACAATTAACCCTCATGAATTAGAATACACACTATTCTTGATTTAAGTTTAATTACTTTGAAATGTATTTGTAATTTTCTATTGCAGTTTTTGCTGTGGACTAGTTTTTTGTTAATATCGGAAGAAAGTTGGTTTCAAAAAACAGATACTCACAAAAATAGAAACATGTTGAGATCAAAGGTAAAACAGATTTTAAAGTGTTTTGTGAATTAATTTAGTATATTAGTATTGTATTTGACCATATAAAACTTAAAACTATAATACTGTAAAATTATACAAAAAAATGTATTCTGGTGAAAAATATTAAAAAGCCACCATATCTATATATCAGCCCCAATGGAGTAAAAAAGTGAAAATAATGATTCTTAATCAAAAAATATTGATGTTGAGCTTTAATTTTGTAATTAATTAATTTTACGGTTTGGAACCTAAACTTCAGCCCAATATGAAGCAACCCTATCTAAAATTTTCAAAAAATGTTAAGTTAAAGCTTGACCTTAATACAGGGTTTGGCGCCACTGTATACATGTTATAGTTATGATATCTAATGAACAATTTACATAACATTGCAATAATAACAGTATGCAAATCCAATTTTTCCATGTTTAATTAGTGTATACATATATTTTTGCTTGTTCATTATGTATATTATATATATAATTATTATACCTTTTTTATAACTTGCACATATAGTTTAATATCATCAACAAATCAAAGTATATGAGAGTGGTGTAGTACTTTATGAACATTTATAGAACAATAGAGAAGTTAAACATTCCCCTTAAGGAACACCAGATGGGGCAAGAAATAAATTAGATTTAATGCCAGAGACTTTAACCCATTGGAATCTGTCATTAAAATAAGATCTAAGCCTTGATAACAGTGGTTCGCCAAAACTAGACTTAAACATACAAATAAGTGCAAGATCGTTGACTGAGTCGAAAACTTTTTGATAGATATGTTATGTATAGGTAGATTGTTTTTAAACTATTTTTATTTAAAATTAAAACTACATTATATTTTTGTATAAGAAGTAAATCGAGCCTCAAATTTATACAGTCTAATGATTTCTTTAAAAGTTTTAATTTATATTTTTTATTCTTATTTCCAGGTTCTAGTAAATATGTTCAAAAGCATTCAATTAACCAATCAATTTGTTCGTAATAATTATACACAAGAAGCTTCTCTACCTAACAAAATTGAAAAAAGTTTGTTCACTTATAAATCTATTTTTATTTTTACTTTATAAAATTATTATTTTTAATGTTACGAATTAATTATTTACAATGAATATAATTTTATTACAAATTATTTTCTCGATATATGTTTGATACATGTAATAGTATCTAAATTAAATTTTAATTTGATCTATAATTATTACATTTTTTGTTTCATGTTAAGAATATTAAGTTTATTGTTAAACTAATCAACTAATTTATAAACAATGTTTTATATCTTTAACTTTAAGAATGCGATAGTAAAATTACAAAAACTGAAAAAATATTTGGTACTAAAATTGATTTTTGCAAACAAAATTGATAATACAAGTTGGGAAAAATTAAATATTTGAAATTTTAGTACCAAGTATAGCTAATTTTATTACAAACCATTAAACCAAATTGATCTATCTATTTCTTGTAAATATATGTATTTACATAAAAATTCATGTTTACTGGTAATAATTGGTTACATTTCATGTATTATTTATTATTAGGGAAGATTTGTAACATTTTCATATTTGTTCTGCACAATCACAAATATAGGTAGCAAGAATACGGAATAAATATCTTTCATGCTTTCACAAAGCTAGTCTTGAAATTGTTTTCTGTATATAAATGCATATTTTGAGTTTTATTTTTTATTTTTGGGGCACATTTCTTCCATTTTATACTTTTAGATGAATATTTCGAATAATTTATCGTTTTATTAATACTTTTCTGTTGATTTTTTTAGTTCGTCTATATATATTTATAATTATGTCATCATTAGATTAATTTCATTTATAAATAGTAAAATTGACCACATCATATAATTTCACAATTTCCATAAATTATGTCAAAGAATTTCATTGCATGGGCTTGTCAATAACTGTTCGCTAATAATTTAATATTTTAGTAATTTATTCTTAGTACTATTGTCTGTGCATCTTTTCTTAATTTGTATCAGCTATTCATTTTTGTGTACTTTTTTAACATAAGAATGCTGAAAAAATTGTTTAATTTGTTAAAATTTTGTGTCAATTTGTTTTTGACTAGCGATAAAATCCTTTAATATAAACATTATGATATTAAAGTAGGATGTGAAAAAGATTTTAATGTTACGTAAAAATTAAATGTTTTTTTATACATTTTAAATAAATCATTAAAAATAATATAATATCATATTTTTAGTGTATATTATAGGATTTTTTAGTGCATAAATGATTTTTTAGTGCTACAAATCCTCTGCTCTATGTATTATTATTACATAAATATTTTGAGATATTTTCTAACTATTAGCATAAATATGTTTTTTATAAACCAATTACGTATTAATAGTATTTATAATTTTATTTATTTATTTAGCAATTAATAAAGTTACACTCTTGGGACGAGTTGGAGCAGATCCACAAAAACGAGGTACAGATGAACATCCAGTTGTTGTATTTTCATTGGCTACACATCAAAATTATATTAACAATAATGAAGGTAGTATAATTATTTAATTATAAATCATTTATATATAAAGTTTATAATATGATTTAATATCTTAGAATATTAATTTTGTTTTTTTTGTTAAACTGATAGAAAATACTCAAAAGACTGACTGGCATCGTATTGTTGTATTCAGACCTGGATTACGAGATACTGTTTATAATTATCTACAGAAAGGACAACGTATACATGTTAGTGGAAGATTAATATATGGTGAATTGAAAGATGAATCTGGTAATTCTCGAACAACAACATCAATTGCTGCTGATGATATCATATTTTTTAATTCAAAAAACTAAAATCATAAATTCATTAAATTTAATTGATGCCAAGTTATATTTACGTTTTTCCTTTAGTTTATAGAAAAGATACATCATAATTTTGGTTATAATTTATAAATATTTTTTTCTAATTTGTTAATACAATTGTAAAATAAAATTGATAATAAACAGAAAATAAAAAAAAAAAAATTATATTTGTATTATATACTAATACCATAAATTATAACACATATTATATTAGCAATACCAGATGCAATTTATTTTGAGTAATTGCATAGTCCAGGCTTCAAAAAATAATTTAATATAAATTGCATATTAATTATTAATTAAATGTAGCCTTGAAAAAAATCTTCAGAGGTTTAATAGATAGTGTTTTTACTTTTGTTGCACTATAAAAAATTGTATTAAATGTCAAATGCTTATTGTGTAGTATTTTTTATATATTAATTAATAATGAAATATTACATAGTAATAAGTTACAGCTTATAATTGCATGTCGCAATTATTAATTACTGGACTGGACAGTAAATATGATACTACTTTTATCATCTAGAGCAGCGTTTCTTAAACTGTGTTCCGCGAAGCTTAAGTTATTTCTTCAAAATTTTCAAGAAAATTACTTTAAAATATCCAACTAAAGATTAGTAGAGGGAAAAAAGTTTGCATTATAGAAAAAAATATACAATGTACAGAAATAATATTTGAATGTGGTTGATAAAAATATCGGTTATGACCGTCTGCGATAGCCAACACTTAATAGTATAATACGACAGTCGTCAATCTACCGTGTCTTTCGATACTTTGTGTTGTTTTTTAGTACGCCTCAAAGAGTTGGTTTTGTTATACAATATGGAGAGATGGCTTTAAAAGGGACTATTGAGCGTTTTACACCAGAACATGAATCTTTTATGTTGAACTCAATTCATAATGATAATTATGGTAATAATGAGAATGCTACAAATGAAATCACCCCAAAAGATTTTAGGCCAGTAACTAAAAAATGTAGGAAATATGATGAAAGTTGCATGTCATTAGAATTTATGAATAATAATGATAATCCTCAGCGTGTTATTTGTAGCAAAGTTCTCCCAAATAGCTATATGGCTCTTGCTAAAATGCGTCGTCATTTAGAATTTGTTCATGGTGAACTTGAAGAAAAAATTGTAGAATTCTTTATTCGAAAGCGTGAGGAACTATTAAAATCAATAAACTGTATGGTTCAAATCACAAGAACCGTGAATGAAAAAGCAACAGAGGCTTCTTATTTAGTTAGCTATCAGATATCTCAACGCGGTGAAGCTTACTCAATTGCCGAAATTCTTATAAGACCTTGTGCTATAGAGATGGTAAAATGTATGTTAGATGACAAAGCAGCAAAAGAAATATCAAAAATCCCACTATCGAATGACACGATAGCTAATCGTATCAATGATCTGTATTAAAATTTATATTTAGTCTAATTAAAGTAATTATTATTAAATTTAAAGTATTATTATACACATACTATAATTATTATTTTTTTTTTAACATATTTTTTTGAATTAAATACCTTTTACACAATATTAGTATAATTTATTTGCCAATAATCCTAAAATAAAATACAAAGCTAAAAATGCAGAAGGGGTTCCATGATAAAAGTAGACATCAAAAAGGATTCCACGGATAAAAAAGTTTAAGAAACGCTGATTTAGAGGATATCAATGCAAAATAAAACGTATAAAACACCAGAGATGACGTTGGGTGCTGTATTGATGAAGCTACGGTAAGCCGTAACTACGCTCAGTACCTATATCATTGTGACTGTTCACGTTGTAGTTTCAGGAAGGACACATTGTTCTACGGAAAGTCATATTGAACGTATCATTGTGTATTTATTTGGTCATAATTTTTAAGCATACCTACCGCATACTCAAAAACTCACTCATCGTTTTACGCTCACTCCTTACTTAATGACTATAGCTCTTCAACTTCAAAATGTGTATCAACACTTGAAGCATAACATATTTTATACAGCATAGCTTGATTTATATTTATAGTTTAATTACTTTTTAAAATCTATATGAAAAATGAATATTGCAGGTTACTGATAACAGTATTTTATATACAATATACAAATACATTTAAATATATTCGAGTATTTTGTTCACATAATGTTGAATAAATTAAACAAAAAAAACTAGTTTCATATTTTAAACGAAATTAAATATATTTTAATAGTAGTATAAATTTAAATTTTTGAACACATTTATTGTATTTAGCCCAGGAAGTTAATAGTTTAATTATGTATGCGATACTAATATGCGGTTACATATGGTCACCTAAAATAAAATATAATATATTTTTAAATTTTTATTTATATTGTTAATTTATTAAGCATGTAATTATTATTTTTGTCTCGTATTTTATTCTCTCAAAATTGTTATCGGATCTTTTATGTTGCTAAAAGGTTCTTGGCAAATAATAGACTGACCAATTCAGGCAGAAATTATTCGTTATAAAATTTAATGTACAAAATTTGTATTGTAATAAATTACTGTATTCATTAATTTACTAGCTTATACGATTCATTAGGTACTTACATATCTAACAGTGACTGTATTTTTGGGTTCCAAAAGTTGACATCATAAGATATAACTATATTATAATACCAATAATTAGTAAAAATAAAAAAACAACATTTCGTTATATTTGTAATACGTAACTGTGTTTGAATTTGGTAATAATAGTCGTGGTTAGTTTTTAATATTACACGTTTATTGTAATCAATTTGGAACCTATGAAATATAAAATAATAAAATACATATAAAAGTAAGGTATTCATTTTTTTTTCTTAATGTATCAACCAAGTAATGTCTAATGTTAATTTAATATTCATTTAAAATTGATAAAATAATTAATAAGCTTGTTTTTCTACTGAAAAATATCAACGCTGACTCCTTTGTACTGTTAATTTTAATAAATTCAACGTTTCCAAACTTTTTTACTTTTGAATAGAAAAATTTTAAATTTAACATTATCATAATTATATATATATATATATATATATATATATATATATATATATATATATATATATATATTATAGAATATCATTTTGTATCATGCCTATAAAATATTAAAATATAGAGAACAAGAATCCTAGGATAATGTATATAAAACTCTAACAGTACACTTATTGATCTGTATCTAACAGTTGTAATATATTATTAGTTTATTCAACATAAAAATATTTATTCATAAATAATTATATCTATTTGATCTAATTACAACATATTTTATAGAACCTATTACCTGCTGTGACTAACCTTTAATAAATTATGAAAACAAAAAAAAAAATCGTGAACCTAAATTTAAAATCTTTACCATGTTTTTTATTGGATCATTTTAGATCAGAAATATTACGAAAGAACTATATTTTAGATAATATAACTGAACTATATGGGTTTGCCCATGAAAATAAATGCTTATGTATCATGTCAGGTTAAGTTATTATAAGAAAATAAGAATAAATTATAATCATTGTTTTGTAAATTTCATTGTTAATTATACAATTATTATTGTTAAAAAATTGTTAGTATAATAAAAAGAGATATGTGTAATAATGTGGGGAGTTTCAAGCGTAATCAGAAATTCAATATTATCACGAATCACAGTGAATTAACTTCGTTATTCATTATTAAAGGTCCAGGTTGGAGATTAACACTATGGAGACTGAAACTCGAAGAATACTAGTATGAGATCCATTATAAACAAGAATGCAAAAATACCTACTTACTATAATATTACATTTGTGTTGTTTGGATTACAGATTGTTACTTACAAGGCGCTTCCATATTACTGTTGCAGCTTAATATGTACTCGTAATATTTTATTAACTTAATCAAACGATGGGTGGAAATGTTGAAACTGAAACTGAATCTGGAAACTGAAATAAGTAGATAGACTAAACCGATGCTCATTGAGTTTTTCCTTAAAAATATAACGCCTGCGTCCACTAAGCTTAGTGATGACCTACAATTGTTTTTGGATGGAATACATTCTAGACTCTAGAGGTTCCCAAACTTTTTATTGTACGACCCATTTTGAAATTTTTTTAAAATATGATGACCCACAATATCAATGAATGACCTTTTTTTTTTACTATACAACAAAAAATAAACTATTTTATTAAATTTTATATAATTACGAAAAAAAAGTATAGTAAGTAATATATTAGTAATTTAATAAATATATAATTTTATTGTGAAGGATGTAATTGTTTCCTATTTTTTTTATCACATCATTGATATCCACTTCAACATTGATAAGCTTGAGACGCAGTGAGTTTGAAAGTTTCAATTTGCTCCGTAATTTGGTTTTAATAGCAACCATTGCCAAAAAACCAACCTCACAATTATATGATGAAATGAATGGGAGTAGCACTTTACAGCTTCGTTGGAAACAGTTGGATAATTTTTTTGAACTGATAACCAGAAACTTACTAATTTTTTCGATTGAAATTCATTTTAAACACACTATCTTCAAATAGTTCGAATAATTCTTCTTTAGCTCTTATTGATAACCCACTTGTTATGTCATGTTCTTGAAAAGGATTTCAAATCCATTTCATTTGTTGATAGTTCTCCATTTCACTCAAAAAATATGAATCGAAATTATCTTTTAGTGTTTGTAAATGATCAGAAATAGATGTAATAATGCTATCATCAACTTCTATTTGTTTTTCAGTTATGAAATTAATAAAGTCAAACATTTTGTTTTCAATGTTATTTTTCCACAACAAAAGTTTTTTCATAAATGCTCGAATTTTGTCGTGCACTGAAAATATATCTCCGCCTATACCTTGCAAATATAAATTAAGTTCATTTAATTTAGAAAATATATCTGCTAAGTATGTAAGTTTTAAAATAAACTTCACATCACGTAATCATTTTACGTAATCATTTTTTTCGTCCAAATAATAAGTGACTTCTTCGCGAAGTTCGACAAGTCTTGTAAGAACTTTCCCCCTCGATAGCCAACGTACTTCAGTGTAAAGGAGAAGTGATTTGTGAATACTGCCCATTTCTTCGCAAAGCTTCTCAAATAAATGGGATTGTAACGGCCTTGCCTTAATAACATTTACTATTTTTACAGACACTTCTAAAATTATCTGACAAAGATTTTGATACTAATGCCTCCCTATGGATATTGCAGTGCATCCATGGCACATTAGGGTTAATTTCACGAATTTTAGTAATAACACTACTGTTCTTACCACACAATGCTCGGGCGCCGTCCGTACATAACCCGACACATTTCGTCCATTCAATTCCTTTCGCTGTTATATAGGTATTAAGAGTATTAAAAATGTCATCACTTGTACCTCGAATAATCGGTTCACAGCACAAAAAATCCTCGTGAGATTCATTCATCCATATGTAACGTACGAAAACAATCATCTGAGATAAGCCTTGGACTCGTCTAGCTGTAATGAGAACTATCTACTCAATTTAAATCTTTCAATCAGTTTATTTTCTACCCATTCAGAAATTTCATCGATTCTACGCGACACTGTATTATTTGAAAGCGATAACTTTTCAACTTCTTTTAAATATTTTTGATCAAACAAGATTCCGACTGCGTCTTTGATTGCTGGTAAAATTAAAGACTCACCAATTGTGTGAGGCTTACCAGTTTGAGCAATTCGTAAACATATTTTAGATGAAGCGTACGTAGCTTTTTGGTTAGTTGCAGTAAAATTAAAAATGTTATTTTTTGATGTTTTTAGAGATTCTATTTTTTTTTTATAAAAATCGAGTGGTTTATCTTTCATTTCTGGATGGTTCGTATCGATATGTCGATGTAGTTTGTTTGGTCGCATACTCTCATTTGCAAGTATACATCCACAAATAACACATTGTGGTCATGGATTTTCTTCATCTCCGTTCCACGTAAATCCAATTTGCAAATATTCCGGACAATATTTTTTGCAAGTTTTTTTTTGTTTTAATTCCGAAGAACTTGTTGAAGGCTCATAGTAATTTAATTTTCTTTTTTCAACTGTTGACACAGATATTGTCTCTATTTCTTCTTGACTTTGACTTATTGACTTTTTGTTTAACCAATTGTCCATAGTTGTACAAAAGTATAAAAAATGAATTTATGTATAACAAAAAGTACTATTTAATATAAAACTGCGTACGTGTATCGTATTCGATGTGCCGCGTGTTACTAAAAATAATCAAAAGTTTTGAACGTCATGCGACATTCACGTATCTACTAATTTGTTTCGGATAGGTAAATCGTTATATTTTCAATAACTATTCTTTATTAATCTGATTGTGTCGATTTGACTAGAATCTAGAGCCTATTTTCCTACGAGTATTTTATTGCCAGCAGAAGCATTAGGAATTTGGGAAATCTCACCTGAACTTTAGTTGATTATATTAATAGTATCAAATTTATATTATAAATGATTACTAAGCATCTTTCCTGTGCCTCTTTTCACGAGCGACTACCGGTTCAATTATTACCTGATGTGCCTGATCCTGGTTTTTGATCTGTAGAGATCATATTGAAACGATTTTGAGGACGGCTGTTACCTGAGAAAACTGTGTCCTCTTCAGAATTAAAAAAGCTAATACAATAATTATTGTGTTCCATTCCTATTCGTCGTAAAATTGTTTTTTAATATTAATGGTTGTAATTTAACATGTAATTTGAGTCCTAGTAATATTTTGTTTGATTTGTATCAGAATTTAAGAAGGTCTCAGAACCAAAATCTGCTATGAACAGCAATGTTTCTACCTTTAATTTGATATTTTTAATCTTAACTAAGACATGTTGCATGGTTCAATTTTTATCAATGAATTAGGTCTTAATAATTTTAATTGTTTTAGATGTGATAAATAATTTTGAAATTATTGCTATGAATAATGAAGATTATACCTTCGTTGTATGTGGGGATTTCAATCTTCCGGATATTGTGTGGGATAGTAATTATAATGGTCTCATTTATTCATCACAAATTCGTGTCTGTATTCCATATATCACTGAGTGTTTTTCTCTTCTTAATTCCTTTAACCCGATAAAGGTTTTAATTTCTATGGCTCACCATTGGACATAGTTTTTAGTACTACAAATTATCTAATTGTTAATAGATTCCTTGAATATGTAGTTCCTGAAGATTTTTACCATCCAACGTTAGTTTTTGAACTTACTAATAAACAGATCACTCCACAGTCTGACTCATCTCATAAACTCTTTGATTTCTTTAGGTCAGATTACTCTAAAATTCAATTTTTTTTTTTACTAAGATTTTAGTTTCGATAATTCGAAAACTTAGATAATTTGAATTACTTTCCTGTCCCTAAGAAATTTCTATACATTCAATACAGTATTTGTCGCGATAAGTCTAATGTTAAAATAATTAAATATAGATATCTTAAAGTCAGTTGTAACAAATATACTTTAAATTTTAAAATTAGAATAATCATTTTATAATGTTAAATGTATAAATGAAACTATCACTATGTACTATTGTGCTGTTAAATAATAGACAATCGACAGCTGCTGAATATCTGCGTTGTGTAACTTATACATTTTGTAGTGATGTCTCATAAACGTAAATTGGTTACGTTGACAATTGCTGAAAAAATGTTAAAAAAATTTGTTTAAGAAAAAAGAAATATAATATACTCATGTAGAAGGCAATGATGAAGGGTCCGATTTAAAAGTTATAGTAGATGACTATAAATTAGAATCAGAAATTATATTTTATACATCACTGAGTTACATATATTAATGTACATACAATTGAAGTATTAAGTGATCAAAACTTTGAAGATGCAGTGCAATCGATTCCTAAATCTGAATCCGATAAAGATGAAGAAGAGGATAAATATTCAGTAATTGTCTTACTTGGAGAAAACCGAAGACTTCATTTTAAAGTAATCTAAACGTCAAACTCTTATTTCAAGTTATTTTTCTAAATTGTAAGAATTATTTATATTGTTTTAAGATGAAATATTTTAATTCATTTGTAATTAATAAATACATAAATACATAGGAAATGAGTTTTAAAATGTAATCATTTAATTGCATTTATAGTTAACTAGCTCAACCCGTGCACTTAGTAGCCCGTTAAAAATCCTACCTCTAACATGTCTCAAACTGTCTATTAAATTCGTTAATAATTTATTAATAATTTTTAATAATTTATTTCGTACTAATTATTCTTATTGAAATAAATAAAATATAAATATTAAATTATTAAAATTGTCATCTTCAATATCAAAATGTCTGCTTGAGCACCTCCCAGGGTTACTATCATTTTTTAACTTGGCCTATATTCTGCCAGTAGGCAGGTCTAATATATCTCTGTACCAAATTATGTATAACACTATGTTGTTGTTTTCGATTCCATCGATTCTTTTCAACTTCATTCCACGCTTCGCTTTGCTCGTCAGTTTAATTTGCTCTTCTATATTATTGACTCGCAGAATTGCGAGTTCTGCAACTTAAGTGCATACGTCTAATTCTTAGCATTTTTAAAAACAACGACACCAAAACTCTTTAAAAAATGATTAACACTTGTCAATAAACTTACTGTACTGTAGAATTTTGACGGATGCATCTGCTTTCTCCTGTTATTCCGTAACCATGGGAATACATATATATTTATACACGCCGATAAAACACACACAAAAAAAAAAGTTCTGGTTGCAGTTTACAATTTACACGGCTATATTATTTTTTAATTTTCCGTGCAAGTTTCTTTATTTTTCTTACATAAGAACCTTCTCCTGGTAATTACGAACAATTAAAAAAAAATTTAAGTCAAATCGGCCAAGCCGTTCTTAATTGATGAATTGTTATACATTTTTGGCTCCATTTTTATTTATATAGATAAATACACATATAATAGCTAATTAAAATTTGTACGTATTTTTAAAAAATTTCGAGTCATGCAAAGTCATAAGTCGAATTAATTTTTACTTCCCTTGAAATTGGAGTTATCAAGACTAGATTGTATTAACAGCTGGCTAAGAAATAAACTTCAAACGATTGACTTGACTATCACCAACAAACGTCATTAATCGTCTGGACAACATATTACACTGAATTTACTTTAAGGTTGACATCAAGTTGATTTATAACAAAGTAACTGAATTAGGAGACATTAAAATAACGAATAAGTGGTTGCAAATGATAAAAGTACCAACACGACCTCCGTGACAATTGAAGATATTCATAATTAATTAGTATTTTCATTAACAACGTTCAATTATTATTTCTGTATACCGTAGATGTGTAGACTATACCATATATATATAACTATTAAATATACAAATATGTTTTTCTCCCAATAATTTTTAATGTATAATTTTTTTGAAAAATTTTAAAATTGCACTTAAGTTTCGTGGAACCTCGAAGTGATCTTCGCGGAATCCTGGGATTTCCGCGAAATATAGATTAAAAAACGTTGTCCTAAAGAATGTATTAAAGATCATTGATAATGCCAAAAATTAAGACAAACACTAGGTACGAATAATGATTATCACATAAAATCTTCTCAAATTTTGAAGCCGCTACTGATTTATGACAGTTATTATTTGCTTTTAACCATTATAAAATACTAATAAATATAAGATAATAGTGGTAATACATTTTTAAGTTCTTTATAAGACACTACCCCAAACAATAATAATATTATAATATAAAGTTTTCGACTTTTATCTTAATAAGGAAAATGACAGCAAAAACATGAGTTTGACAATAACTCTTACCATTACATTTTTAAGGAATTTTTATTGGGCAACAAATCATTTTTTTCTCAAGATAGTAAATGTAATGGTACATAGGCATGTCTACTACGGATTGTGTCTCTCAAGTACAAACGCGACCTACAATAATCGACTCTAATTGTATTCAGAGGCGGATTTTCCATTAGGCACTGTAGGTAGCTGTCTAGGGCGGCAAAATTTGAGGGCGGTAAATTTCGTAGTGTTTTACTAGAAAACATCAGACGTATCAGAAATTGGAAAATTAATTAAATTAAAATGGATTTCCACTACTCTTGTCTATATATTTGATATTTAGAGTAGGCATTTTGGAGGGATATTATATTTTGTTCACCTATTATGTGGGCGGCAAATTGTTGATGCCATAGCCGTAAAAAGATAAATCCGTCTCTGGTTGTATTATTAATTAATTCTCGTTTAAAATTATGATTCTATTAATAAGACGTTTAAAGTTATATTAGGAATTAGGAACATTCGTAATTATATTTATATAAGTATTATATGGTAATAATTATTTTTAGAGTTGGTTTTTCTCTCCCTTTTGGTAACTCAGTATTGCTTTGTATATTTATCTAGTGCACCACCTACTAAAAAAATCCACATAATTTCGCTTAGTCTTCAAAATATTATCAACTAGATGACAACATTTTTTATTAGGCGACATTTGTGATAGTTTAAAAAATGTACTGACTCTTACTGACTCTTTCCTTTTTGAAATACGTACGTTGTACATCACTATAGAAGATGTATAATACATACATAATGCATTATGTATATGCCGTTAAATATATATCTTGTACGATACGCAATATTGGTTATCACCTTGTATATAATATTTCACTAATAATTTTACGTTTAGTATTCGATTTCCAAATTCTAAAACGATAATCGAAACATGCATCTCTGATGATGAATTTTATTTTAATATTTGCGCCAAAACATATTTTATTTATAGGATAGGTTCTTCAATGTCAAGGTCTACTGTGTGTATTAAATCATGTAATAAGTAGTATGTTTCACTTTCACGTGTACCAACTAGATAAAACTATTAACAGCACACATTTATAAGCTGAGCGCATGCGTTTGATAGTATATAACATTAATTTTCCCTGGTTAAATAATAAATACTAAAATCGTAGTTCGTGGCGAACGTTGCGTATATATACTATAACGAGTACATATCATTATAATTCATGACATATTATTATTGCGTGGCGCATACGAATATACGAATCCACATCTACACAATACCTATCTCGCCGTATGTTCCTCTTTCCACCAATAGTATAATATATATTACATCGATCATCGTTTTTATTTGACTTTTAAAAATCATTACTACAACTATACACATTCGATATTTCTTTCTATTCGTAATTTATTTTCCTTTTTTTTTTTTGGTTAAAACTATATGTGTATCGATTGTTGATACATCCTTAAACAGCAATGTTGTTTCAATTAACTAACGGTATTCTCATATAAATTGTATAATTTCTCAAAAAGGAGTATTTTTTTAAACATTCTTTTTTTTACCCGCCATCTCATATCTGTATTCACTAATCGTCATCAAGATACTATTGCAGTTGGTATTGTACAATTATAGAATGGTTTAATATTTTAAAGACATTTACCAATTGAAAAATGTATATTTACTATCTATACATTTAAATATATCTTTCATTTTATTTCTGTATATTAATCAATAATTACAAAATACAATTAAAAGTTGATTAGTAGGTACCGTTTTGCTGATAATAACTCTAGATACATAAATCTGATCATCATGAAATATATCAAAAAACATAATTATAAATTATGGCACATTGTTAGTTTACAAATATCATATGATTAAATATTTACAAAAGTATAATTTTTATTTTTACATCGATTCTAAGATAATTTAACTCGACAACTAGAAGTTCGGAATGTTTTATATTGGCTTAATTTTATTAAGATATTAACTGTTATTATAATTATTATTATTAAATTGGACACTAATGAATTTGTACAAATAAAATTGAATATTCATCGATGTATTCAAGTATAGTTACATGTAACTATAATATAATTATAGAGATACAATAATGTTATAAAAATGTAATATCAATCTAATAATTTTCAATCAGATTTTAGTGCTGAATTAGTAAGAAACCTTTCGGGATATAGTACCATTGTTATTATTGTAAGTAACCATAAAGTTTCTTAGGCTTATAAATTATGAACGATCAGCTGTTTATTTTTAAATTAATTTACAATATTACTATATAATAAAAAGCGAGATCATAAAATGTTCTTGGAAATGTCAATAAAATAATATCCAATTCTATATAATCGACCGTCTTTATGATTTAATGATATAATGATATATCGATATGATATATAGACAAATATAAAACATATAAACACATTATTATTGTTGTATAATTTCCGTGCATAGTGTCCTGAAGTGCAGTGCCCGTGCGTGGTTATGGTCAAGTTCATTTTGTAATAATGCATAAAAACTGCACAAAAGTTAAATGGCATAACTATAGGTGTATATTTTGCAATAAAATATACAAATACTTCTATCATATTTTATCTGAAGCCTCGTTTTTATTTATTTTACCTATTATTTTCTAAAATAAAATTGTAAAAAAAGACTAGGAATTATAAATATTTTTTGTAATATATACCAATAATAAATAAATATTGATATAAATAACAGTACACGAGTAAACTGAAAATGACTACAGGTTAAAGACTGACAACCTATAATAAAAACCTCTTCATTCTTGGCACTTCATGAAAGTAATTTTAAATTCGTATTATATAGATTATAATTATATAAATCTGAAATTCTGCAATATATTATGTATTCATTTTCTTACTTAGAATACGAATAATTGACTTTCTTTGTTAGTATTTTTGTAAAAATTGTTTCGACACAGTTTTAGATTGTAGGTCACTGTTTGTTTTGAAGGCTCTATAATAAACATTTATTTTTAAAATATTCATTGTTAAAAAAAAAAAAAACAAGGGTAGAATTCTTATAGCCGCACGCTATCATAAAGTACGTCATTATTATCCATATTTAATTGAGTATAGTCAGTATTCTATAAGTACTTATGAAAAAAAAATTAATTTTACATTCAGTGACTACGTACTACGTACTCGTACTATGGAGACCCATAACACTTCGATATCTCAATATATTCTGTGAGCTAGAAGCTGTGGCCTCCCCTATCCTAGCCAGCCATTTAAATGATAATAGTTTTTATTTATAATAATTTACTCCATGTATTAATTTCAATATTTTAGGGTATAGAAATTGTCTTTAATCATTTAAATACATTTATTTAAGTTTAAGAATACTTTGGAGGTGGATCTAAAACCATCCAAGAAGAGTAGATAGTCTAAGTAAAAATTAAATAGTAGTTTTATTTAAAATTTGGTTCAATTGTTCAATGATTATCCTATTCTAATCCTCTCTGTATTCGGCACTGGAATTGTAGAGTATATATGTTTGCTACGTATTATATGTATATTTTTATTATATTATACACGTGTATAAAGATGTTCAATTTATAACTGACATGACTATGTTTGTAATATAATTGATGAATAAAAATAAAGAACATTGTAAAATTATTGCCATCATTACATATACTATTATAGTAGCTAATTAGTATACTTTAGGTAAATATGTTTATATAGGTAATTAAAATACGTTTTAAATTATATTATTAATACTACTGATATTTCGATTGAATAAAAAATAATACATCAAATTAGTAGGCAAACAATAATTGATTAATGCAGTTTTTTTTACTTTGTATAATTACCTATAATTTAAGTATCAATACATAAGGGCAGTGGTTCCTAAGCTATGTGAGTCATTCAAAAACCAACACGGTTCATATGAACATAAAAACTATAATGTGAATTAGTGTTCATCTAGTATGCATGTTCCTTGTGGTATTCACACCGTTGTTGAAATTGATCCAAAAATGATACCATCGTACCGGATAAATAGTTTGAGAATCACTAAATTACGGTTATTATAATTATTTTCTAAACCCTTAACTTCTAAATTTTCTTTAGTGTATTAAAGTAGGAATTATTTTTTTCCCTTAATAATTAATATTTAAACAATTTTAAGATGAGATGTTTTTGTTGTTAATTCATCTTTACATAGTTGATTCAAATGGTTGTTATGTAAAAGTAAGTTTTTTTAATTGTTTAGTAGTTTTTGTACGTATTTTGAAACAGTTGAAAATTCGAAAAATCACTGAATAAAAATATATAAAAAATTATATCTTGTAATATTTTAATTTCTCGTTAAATTAAATAAGAACTATGATCAGAGAAAACTGATAATGTTCATGGTTTCTATTAGTGTGTGCTTTGATAATATTATTGTTTTATTTATTATCTGGATAATTATTCTTTAAAATTGTTCGCATATAAGTAAATCTCATAAATATTTAAATTAACTTACTTTTTATATTCATAATTCACATACGCCGAGCGACCACCGACTAAAGTTACTTTTGGTTTATTTTTAATTTTACCTTCATATTCATACATATTTTTTATTAACAAATTTTTTCTAGCTTTTTCATATTTCATATTACTTTAGATTATTTTTCATAGGTTTCATTATGCATAACCGTATGTAAATTTACTATTTCAATTACATAAGTTATATGCAATACTTTGATACCTATATAATATGTCTTCGAGAATCAAAGCTATACCTAGTACATTATTCATGGTCATTAAACCTTTAAAAAAGTAAAAATGTTAATAAATAATTTTTTTTTTTTATTTGTTCATTTATTGTAATTTCGATTGAATAATTTAAAACTTATTTTTAATACTCGGATAGTAATAATAAAAAACTAATCGTATTAAGTATAATTTTGATCACATAATTTCATAATAATATTATGTCACTTCAAATTGCACGTTGTAATACATTTTTAGTCATGAATAATATTTATGATAGTAAGTAACTAATCTTATCTCGATATTTATATTACAAAACTATAACTATGCATCAGCTATTATTCTGAAAATATTGCGATGTTATTTCGTTTTTATAATTTGATTTCTAAGAATAACTGCCTGGTGGCAAATTGGTAGTTTTAAATTTCATTTAATTATCGGATTAACAAATCCATTAAATTATAAAATAGTGAAAATTATGTACCATCGTTTACAAAGATTTGTATTACGATTACTTTAAATCATTTCAATTTAAAAATAATCTAGCTCAAAAATGTATTGATTACCTACATAGTAAATCACTATAGGTTCCCACGATTTCATCTACCTACGTTACCTTCATACTTTAGTTACGCCACGGAAACTCAATATAAGTACATTTTTCTGGTATGAAAACATAATTTTATATGTTTCTATTATTCAGCTTCACTTGTTTGACACAAATCACAATTCTCAAGCATCAAATTTAATCAGCGCAAGAACTCGGTGTCCTTGTATCTCCATCGTAGGAAACGGAAGAATTGAGCGTCAGTGGAAATTTTTTTAAATATGTAATCCCTCTTTAAACACATAAAGCTTTCCAAGAATAAGTTGATTAATTGATTAATTGATTCAATTAACAATAAAGAATAAATGAAACATTTCACTGAGTAACAGTTTAAAATAGAATGTACATATACATTTTTATAAACGTATGATGTAAAATATTTTGAAATAGTTTGATAATTAAAATATTTTAATTTTTATATATTCGTATTTATTCAGTTATTTAACATTAATTTATGAACCTTTGGAAAAATAAAAGTTTGTTTGAATATAGTTACTATTTAAGTACATTATCAAATGATTTATTTTTAACAATAAATCAAAAAATAATATACTAAAAATACTAAAGAAATTTATTTTTAAAACTGATATTTTTATAAGTATTAAATATAGCTAAAATTTTGCTTGAAAACGATGATTAAATTTACTGTAATTTTTATTAATTTTACAATGATGTGTGTTTTTTTTTTTTTCTGTGTCTGTCGACACGATTTGGGTCAGTAAAAATGCTTTGATTGCCTTATGTAGCAACTTTTCTGAAAGAAGAGTGAATCTATTTGGTACTTTGGGGAGTCAAAAGTAAAAAATTTCCAATATTTTTTAAATGCGACGGGAAAAACCATAAAAAAATTGGGAAAAACGGGAGTTTTTACGCAAAACCAGTTTTCAACATAATCAAATTTTTTATTTTGCTATAACTCAAAAACTAATCGATGTAAATACTAGAAATTTTCACCAAATGTTTAGATTAGCGTTCTCTATACACCATTAAATTTTCAAAGTATTTTGACTTTTATTAAGCTATTTATAGACAATTGAAATTTTCAATTTTTTTAAGTATTTTTTTTTTAAATAACGATAAAATTTTTTTGGCTGCCCAGAAAATCTTGAAAATTTAATACAAGGTTTCTTATAAGTTGTTCCTTAACTGATAAAAAAAAATCTAAAATCGTAAGTCACAACTTTGTTTTATAAGTGCTCAAAGTTCCAATTTATACGAAATATGTAAAAATCACGATAATTTGCAAGTTATTTTGTAGATAAAAATTCATAAAATTTTTTCTGTTCATACTTAAGGTTCAAAATTTTAACACTAGGTTATCTATAAGCTACTCTTCAAAAATCTTTAAAAAAATTTCTACCGGAATTAGAGGAAAAAATTTTGTGACTGTTTGAAATTTAAATATTTACTAATCGCACAAAATAGCGATTTATTCTCAAACGATTTTAAATATTTTTTATAATTCAAAAAGTATAAGTCGCAGATTTTTGAAATTTCTACCAGCTGTTAAGATTGGTATTTTCTTTATGTCATATTTTTTTCAAAATATTATATTAATTTTTAAGCCACTTATAGGCATTTAAAATATTCGATTTTTTTAAATTTTATTTTTATAATCGGTGATAAAAAAAATTTGGCTACTACAAAATACTTGAAAATTTAATCGAAGATTCCACAGAAGTATTTCTTAATGTCACTCAAAAATTATTAAAATCCATAGGCACAATTTTCTTTATAAGCGTTTGAACAGCGAATATTGACATAAAATTACATGTAAAATATAATATAATGTAGAATGTTCTAGACTGACAAACTATATCGCTGTATGCAACTGCCAAACCATCCTAATTGAAAAATATATTTATCGTTTCAAAATAAAATATACTTTTTACAATGTTTATAAATAACAATGTATTATATCCTAGACAAACATATGAACTCCGTTCAGAATCGTTATTCGTATACAATGATATCTATCATTGCATTCAAATTTAACAAATCCATTATAATAATGACCTATCCTATAAGCGAGGTGCACTCCACCCCTAACTGTACAGCAGAGCGAGGCCCATCCGGTTCTTTTTTTAAATATATACTTACATTTTTTTAAAAGATCTAAAGTATAATTAAGTGAATATATTAAGATTGATACAATAATAAGCATACATTTAATTAAAGTTTTGTAGATTTGTGCAAAATGTCAGTTTATATTATACATTGAGTAAATATTTAGTTTAAAAATGTAAAGCAATTTATAGGATGTTTTAAATTCCTCCCAATATAATAAAAAAAAAAAAAGAAAAAACTGAAAATTGTATTTCGTTCAAGTTTATAAAACTATGTTTTAATCTTTTTATTCCGATGTTACCGTGTAAGTGAACAGAGTATATTAAAATCAATAATATATAAATCCATAATTGACACTTTTAATTTAAGAGGAGTAAACAGTCGAAGCAACGGCGTATAGATTTATGGAGAAACACAGGAGTGTAGGATATTTTTCAATGCTACATATTATATTATCCTATTAGCTTGTTTTAGGTATTTCAAATAAAACATTTAGTTCAATAAAATATTTATAGTGATTATAGTAATCGTAGTAATATTATTTATTATTTGTATATTATTATATAAATCGTAGTAATAATTCATAGTATTTGTTCTAATAATAAACATTTTAAAATTATTAAAATGAAAGAGAGGATTAAAGACAAAAATTGTTAAAAATAAAAACGAACTATTCAAACTATGGAACAAACAAAAACATTGATACGAATGAATAAATTAAGACGGATCAATATTTGCAGTTACTGATTCATTTGTGATCCTACATAAATTACTATATGTATTATGTATTATATTATTTTTATAAAATTTTGTTTTATAATTGTAATTTCACAAGACGTTTATCTAAATTATTTTTCCTTTGAAACGCCTACGCTTTTAAACGGATTCCATTAGATTGTACAAATACACGCAGTGCGCAATACACGACAACACTATCGGAACCTATAGCGGTCGGTTTAACAACAATTGTTAATGTTGACGGACGTAGCGCTACAAAACGATGACACACCGGAGCGCAATAAGCGAAACAATGTGACATGAGCAGTAGCGCGACATTGTCCGCCGCCCACGGTTTCTTAGCAGAGGATCGCGGTGATCTCGTACCGGACACGCGCACACGACGGTCGCGATTCCATACGGTTTTTTCGTTTCCTCCGACTTTGTGTCTCGGTCGACCCTGCTGCGACCGCATCGCCACGTAACCCGTACACACGTACAATAGCGAAAACAAAGACAAAAACGTAATGCCGCAATGCGATTCCCATGGCCAGCAACGGAAAGAACATCAGTGGGCGTGACCCTCGGCCGGCCGGCCGGCTAGTAAATATTGATTGACACGTTGACATCGAGCGAACGTAATATTTCATTAGCGCGCGCACGTAACGTTGCGCATGTCCTGCGATGCACCGGTCGCGTGCAATCGCCGTACGACACGCCGCTCCGCGAAACGCATGCGACGCGCGCTACCGTCACCGCGGTGCCAGCGAATCGCAGCGGAATCGTAGGCGGAGATTTGATTGAATCTTAAGGTGGGGGGATAGGAGGTTTAAATCTTTCTTCGCAAAACTATTTTAATAACCTATTGAATACTTTCAAAATTTTCAAATAATTATGGAAAACTAAGCCCTTCCGAGCACCCCCCAATCACCGCCTATGAACGGAATCCGGGGGCCAGCTGACGACCGAGGGACGACGATGGGAAAAGGCGAAAAAGGTCCTTGCGTTGTGCGCATGTTTTTTAATTTCTCCTCCCCTCCCCTTCCCCCATATCGCCCGAGGGCTCGGCACGGCGGTTCGACGGCTGTCAACGGACGAGCGAGGGACGATGTCGTGACGTGTCGTTCTACTGGGTGTACACGTCGTTCTACCGGGTGCCGTCGAAACCCGTTTCCGTGCACGGCAGTTGACTCATACATTTTTGGGATCGATCCGCCCGGCGACCTTTTTTTATATTGCGAGGGGGGAGGGTATCTGTGTACGTGCATCAAAAACCATCGGGTACCCGAAAACGTTGGTTACTACTCGGGTAATTCTCGGATATATCGGTACCGGGTTTGTGAGTAATCCAACATCAAAACATCAAAACAAGAGCACTAGCTTTTAATATTCAGTAAATACACAATATCATAGGATATTTTATCGTATTTAACACTGGATCCGCCTTACGTTTCCGTAAACTAGTTCCACTAGTCTTACCTCAGGTTTTTGGGAAAACGGTCCGCGTGTCCGGACCGAACTGGAGAGATTGTATTACCCCAGTACGACTTAGAACCGACTCGGACGCCACTTACGCGTAATACGAGTCGCAGTGGTACGGTGAATGTTTATGGAAAATGGCGCGCGACATACATTCTAGTTCCCATCATCCCCTACTGGTTTCGTAAAGGCACCCAAGAAATGTTTTATGTCTGCCTACTGTATGGTTTTGTGCTCAGAAATGTACACTTTGAGGTTTCGAAAATATAAACGCATATTCAGGGGGCACCATGAGCGTAGTATACATGGGATCATAGGAGCTATAGTCTCCAGAGAAACTTTTTTAGCACCTTCGCGGTGTTTACTTCCATTCAAAATATTTTTTCCAAAATTATAGTTTTAAATGTTTTTACAATTTTATAATGTTTATATTACTGCAGAAAAATAAATACACAAAAGTTTGATTTAATAATTTAATTTGAACGGTTTTATCTTTTTTGTATTGTAAAATAAAATGCAGATTAAGAACGAGTCAAATATAAATTGTTTTTTCTAGAAAATATTCTCTTTCTCTTTAATCAAATTAAACATAGAGATTTTTTAATGCATATATCTAGTCCTATATAGTTCCCACAAATAACTCTACCAAACTACGCCCATGGCGGGGACAGCTCAAAAAATAATTGTTAATTAATTATTAATGTTACTAACAAAATGTTTGAGTAGCAGTAAGATAAGTCGTACAACCATGTCATCTAAAGGTGTGTTGATGAAAATTCCATTGCCATGTGATTGAATTAATAAGAAATGAAAATAAAACTAAATAATATTTACAGCTGGTGTATAGATATACTGCATATGGATCACGTATTGGTCGTACGGAATTTTTTGGTAAAGTAAATATAAGTTTTATTCTATTAATTTATTTCGAATGCATTGTTTAATCATCGTGTTAAAGATTAAATAGTATCTTGTTCTTCTTCTACTTCACCTTTCTCCCGATTATTTGGGGTTGGCTACCCTTGTACTAAACCTCCATTCGTCTCGATTTTCTACATCTCCTACGCACACACCAACAGCCCACATATCATTCTCAATCGCAATTTTTCGGTCTTCCTCTTCCTCTTTTCCGTTCAATATTAATTTTCATAACCACTCTTATTCAGGGTCATATTTTTACCATTAGGAAGAATAGGCAACTGTTTATGACCTTTGTTATTAGGAGACATCGGGTTTTTTTGAATATCATTCTTTTTTTTAGAATTCAACTTTCATTGTATAAAATATATTAAAATAATGTATAATATTAAAAAATTAAAAACTAAATCAACGTAAAATTCTACAAATTTTTATTTTGCTTAAATGTCTAAATCAGTATCTGATCTTATTACTTTTGTTTCCTCTCACCTCATCACATGCCCAAAACCATCTCAGTCTATTTTCTCTTATCTAATCTACCATCGACGTAATACAAAGATTAAATAGTATTTGACTATTATTATAATTAATTTTAATACGTGGTGCGTGTGTAGCAAATTCATAATCCGGTGACCAGTGGAGGAGAGTAGTTATAAAATTTATACTGCGGTAAGAGTAACATTTTTAACAATTGCATAAATGTTTTTAAATTAATTGATACGAAGAAATCCGTCCCTAAATGATTCGCACATTTACACGACAACGAATATAAATATTCTGTTAACCATTTCATACATAGGGTTCCGCCATATCAACTAATAATACAATTTATGAATCTACGTTTTTTTTATTACCATAAGGGCCCTGGACGGTTTCACGCTTTAGTATTGAAAACCATGTTCATGCTGTATTACTCCTAAATTAAAATCAAAACACGGAATAGCAAATCTCCCCCTCCCCCAAATAGATGCAGCGCCGGCCAAGGTGCGCTGCAGTGCAGGCAGAGACGCCACTGCAGATATTATAACTGCTAAGTATAGTCTTAAAGTCACGATATTTTCGCGAAGTCTATGAGCATGTCCAAGCGGTATTGCTATTGAGGTCTTCTCATCCCTGTACAGTTGCGTTGATGCGCGAAGGTAAATATGACGCAATTGATGCACTGACGCTGCGGTCCGACGTTTGCGAACAGCTGACTTTCACGACGTACCTGTTGCAACCCGTTGGTCGGTTAGTAGGTAAACAGGTATAATATCGTTGCGGTGTTGCGCGATTGGGGCAACGTCGCCGTAGTGTACCTGCTCATGGTTACACGATAAATATTATAACTCACACACACTCGAAGTTTTACAACAGTGTACGCGTGGTGTTTACATATTAATAATATTACCTATACGTATATAAATTGTTTAAGTACTTCGCGTTGTACACTTTGGACATTGTCTTCAACGTTATTATGCTATTTGTGCACAGCGGATGATTGGCGCTGCGACTGCGACGTCATCGCGCTGTTCCGTGAGAAAAAATAAATTAATAATAAATAAACACACTGGTCACAGACGCACGTGGCCGCATAGACTAGTTTCGCACGTATGCAATATATACATATGAGTGTATATATATATATATACATGTGTGTGTGTGTGTGTGTATACGTATACATTTATATGCACGTACATGTATTTATTATACGACCATTATTATGCAGTTGTTGCACAACCCGTTGCCGACGCGATGCACGCGAACGTTGCGGTAGTGCGCGTGCGTGCACTTCTCGCACACACATACACACACACGCACACACACGGTCGTCGAAGAACGCGAATACTGCATTATAGTGTGTAGTTGCCGTTTCGGCGCCGTCGCCGTGTCCATGCACCTTGCAGCGCGGAAATCGCGCGCACTAACGGCACCGCGCGCCAGCTACACTTCCCTCGTCGTATTGTTATTGACAGGCGGCGGTTCTTTTTCTTCGTCCTCTCTTCTCCGGGTGACCTTTAGAATAATAATAAAAAAAAAAAAAACCAGAATGATCGTGCACACGTGTGTGTCCGCGTCCGCCGTGTGTAAAATACACTAATACGCGCACTGCGTTTATTAGGTGCAGTACCTCCCGCTGCTGGTACGTGGTCGCGTGTTGGCACACGGTATGCACGTATGTACAGGGTGTTCGGTATGGACGTGATCCTACGGGCTTGAGACGCTATTTATCGCGTACCAGACACACGGGGGCGTACACGTGACGCACCGAGAGCATCCGATACACGCGTGTTCGCGGACGTCGTGCAAATATACGCCGTAACAGTTGAGTCAGTTCTCTACGAGCGTCTTCTCTACGTCATTTCAGTTTTCAATAGAGGGGGGGGGGTGGAGGCAAAGGTTCTGACCAGCCCAAATTAGCAAAAAAAAACCCCTCTCGTTTCACTCGCAACAAAATATATACTTACACTTTGGCAAATCACCATTCCCACTAAACTTATTTTATAATTTAAATATTTTTTTCTCTTATTGTTACAACCTTTTTTACTAGGTAACAACATTAATTGCAAATGTAACGAAGCGGATACTTTATAAAAAACGATTGTATATCTACACCGATTAAGTCTCTGTAAACTATTAAGACAATTTTTATTGATTATAACACAAACATTAATTGTTTATAAAAGGATATGTGACAATAATTTCTTAGTAGGAACACGACATAATATTTTCTGAAAATATTATAAGAACAGGTATGTTTTTGCGCTAATAAAATATAATTATGATTAAACGGCAACAACCCAGCACCGGCCGATCGGACTGCTTTCAACATCAGAAAGGGGCATCTTGCCCCCTCCCCTCCTAAATGACGCTATTGTCTGCAAATAAGAGGTACACGAACGCAAACGATTCTGTTCTATAATAATGGCCACCAGTGCTCGACGGTGGCCACGGCATCAATATGTGTGATATTCCCCAGCGTCCACGCGCGAAACATGCGTCACCACTGCACCTTAATTTTTTATTTTTTACTGCCAGCATTAGAATTGTATTATAAAGCTATACGTTGTCGATTTTCTTTCGTACGGCACTGTTAAATAAATTATAACTATGACAGACATTTTTGATAAACAGATATCAATTATACGGCGAACAAAATAGGGCGTCTATTATACATTGATCAAGAGATCTCTAATACATCTAAATATCAAACTGTTGATACCTACTGTCGAGTACTTTATAGTCAATCTTGACACTAATGCACACCTTATTATCAAAATTAATTATTACAATATGTCGTTATATATTTGTAAAAGTCTAAAGTCTCGTCGAAATTGAACATGATAGTGCAGTGGCACGTTTTACTATTTTTACTAATTTTCGTATCCTCATTGATGTTTAGTAATAATTGAAGATTCGTAAGGAACATTTAAGAATTCAAATATACATATATATATATATTATATTAATATACACTAATATTAAAGTTTCCTTAAAAATATAATTTTAAATCAAAAAGCTAAAATATAAAGGAGGTGACTCCAAAATCAGCGTTTAGCAAATTTTGAAATTGCCCGTAATCTTTTGTATAATTATACAAATCATATTAACTATAATGTTACTTTTACATGCACGCCATTCTACAATATTATTGTATATATTATTAAACTATATCAATATAATACCAATTTAAAAATTTCAAATTATTACATGTTTCCTTCGTGTTAGAAACTTTATTTAAGACTTATAAGAGTGGCAGCCGGACAAAACGGCTGTCTTTAAACGACAGAGGTAAATCATTAAAACAGATTTATAACACACATTAGTAAATTTATATTATCATTATAGGTATGTATTTTTATTTAATAAAAATTAATTGATAAAAAGTTATTACTACTATCATATTTTAAAGAGATACACTCCATGTATCCAAAAAAAAAAAAATGTTAAATGATAATTTTAATAACGGTGGTTCCACGTCTTCACGGATGCATAGGGATATAAATATGTGCGATAATAATTTGCAGGATGTGCCTATTGCTCTCATACCAAAAAAAAATCAGTATATTCGTCTATATCTATTATCCATACGTCATAATCTATATTGGTTATTTTAATTTCAATAATAATAATAATACTAGAAACCTGAAATTATAATGATAATTATTTTAGTTATACGTATACGTTATATAGAACATTAATCAGCTTAATAATATATTTTTAAAACTCGTTTACAGTATTTGCTACATTTATTGCTTATACATTATACAACGCTTACATCCTTCAAAACGTACGTTGATTTTGATAAAATATTTAGTCACAACGGATATATATATTAAACAGTTTATTTAAATTCTAAAATTGTTTTTATTGATTGAATTGCATTAAGTTAGTATGAAAATATTCATAGTTATTATACCTTACTAGTTGAAATAACTAACGGTTTATATTAGAAACAAATGTGTTATATTGAAATAATGTAAGTATTGGGGTTTCTTAGAAAAAATATTGAGATAAATGGATACAGCCAGGCCCGGCTCAAATGTTTAAACATACATAAGCAATTTTATATTTCGCCGTCCCTTACATGTAAGTATCATATCAAATATTTTATTTATACATAAAAATTACCCCAGAAAAATGCCGCCCTAGGCATAAGCCTATGTCATCTACCCCTTAAGCCGTGCCTGGGTACAAGGATGTATGTTGTTGCATTGTTGCATTAGTAAGACCGATTACAGACTTGAGCTAACATAAAGCAAAGCACTCGTAAAAATATTGATCGATTTTAAAATTTACATTTACTATCAGAATATAATTATTATTTTAATTATGCAATACATTAATGTGGATGTACAGTTTTTTAGTACTAAAGCTGAAAACAATTATGAAAACTTCTGTCAAACGGAATTCTAAGAACAAAAGTATTTGTTACAGAGCTATTCTGTATAGGTGTGAACATATATTATTATGCGATGTATACAAAATGTGTTTTCATGTAGTCGACAATCTGAGCATAGTAAGTCTGTGATTTAAACGTAGTATAATTTTATATAAAGAAAAAATATAGTAGTGTGGTAGTAGTATTAGCAGCAATTTAGTAATAATAATGGTAGTAGTAACAGAATCTGATAGGACGAACGCAAACAAAAATTAGACACATCGCATGCGAGATAGATACTTCGCAAATAAAAAATTATGACATCATACTATATGCAAATTTATATTGGAAAATACGTGAGTTAGTTTGTGTATACAGAGTGATTCTTATAATGCACACCATATATTTTTTATTCGATTTAGAGTCGAATAATTTCCAACTGATTAGAATACATTAATTGTGTTATAAATGTTTTAAGCGTTTATTTTCGTTTTCCATTTTTATTCTAAAGCAGAAACGTTGTCGAAAATGTATTATTGTTGCATAAACATTTTATTATATTTAAAACCATAAAAATGAAATAACAAAGAAAATTTCCAAATATATCAATATAGTTCAGTTGTTCAATTGTGATTGTTTACAAATTATTAAATGTTTAAATTTTATTAAAGGCTTTCATTGTCTAAAAATCTTAAAGAATATTTATTTAAATAGTTAAAAAAAACTCTAGAAAATCACTTAGACAAAATGGCTCTTGAATTTCTTCACATAATATAAAAATACAACTATAAGCTTATAATTCATAAGAAAATTATTTTTCAAATTTTAAAAAAATCTAGTAACACATCGAGTTCGAGTCTTTTGTAAGTAATGATAGTTGTATTATTTATAAAAATTTGAAAATAATGAAAAATCATCGCCATCAAGAAATAATCTTTAGTTAAGCCACTCAACTCTGAACTTCAAATCATTTATTTTATCAGAATAAATATAAACCCTTGCTGTATGAGATTTGAAACTATTCCAAGTTAATTGCCAATCAATTCATATAAATAATAACATTCATAGAAAAAAAAAAATTATCAAGTCAATTCATTTCTTTTTTTACTTAACCTTAATAATTTGAATTAGACATCTTGAAAAACACGTAGTTGACTTATACGTTGTAAAATATTTAGTTTGTTGTCGTCAATAGGTTATATATATATATTTTTAGCAGTTTTATCGTTAAATGTTAAAATACCATTTTTAATTTATTTAATTTCAAATATGTATATATAAAATATACACAGTATTTATTTACTATAAATCTAGAGCATTGTCCATTCAAAGAAAAAAACATTTTCTACCTAGAGGTATGATAATTTTCTCTTACTTAATGAACAGATATTATGACGTTAGTATAATAGTAATATTCTTAGTATGTGATGAAAAAGAAACTTAACAATTTATACTATAGTATTCAATATGGTTTCTACTAATATTATTTCACGTTTGTGTAAATTGCATCTTAATTGTTAGTAATATGTAATTCTAAAGACCAGTATACCAGTATACAATTAACTTCCTGAATTAAATGTCTTATTCACAATATAGCAGGTTGGTGATATAATATAAAATACAATATATTAATTTACATTAAATGATTAAACACTTCACCAGTTATAATAACACAAAATTAATCGTTAATTTTACTATTGGTGAAATGTTTATACCGGTGACCGTTATCGCTAAAAACAGGTGGGTGGCGAGTAGTCGAATAATAATAATTATCTACCATACAGTAAAATATTGACCAACACGATTATTTTAAAATTTATCTACAGCTTAGGATAAACATATATGAATATGGAATTATAATATATTTTTTTACAAAATAATTAATTTTATATTTATAGTATTAAAGATAGACAATAATAATAAATATTTATATTCATTATTTTAGATTTATCTCATCATCGAAGCCCCGAATATTCTAGTAGCACTACTGTTTACCCCAGGTTCTGTTAGTATAAGGGCGCTCTTAAATTTAGGAATAATAAAAAATGTCATGAACATGCCCCATACTTCCACCTACGTAAGAGTACTGCATTTTTTTTTTTTTTTTGTTCCGGCACTGTGAATTTAGTGGATTTTAGTAAATAACGAACTCCAAATTGTAATCGTTAAAATATCTTTAAATATCTTTATAAGCAATTATAACGTGCATAATTGTGAAAATCAAATGAACTATGTTTTTTTTCTTCCTTGTAATTGATTATTGAGATCTTATATTCAAATATATATTATATATATTTATAAACCATGTTACTTTATGGAAATAGATTAACTTAATTAACAATTTAAACCCATATTTCGTTAGTAAAATTGTTAGGCAAAGACCCAAGAATGGATTGAATTTTATGCCATCCACTAGACCGATAATTTAAGTATAATCAGTAGGCTTAGGGACTTATAGCTCTAAAAAATACACAAATATGCATGCAAATATGCTTCTAAAATCATTAAAATATGCATTATAATATGCATTTATATGCATTAAAAGAAAAAAAAATGTCCACTAAATCTTAGTTAATTTCACTTTTAACTTTAAAAAGTTATTAGTTAAAATTTATATCTAATAATTAATAAAAAATAAGTTAAAAATTATTAATCAAGGATACAACTTTTATTATTGAATATGCATCAACTAAATTTGAAAAAATAAATAACTTTGCTACTTAAATAACACAAATGTTTTATATATATATATATATATATAAAAAAAAAATACGTTTTGTGTAAAAATTACATCATTAATTCTGCTTCATTTTTAGTTTCTTGAAAGTTACATTGTACAATTAAATGCTTTCTTATGTTTTCGAATGTAAATCTCCGACGATTACTGGACAATACATTTTTGTAAATTGAGAAACTACGTTCAACGTCTACAGAAGTAATTGGAGCATAATTAAAGTATGCCAAATCATCATTTGTCATATCTTCAGGCAAACCTTTCAAATTTTCCACTACACCACTTCACAAGGTGGCATTTATCCAAGTCACCCATCTTGTTAATATGGGATCTGGTGGCAACGGAATCTCATTGTTTGTTATATTTAAAAATGTTTTAATACGTATAGGTGATTTTCGAAACACTTTTTTAACTGAGGCTACTACTTTATCAACATCTGAAAATTCACCACGAATTTTTTCGGCGATTCTCTGAAATGCATGAGCAAGGCAAGTTAAATGTATGCATTTAGAGTAAAGGGTATTTATACATTTACCCGCCTTCACCATATACGGGGCAGCATCACTTAAAAACAATAAAACATTATCATGCTGAACTCCCTCGGGCCATAATATTCCCATTGCTTTGTCAAATAAGTTAAATATAGTTGAATGATTAGTTTTCTCTAATTCTTCACAATGCAATAAAAAAATTTCCCCTGCCCTATCAATTTCCAGTGTTCCTATTACAACATTTGCCACAAAACGGCCGGTGACATCCGTAGTCTCATCAACGGGTTTATAGTATTCTTTATAGTTAATCCTTACACAAAAATTATAACGAGATATGAGAGGTAGTTTGCAGATAGCATATTACTATGTATTAAGTCCTATTAATACATTTTTTTTTTCAACCGGTTGAAATATGTAATATTAATGTATATGTAATATGTATCTATAGTTTTTAGTTTGAAATTTTAAATTTTTGCCAAAATATGCAAAATTAACATAAAAATGTTAAAATATGCACTCTCCTGCAAAATCTATCATATATGCAAAAATATGCAAATTCAAATTTTAGATCTGATATCGTGGCACCGAGAAACGAATTTATTTCGCACTCTGCTATATTTAACAATAATTAAAAAAAGTATGCAAATGCTAGAAGTCCCTAAGCCTAATAATCAGTATAGTAACAGCAACAATATATTACAATATATTATACAACTAATTATACATTTTTATTAAATATTGACTTTTGAAATACCTTTGAGTTATTTTTTTGCTTACTTTAAAAAATAAATTTTCAACTTTTATTATTATATAAGTAGTAAAACAAGTATCGGTAAAAAAAAAATCAATCGCAAATTCTCATCACAATGTATTAAAAAATATAATATAATAATAAAAAATAAGTTTATAAATTGCTTATATATTCCAAAACAATCAACTAAATTAGGGTTGGCTTAATTGAAAAATAAGAAAGAAAGATATTACATTTTTTTTAAAATACTGGTGGAAGTCCGTTCATCTTATTAACACCACTGGCTATTTTCAATTCAAGCACATACTACCAGCATGGAACTATTGCAGAGTACTACTATTTAAAAACAATATAATTTGTTCACACTTAGCTGTTTTAATTTGTTCTTTGTTTCTATAACTTTACAATGAGCATATTTTATGTAAAAATAAATAAATATTTAGCCTGTAGTATTATAATATTTGTAATATACGACCTGTTTCGAATTAAAAATTCATCACCATGTATATACAAAATTAATAAAATCGCAACTTTTTTTCTTCTTAACTTTGTATTTAAATTAAATTTTTAATTCGAAACCGGTTGTACATTACACATATAAGAGTATAATAATTCAAGCTAACCATTTATTTGTTTGTTTCTATAAACATATAAACTATTTATTTATTTATTTATTTTTAATTTGATTTTGTATTTATATATTAATTTGCGAATATTAACCATACACTAATTTTTATTTTATATTTTATATATTTATATAGTTTTGGAAAATATTTTTATATTATATAATTCACATTTTAAAAAAATAATTCAAAATGAAACAACTTATGGAATTAATTTTATATCTTAATGGTTCTCACAACCTTTATTATTAATCTTTTATTGTTAATATCAAAAATCAGAATATTTTGTTTTAAAAAAAGGTAGGTATCATAATAATTAAGATCAACATTATATTTATTGTTAAACTAGGTTACAGTAAAAATCATTATTTACCACAAAATAATTGCATTAAATACCGTTTAATACTAATCAACAATACATATTATATATCATAATTAGTTGCTTCTTGCAATTAGCGCTGGATTAAGTTCCAGGAGGCGAAATAAGTAAAGACGCAATTAAAAATGATAAACCTTTTTCATGTACCTAATCAGTGTAAAAATTATTACATTAGGGTGGATAACATATAAAAGCCGAAAATAAATCAAAGAAATACATAAACAGTTGACTTCAACGCCATGTTGAGCGTATTTCAGTTTTTATTGTTAAAGGTTAAACTTTATTTGTATAAATTTGAATCTCGGAAATTAAAAACGGAATTAAAAAAGAAATTATAATTATTTTAGATTTTTGTAACATTTATATCATGGCGAATTTCCTTTGAGTTAATAAATTCCTAGATATAAGCTTATAATAAATATATTCAATGTATAATTAGTTTAAGTATAGAACAATACAGTCAAGTCTAGATAACTCGCATTATTTTTCTGTCCCTAAGGAATTCCTATACTCTTAATGTAATATTTCTCGTGATAAGTCTAATGTAAAAATAGTTGAGTGTTAATAAACCAAAGTCAGTTGTGACAAATATACCTTAAATTTTAAAACTGAAATAAACGACAGTTGCCGTATATCATCGTTGTATAGCATATATATTTTGTAGTTATGTCTCTGAAACGTAAATTGGTTACAATAACAATTGCTGAAAAAGTTCTGAAACATTATTTTTATTGAAAAAAATTAAATATACTCATATAGAAGGTGATAATAGAGGTTCCGATTGGAAAGTTATAGTAAGTCATTATAAATTGGAACCAGAAATTAAATGAGGGAAATTGAAGACATTATTTTAAAACAACTTAAACATAAAACTTTTATTTAAAGTTATTTTTATAAATTGTAAGAATTATACATAGATCGTGTTTTGAAAATGTAATCTTTTAATAAAATTGTAATTATTAAATACATAAATACTATATAAGTATATATATATATATATATATTGTAGTTAATAAATACACATATAATAGCTAACTTGAATTTGTTCGTATTTTAAAAAAAATCGAGTTATGCGATCCGAAAAAGTCATAAGTCGATTTGATTTTTACCTTTCTTGGAATTCGAATTATTGAGACTTGGCTGTAATTATAATTCTATTGCAGTAGCATTTAATCCTTTTTTTAAATTGCGACATCATTGAATGCTTACCAAACCCTATATTTATTTATATTATCTGTTGTCAATATTAAATATTGTGTTTATAATTTTATAATTATTTTAAGTTTAAATTTAAAATTGTTAAACCTATTGAGCTTCTTAATACGTCTTAATTTACAAATTTTAGTATGGTAGTACAAATGTGGATTTGAATTATTATTCTATATTGGACTTAAATTTTTATTACTATGCTTGCATTTAAATTTGAATATACGAATAAAATTATGAATAACTTTAGTAGATTTTAAACCTGATATTAAAAACATAAATATAAATTATGATTTAAATAATTTTAAAAAAGAGAATAAGGGTGGGAGATTGGGTATATATTCAAAAAAATTTGTATAATTATTTTTGTTATTGAAAATAATTTAGAATAAATTTAGCATTTGAAATTTTTCATGTTCATTAGGTCAGGTCACAAATAATATTTTTCCAAGGACGCAGAATAGTAGAGGGGCAATGCAATGGACGTCGTGATATGGACCAGGAACCGGAGAGCTTGATCAGTTAACATTTTAACTATAAAGTTAGCGATGATGAATAGTTACAGTATGCTATAGCTAGGAAGAACTACATTTATTTTCTGGAATTAATACATGTGTGTTTATTCTTTTTATAAGTGTGTAATTAAAATATATTTTAAATTAATTTTGTATTTTTAATAATTTATAGAGTTCGATTTTCAATAAATTTTCATAATTGTTTTAAAAAAAATATTATTATATAAAAAACTTTAAACAAGAACTGATTAATAATGGAATAATATCAGTTTTAAAAGTACTTATATTATTTCTACAATATTTAAAATATCATAAAAAATTATAAATGTAAGTACAATTTTATTTTTAAATATATATACGTTTTTAACTTACATGTGAATTATTTCGCCAAAATAGAACTTTATATTATTAATTTATTATTTATATTATAGTATACACGGCTAATCCTTGTATATAATGTGAACATTTTTCATTGCCTTTAAAAGCAAGTTTCGTTTTTCTAAAATCAATTCATTTTAAAGTAAAACAAAAATTCACTATAGGTTTGTACTATATAGTAGTTACTGAGTAAAAGTATCACATACAACTATAGATATGATTACCAAATATATTATGTACCTACTCATATGAAATTCACGCTTTTCTATCAAGTTTTAAATAATAACTCAATCTTTTCAGAATTTGAGTATCAATATATCGTATATCTATCCATATTTATTTTCATATCTCATGAAATTAATTTTCTACAACTTATTTAGGATGTTAAATTTATTCAACAAAATTACATAAGTAATCACAATTTCATATCTTCTGAAAGAGTAATTTATAAACCTGAAATTTAAAAAACTAGACAATATTAATGTAAGTCGTTACCTGGACTCTAATTCTGGACTGTCTATTGTTTAAGTATATACATGCAACAAAATAACATAAAAAAATACTAATTTGCTTTTAACTATTCTCGCTTATGTGAGGTTTCAAGTCATTATTTAAAGCACTAACCTACTCATAACAGTATAAAGTTTATACCATCGGTTATTTAGGTATTAGGCTATTATTCTTCCCACGAAGAATTAAAAATAAAAACGTTCTTAGAAAAAATAATTTTAATGTTGTTTTATTGCATACCCTTGTCCCTTAAAACGTGTCAGTACAGTTCAGATTTCTACATTTCAGGTTTAAAACGTGATCTCCGTTCAGAAATATACCACTCAAATATGTATATATTAGATAATACCATATAGGTATATTATGTAGATTCTGGGTCAATATGATACAGAATTATTTATTTTAAATTTATATGTGAGAAAAAAGCTTTACCAATTACAAGAAAAATTTTAATTGATATCAAATTAAAAATGAAAAAACTAATGTATTTCATAATTATATAAACTGTATTTAGTTTTTTCAAATTAAAATGATTCATTATTTACTGAATTATTGGCATATTAAAATTTCTCACTCATATAAGAAACTAATATTTTATTGACAAGAATAAAAAATGATTGATTTATGATTATTCAACTAAATACTAATACTAATAAGTACAAAAGAAAAGATACTCGGACACAAATTGTTGTGAAACACTTGAATATAATTGATTAATCAATAGGTTGTTGGTATTATTAATAAATTTTAAAGTTTTGACATTCATGTTTACAACGAATTGCCCAAAAATTGTTAACTCAAGTTTCTTAAATATTTTCACAAAAGAAGAATATGTGATTGACAATAAATTACAATTTTAAGTTTTGAAAAATTCAGTTGAATTTTATATAAAATTAGGTAGTTGAATAGAGGATTATTTACAATTTTATAATCCTCAAACTTTCAAAATATTTACCGATTACATAGTTGTACAATTTCATACACTCATATATTACATACCTATAATTAATGATTGACAAGAAATTTCAAAACCAGTTTTTCCTTAAATTTTTACTGAACCTTAACTTGATCTTATTTTTAACCTCGATTTCTATACGCATATCAGTTTCTACTGATAGATAGATGGTAGTAGTGCAGCGCATTAATTTGACCAATCCAGATTACGGATTACAATTATTTAATCCGAGTTTTGAATCAATCCGTTTTATCCGGATTCAATCGGTTGATTCGGATTTCGGATTCAATCCGTTGATCTGGATTTCTGATTCAATCCGGCTTCATTGTTTTTGAGATAATCAACTATTTTTTTGTTATTATCAACCTAAATAATACGAATTACGATCTCATAATTATTGACAATCGACTCTATGTTATAAGACTCCCCTAATAGCAAATACACCCAGGTTTTCGAGTTTTTCACAAATTATTATTAAACATCTACCTATGCAGTAGGAGCTACTTGGTATTTATTATTTTTATTAATAAAAAGGAATTTGTTTGTGTGTTTATGTACACAATTCATAGTCAAATGTAACGCCATGTGGTTTTGAAATAAAAACCCATGAAGATTACAAGATTAAATACTTTAAATTTTTACCGCCAAATGTGTTATTTATATACAGTTACATTTTCAATTTAGTTTTTATATTATAACTGGATTTATATTATAATCAGAATTGGGTATTTTAATTCGGATTAAACGGATTGTTACTTTTGTTTCAATCCAGATCGGTAATCTGGAAATGGATTAATCTGGATTTAGTGCTCAGTACTAGTAGGTAGTATATTTAATAATGATTTTTGAAGTATTAAAATAAAAATGTATTTTTGGGAAAGTCTATAATATTCTACAAATATGTGGAAAATATGACAATAAATCAAATCGAACTTGATCCATTGTATTATTGATCAGATTTAATATTTAAGTTTAGAAGTTAATGTCAGATAGAATCAATTATTTCAAGCGAAGAAAATTATAAAATGCATATTTTTAAGAAGGTTAAAAAGTGACTGCATGCATATATAATATTATATGTAAATATTTGCACGGTTACACGTCATTTGTTGGTCAAAATGAAATAATCTAATAAAAATTAATAATTATTTAATACGATTTTTTTCAGATGTGGGCGTTGAACGATATTAATATTGTAAACCCGTACGAATCAAATGATTTTTGCATGCCCGATGAATATACTCTATCGTCGCAGGTATAACGTTTATGTAATATTATATATATAAATATGAATTAAGTTTTAATTATATGTAATGTTGATTCGTTTTTATAATAAGTAAGTTTATATGGGGGGGGGGGGGGGGTTGACAACCTTTTTATTTCTGTTATTTATATTTTTTTCCAGATTTTCACTGAAGCCACGTTAAAATGTATATAAATTAGATCAAAAATATAATATTGAATCTAATACTTATTTATTTGTGTCAAAAATCATATTATGAGTTCCATTTTTTGATTTTCTTTATTAACTAATTTTGAAAAAAATTAATATACTAGCATAAGTGAAGTAAAGATTTAAAAATAATGTGTTGAGTGAGATAGGTAAACTCGTAGCTTATACTTACTTTTAAGAATATAATAGCCATGAACAGTAACGTAATCAGGATTTTTTTTTTGTGGGGGCTAATCATTTTTTAAACAGAAGTAGTTGAATTAGAGTCTTTTATAGGTTTATTATGCTGACGCTGAGATTTTATTTTAAGTTTTGGTTCCTGTACATCTGTACAAATTTGTATTTACAAGGAACTTAATCGTACTAGTCTATTAGTTGCCATTATTATTGATTAAATAATATACTTATGTACTTTAAATACTTGTATGCATATTATATTACTTATATACAGTGCCGTGCCGATGTTTTGTGAGGCCCCTGAACACATAATATATTGAAACTAAAATAAAAATTTTGAACTTTATTAATTGTTATTAGTAAACAATTATAATATCTTTTAGTTAAATACTTAAAATACAGAAAATTAGTGTGCTTGTGTGTCGTTGGTAACTTAGAACAATCTAAATTGTAAGTCGTGGATAAAACGCTTAAACTGTTTTTTTTTTTTTTTTATTTATTTCATTATGGACAGGATATCATTTAAAACTACCTTAAAACGCGAGGCCCTGGGCAAGTGTCCCGTTTGCCCTGCCCTCGGGACGGCACTGCTTATATAGTATTATAAAATTAATGTTTTTCGCTAATTTTAAAAAGTAGGTGAAAAGTAGTGATGTATTTTATGAATAATTAAATATAATATTTCAATATTTTATAAAATTTAACTAAAATATATTTAATAATCATAAATACATTATCAAAAAAAAAAAAAAATAATAATAATAACAACACTTAATTTATAATCAATATTTAAAAACATTTTTAAATAACTAAGAAAATTAATAACCAAAATACTAAAACGCCAACAATAACAATCTTCGAATCTTTCCGTTATTAACAAATGAATCCAATATTATATTGTCTGAAATGTCTACATCTCTATGAAAATATAATAATGAAATCTGGATTTTGATGTTGCATTCCGAAGGTAGGTTTTTGCAGTGACTTGCATAGATCAATAGATATTATCTTTAAATTTCGAAGGGAGTCTGCAACACATGATTTTGATTGCAATTTAGGATATGAAATTGGAATTTGAAATATAATGATGAATATTTGGATGGCTGCATAATGAAAGTTACGAAATCCCTCAGGCAGATTAAACAGATACATGTTAGGTTATTGTGTGCACTCTAAAATATCGCACGACCGTCACTGCTGTTTTGCAGTGGGACTTCGATAACGGTTACGCCAACTACAGCGAGAACGAAATCGACCTGGCCACCGTGCTGATGAACCTGAAAGAAGATTGTCCGACAAACAACAGCGACAACGACGAGGGGACTTATTATCCGACGGTCAACGGTGGCGAACAACAGCAGTGGCAGTTCGATCCGTCGGACCAACAACAGCACAATCAACATCACGGGCAGCAACGTGTGTTCACGGTCTACGATTCACTGCAAGACAACAGCAATAATCAGCACGTCTGTCCGACAGACGGAAACTATCTGCTGCCCGCCGTATTAGGTATGGTGTCGCATAAGACAGTGATTTTCAACTTGAGGGTCGCGAAAGATAGTTCGGTGGTCCCTAAAAATAATAAACAAATAATTATTCATATTAAAATCTATTAATTTAATCTAATTATTACGAACGTACAATAGCATATCGAATAAAATAGCGAGTAGCGTAATCTTAATTGATGACGGATTATTAACCATAAGCGATTGTGATCACCGATCTTAATTGGATTGGCATTTAATATCTGGTTAATATTTATCTTGGTTATTATTTAATAATAAGTTTGGTTCAAAAACCAGATTTAAGAGTAGCAGTTTCTAATATAAAACCTATTACGGAAACTACAGTTTCTAAAATTCAAGCACAAGTTTCCCATTAAAATAAGAAAATTGTTTACTTACATTTATATATTATTTATTTATCTTTTTTTTATGTATACGTATTCAATAAATGTTCATATTCTAATATTAATTACTCGTAGAGGTCCCATTAAAAAAAAAAAATTGGGGATCGCGATTTGAAAAAGGTTGAAAACCACTAGTATAAGACATTGGTCCATATGTGTAGTTGTTATTCGTTATCATACTATTAAGTGACGAAAATCAGCATGAAGCACAAGCACGTAAACAGGTGCTTTTTTCGTAGGAGGGGATGTCATTAACAAGCGCGCCCGTAGGATAAAATCCCACCAGGGGCAAGATAAAAATTACTTAAAATAATATACTCACTAACTCACTGATTAAATAATAGTACAATCAAATTTACTATTAATTAATTTTCATATAATTACTGATAAGCTCGAAAAAGTTTTATTTTATATGACTATATTATTTTATATTTTTGATGGTAAAATGGAATACCATGATATTAAAGTACAATTAAAAATTCCCAGGGGGGCAATGGCCCCGTTGGCCTCCCTGGGTCATTAAACTTCTTCGAAATTATTGGAGCTTAAACGGTTCGAAAATAAAACAAATTTATTACATTTTATTATTAAAAGTTTATACTTTGCTGATTTGTAATCCTAATATAGGCGATTATTTTCACCAAACCCGGTGAGCTTTTTGGAAATGTGTTAAAGGCGACGTTTTATAAGTGCTACGAGAGGTAAGGTAACTTGATTCCCTCACGTCCCCATGCATCACTCTTATCCCAGTAGTTGTTATTCGCTTCTGCAGAGGCCCGTCCACGAAACGATTAGTGGTAAATTTCATCATGAGATCAGCCAACAAGTGTTTATCAAGTGTCTAGTAGAATTTCATACACAGATGAAACGATTTATTTATCAGTATTAATTTACCGATTTCGCCGCACGTTCGTAACAAAACATTGTCCTTGATTAATGTAAAATAAGGGCAGAAGGCTCAAATCAACAATTTTATTATAATCAATTCATAGATGACGTGGACGTTCATGCATACGCAGTGGCGGCGCGAACTTTTTTAATCTTTGAAGCATAATGTATATTTTTAATATTTTGACCACCATCCCCTTAGTTCTTATTATAATTATTATTGTTTGATTACATAAAATAGAACTAAAATAACTATGAAAACGTCGAGAACACACGCTGGTCGGCACAGTGACTTGGTAGCATACTAGCATATTATATTTTATTATATCAATTATAATATTTGTCTTAATATTTATAATGAGATCATACAATTTTACACCCACCCACCCACCCATTTCAGATTTGAAGCAATTGCTTCAAATAATTCTACATCCCGCCGCCACTGTGCATACGTAACAATCGCGTCTACGAGCATCAGGTTAGCTGAGACTCGATTCATAGGCACGACGACTAAGCGACACGTGTTGACAAGCGATGGTAAAATACTATAGGTACTATATTATTATTTTAGTAGATTCTTGATAATCAATCTACTTATATTTGAAATATATAAATATATTATGTTATACGGTATACCTACCTACTGGGTAAGAACCTGTATATGCATTTTACAATTGTATTTGTATATCAGTGTCTGGGGAGGGTCCAGACACCCTGGACCCCCCCGTAAATCCGCCACTGCAATTCATTGTATTGTGTATGGCGCGCTAAAACCTTATCTACCGCCGAGAACGCTTACCTGCACTTGTAAAATATATTATATTAACTAATATTAAATATTCGATGTAATCAAAACGATTTAATGTGACGAAATCGTTTATGTTTATAGACGGTAACGAGGAATATTATCATCTGAACGCATCGATCGAGAAAAAACGAGCTGGTCGACCGCGAGGAACGAAAGTCAAAAGGTCGAAAGCCGAACCTAAATTGAGTAGAATATGGGAGTTCATCAGAGACTTGCTTTTAAATTCTCAATATTGCCCGACGTACATATGCTGGGAAAACTAT
>JASXSY010000789.1:0-77863 GCA_034509805.1 Sipha maydis | reverse complement strand
TCAACGAATTTGTTTAAGACCCTTAATTTTCTTCGTATTAATTGTTTATAACAAGGAACATTAAAATTTCAATTTTCAATTTAACAATTTATACCGGTATCAAAGAAAATTATAAAGTATTAGTAAAAAATGTTTGCTGCTGTAATGATGTTTCTTATGAAATCAATTTTTATTTTTATTTATTATATTTTTAAATAACTATACTCGAATATATATATATATGAAATATATAACTGAAAAATAAAATCAAACATAAATAATAAATATACGTGGTAATTAGTACTGTTGCAAAATATTATAATTAGATACTATTAAATATTAACTAATTATATATCTGATAATAGATTATTTTTTATTTAAATAAATAATCGATGATTATAATTTACGAAAACATACAAAATAAATGGTAAACAAATGGTCATGTGTCCAATATCAGGTACACCATATTATATTTAACCTATGCACTTGATACCTATAGTGATAAGACGTAACCTGTAACCTAAGAGAGTTTCTTGATTTTTTAAAACGCTTACAACATTGAACATTTTACTTCATTTCATTTTCTATTTAAAAGTATGAGTTATGCGTATTATCTACTCGTAAACTATATGAAACTATTCTGTGATAAAATTATGAACAAATGAATTGTGAATTTCAAAAGATAATAACTGTACAATATATTAAATATATCTAATAAATGATGTAGTTTTTTTTTTCTTCTTCAAAAATATAATCTGAACTTACATATTATAGCTCGTGTTATTTGTTTAAAAACTAACCGATTATTATTAAAAAGATTACACGTTATTAATGTTTCAACTTTTTTAAATAATATTTGTAGTACAATTTTATAGGCAAAAACTAAAGCTATATAATTGTTAATCCTTACTCGTGCGTTTTTTTTTTATTACGATAATATATTAACTTCCAACTTTGTATTCTATTTTAAATATATCGCGTTAAATAAACTATAAAATAACGAAAACAATAAATAAAATCAATCGTTTTTATATTATGTGCATACATTAAAACCTATCAATTTAAACATCAACAATTTTTAATAACGGTATTTTCATAATTATTTTTTGTTTAAATATATTTTTTTTGCATTATAAACAGTATACTGGTTTACTATGGTTTTTCGTATCATTATTTTATTTCGTATCTGTTACTAATCCTAATTATCAAATAAATCAAGTAAAAAGTATGTTGAAGATCTTAATAAAATATGTAAACAAATAATAACATTAATTTCCATTAACTCGTTATACTTTTCCCGAAATAACGTCACAAAATATTTCCATTTCACGAGCCTATTTGTCTCAATTGGACGTATTTTCAACTCAGAAATTATCTAAATCCTAAGCTACATAAATTATACTGTCTTAAACTTATCAGAACTATCCATCTGGTTAAGATCGTTTAAATAAACAAAGAAAAATTAATGTAAACACATTATGGTAGGATCAGAAAATGTAATCTGTAGTAAAAGTGGTAAAACCAACAGATTTTTATATTTCAAAAATATATTTTATCGTCCAACTTAAAAAAAAATAGCATATGCTATTTCCTTAAACGAATGGGATACGTACGTGTACACTTATTTACGCATTGTAAGTATTTAAACTTTGTTCACCTGCACATCTTCTTATTCTCCATCCATAGATGTTCGGCCTGAGTCCTTTTCTGACAGCAGCGAACAGATCATGGCAAGCCAAACTAACGATTTTGCGGTCTCGTTTCAATCGCCAACGACGCGTATGGTTTTGATTTACCGTCAAATCACCGTATTTCTATCGAAATCAAACTTGTCGAATTCCTCGTTCGAAGGCGACCCACTGGTGAACAGAAAAACCTAATCCGGGGCAGCTTCGTGGTCGAAGCCCGGCTGTTTGATCTCATACATAAATAGAATTTATGTTTACAAATATATTTTCGGGAATGCATTGAAACTGGTAAAAATATGACCATAAAAGTATAACATTTACGTAATTACTAGGTTTTATAGAATATCAAATCCCAAGAAGGCAGTGTGTATAATATTGATAGAGAATTATATTTAAGTAAATAATAAGTTGATTAACTTAAAATAGTTATGATTCCTGAAGACTAAACCATAACCATCGTATAACGTAGTCATTACAATTTTTATCATTTAAATTTTTAAAAGTTGGTATAATCATAAATTATATTATAAAAACTGATACATATATGATTTATCATCGGTGTGTTGCAATAAAAAAATTAATATAGTTCGTAAAATGTATACACATATTTTGATTGATCATCTATTTTTTTTTCTATACTTATGAAACATAATATTATTAAAATAATCAACTTTCCTCGATATAGGCTTAGATTTTCACATAAATCGTAGGGACTGTCATTATTTAAAATAATAATACATTTTTTTAATTTATTTTAAAATATTTCAGCATATTATATTATATATTACTCTTGTATATTGAACGCTGAGTATCAAATAATTACACAATATGTTTACGTGAAATTTCAATTCTACGGTGACACAGTAAATGATTTTAACATTAAAAATCAAATACTGCCAAATAGTCTGAGCAGAACAGTCTTTGGCTGTGTAGGAGTTCATGGTCACACAGAGTTTAGGGGCCTTTTAAAAATAAAATTACTATTATTATTTCACGTTACCCACTAATTTCCAAATTACAACAAACATTTAGAATTTTAAACGATATTTTTAGACATACTTCTTTGTTCAAAAACCTATCACCGATATTATTTTAACGCTTATCACTGTTCGTCAATAACTTGTTGTAAATCAAATTGATCGTTTAAGAAATAATTGTCATATATGTAGCATTTCAATTTTGAGTTGAATATTATTTTTAAATTATAACTTAATATTTAAAACTGACAGTCAAATATTTGATTCTAATAGGTTGCGTAAATATGTTACAACGTAAAGATATAAATTATATTTTTCGTAGCCTCCGTCGACAGGGTACCCTAGGCTTGGTCTCCGCGTGCTCTTAGAGTAAATACAACCAGTGTTTGACTTGGCAAAATTAAAAATGGAAGATTCTCATTACTTTAAAAAAAATTACATCCCCCAAAACTTGTTAAGCGTTATAATTATAACGTACTAATAGTAGGGGGACGCTTAAATGTCTGAAAACTAGTTGGAGTACTCCGTCCCCCTGCATCCCTCTTAAGTCAAACACTGAATACAGCACTGAGTTGATGGTTTCTATAGAATTCCTAAATGTTTTATGATAATACGTCTAACATCATATTCCACATTCAGCCGTTAACATATGTTAAATTGATATTTGTTCTGAGAGTGTATGCTGAATCTGGAGTCTTTTTCCACTTACCGTGCCCAACCCACTCGACCGTATCCACTCTTGATCACCGTTACTCATACGGTATTAAGCCCACCATCGTATTTACTACCTACTAAATACTCTACCTACTCGATAATATAATGCCATGAGATGTACAAGTATCGCCACTACCTACGTTAATCAATTTAATCATTGTAATTGACATACTAAATGATATGTATAGGACCCATAGCCAGTGTGTTTATCGATTGTAAGTAAAATACGAGCCAGATTATAGAGGCTACAACGACATTCGAAAATAAAACAAATTCTTCAGATATTTTATATAAAATTCAATACAATTCGTACAGTGAAAAATTTGAATTTGGTACTTTTCTTGTACAATTTGCATCATCAAAGATCCACACATTCCACTTTAAAACCTCTCGTAACGCAGCGACAATTATTTCTCTAGAGCAAAACTTCCATTTTCGTTCGTTAACGATCCTTTATAAATATAACGTTCGTTTCTAGTTCGTTGTTACTTGTTAGCCCTTTTGGCGACCGTGATTATATGACGTGAAAAGGTTTATCGTATTTCTTTAATACGTATTTCTTCAACACACATTTCTTCAATATGATTTATTTGTCAGTAGCAAATAATAATAGTGTATGTAATAAATGTGTTTTTGATGAATATTATTATTATTTTTCTTTACTTCAGACCGGTAAATTTGTAACCCTGAGAATAAATAGATTATAATATCATCTGTATAGTTAATCTCGATTATTTAAAGCAAGCCTAGATTAAGAATAGCCGAATCTGACCAAAGCTGGATTAGGTAAGATTAGTATTAAGACCCGACAACTTCAAACACCCATTGAATAGTCTATTCACTTACCACGGATTTTAGTTGTGTAATAATCATTATATCGGCCAAATGTTTTTTGGATATGGGTAAAGTGAATGAACATTTCGATTTTTCCACAAGTTTTTCAGTCGACTCTTTTCAGAGCAGTAAAAAACTTTTGAGTTCCTCGGACAACGTTTATAAATTAGAAATTGAACACAATCATTTTAAACGTATACTTTTTAGCATACGGTATTTTAAAAATTCAGCGAAAAAAACTGTTCAGTATATATTATAATATTTACAAACACACCCGTTTTTAACGAGATCTTGATATTTTTTCGGGGAACCGAGCTATACATAATTATTTTTTAAAGCGATATAACTATCTTATTCGGATTAAAATGAATAACACAATATTACTTCGACTACCCTTCGACGAAATTATTAAATGAAGACGGGAGCCCGATGTTGCAATAAACGATGATAAAGATATAAGTTCAAATAAAAATTGATTGCTAAAAAAAAAAAATGCCATAGCGGGACTTACTATACTCATAAAATCTACTGTTCAAGCTATTTAGAAAAAGTTTTCATAATCCGTGCTTAACTTTAAACAAAAGCGGTTTTTATGTGTTATAATTTCAGAACTGTCAGCACATCCATTACTTTTACCGATGAAATGAGATGTAAAAATTTTCATTCGCAGTCCCCGTCCAATCGATGAACATCGAATGCGTTACAATATTTTATTTATGTACACATTTTCGGACGTTTTATGTAATAAATTAAACGTATCCCGACCTTTAAAACCGCACGTTGCGCAACTCTAATATGTGCACGGAGAGCTAAACATAAATTCGTACAGAAAATTGGGAAAATTGTTCGAGAAAATCGAAATTCATACGGTATTCGTTTTACGGTTATGACGGTGTCATAAATATTGCTGTACAGTATATACACACACACTGGAACAATTGTTGTTTCATCATCATAACATAATTTATTTAATAATATTTCACGTACTTATACACACAATAAATTAAAACGTAACGTGCAAGGGATATTTATTTTATACATAGATAAATATAAAACAAATAGTTTATATATATAAATAAAAAAATAAATAAATGTTTGGTCTGAAATATTATAGTATTTGTAAAGTATGACCGGTTTCGAATTCAAAATTCATTATCAGATATATACAAAATCAATAAAATATATTGAAATTAGAGTCAAATAAAAACGAAAGTCTAGATTTTATTTACTTTATATATTTATACCTAATGATTAGTTTTTCATTCGAAACAGGTCGTACTTTACAAACATAATAATATTCTAGACTAAGCATTTATTTATTTTTATATATATATATATATATATATATATATATATATATATATATATATATATATATATATATATATATATATGCTATCCTGCACAATTTTGCCTGTGCACCATATTAAACAGGTATATTCAAATCGAAGTATGAAATCTTCTTCTTTTTCTTTTGCCTCGCCTTCCTCCCAACTATTTGGGGTCGGCCACCCTTGTCAAATAAATAAATCGAAGTATGAAATGTATTAGTTTTATTATGATCTATGTTTTTAAATTTTGTTAGATTTCAAATGTAAATTTTTAAATTTTAAATTTGGTTTTATCTTAACCCTTCAATGCCCAAATTTTTATTTTTTCTTGTTTTTCTTATAATTATATAGATTTAAATGTCAGGAATTTGTTAAAAATAAGGAAAAAAATCTAAATTTAATAAATCTTTAACACTTTCAATTTTAAATCATGTTGCATATATGCAACAGTGGGCATTAATGACCATTTTTTGTCCACGGTATCTTATAAGAAATTCATACTTACAATTTTACATACACATAAATACAATATTATATAAGAAGTAATAAACATAATAATAATAATAATAATTATTGTATATATAATACATTTTTATATTAAAATTCTATTGTACATGATAATTCATAAAACAGTTACCGTTTTTGTTAAAACATTAATTATTTTTGGATATAAATCGTTAAGTGTTTCACCACAAATAGATTTTTTTCACACGTGTCACGTAACAGAGTCATATAATTGACGAAACAATTGACAATGGAAAATATATATTATTTATCTAGCTGACCCGTGCCCACTTTGTTGGACGGTAAACATTTTTAATGGTGATGAAATTATGAGTGCGGTTCGAACTGAGTGCTATGATTTATTTCCTATCAAAAGGAGGGTTAAATTTTTACTATGTATATGTGTATGTATTTGCATACCAATTAGGCTATATTACCGGGTTTCAACTGAGTGCATGAAATTATTATGATTGAATAAATTATGTTTATTTTAATTGCTCAAAACTTCTTTGCATACCATATTAAATGTAATGTTATTATTTGGTACCAAAATGTATTGTCTTTCAGGAGTTCCAACTCGAGATAAGTCAACATATAACCATATGTTTACTCCCATAGGAAAAACACTGCTTTCTTAGGTCAGTAATCACCAGAGAGAATTTTTGACCCTGAGACTTATTAATAGCGAGGGCAAAAGAGATCTTGACGGGATAATGTAAACCTTTTAAACGGTATGAATAAATCCGTCGGAATCATGAGTATCCACGGAATATAAGTCAGTTGTTCCACTGGTGGCCCTGTGAGAATGGTCGTCACGATTATACCTGTATTCTCCAGAAACTCTTTTATAAGCAGCTTAGTGCTATTACACGTGTTAGGGAGGAGGTCAAGTTTCTAAAAAGCATGATAGAAATACCAACTTTTAACATAAGGTCGTGTTGAGATAAGTCAGAAGGGCTCAAATAATTTAAAAATTCATGAGCTTAGTGCACTGTGAATTTACTATAAATTTGACACGAAACGTTTACTTATTTTAATAAAAAATCATAATTTTTGATAAATAATTGTTGACCTAATAATTTAAACTATTTTTTTAATATAAAAAGCTACTTTTTGTGACTTAAATATAAGTTAGACCATATACTGTCACTGATTTTTTTGGCATTATCAAACTCTACAACATTTCTCTAGAACTTGATCATGTATCTCTCATCGTAAGGCAGCGTTGGTAAGAAACGTCTTCGTTTGATCGTTTTTTCTTCAACTTACTGTGAAAATACGATTACCACGAAAAATTCTTATGAAAAAGTGCCTATGACACTTACAATTAATGTGGTTTTCTATTGGTAAAATATAAACAACCTCACAAACTTTACCTCTTAATAATAATATAAGTATATAGATGTATTTGGTTATATTTATATACTAATTTATGAGTATTAACCGATTGCTAATTTTTTATTTTTATCTTATTATTTAATTTTTTAATTTTCACCGTACCGTCTACGTGAAACAGTACGCATGCATTTCGCTGGATTTTTATTTACATTCACGTGTCCGTGTTGCTACGTATTGCGCAATACGAATTGGTATTACTTCGTAAACTTAGTACTAGCGGCAGCTATTTAATTGTTACACCTGAAATGTAAGTACATGTTCCGGTATACGGATTATGTAGGTACGTTTAATAACACTTCATGGTCCGCGCGTGTGACCGCCCGCACCCGTGCTAAGTCCGCGTGCGAAGTCCGCGCCTATACCAAGCACGTTTAAATATTCGTCTTTTCGACTTCGTACCCGGCCCGATCCGAACGAGTCGGTCATAGTATATAACTAAAGACGATAATCGTAATAACATTAAAATGTTCATAAAAAAATGCGCGAACTCGACGAAAAAGGTTATGTATAATTATTATTCTTAATTAACCGATATTATCGATTGGTATGTCTGAAATCCGTCGGCTCGGTAGAAATAATGATGATATAATGTACCAAATGATCGAAAGCGGGGGGGGGGGGGGAAATTGATTATATAACTAAATATTGTCTAATTTGACGGCTCTAACCGTTTCTCTCTCATGGCCACATGCATTTATACAACGAGTAAGAAGTAACAAATAAAATATCGGTACGCCTACAAAATTGAGTTAAAATATCATCAACTCACGTGATGAGGTTTAATAAATGCGATAAACAACCGATATGCATTAGTGTGGGAATTTGATACCTCCAATTAACGGGTATCACGTTCCGGACACGCGCCACGATCATGATTTGACCTTTATACGATTAAACGTTTCTGCGCTATATAATATTGTGTATACGCGTGTATGTGATTATGCACACACAGTATATTGTTATAAATGAGCGGCTTTGGATGTTTTTGGCGTGCAAACATTTACCCGAGGCCGTAGGCCACGCCACGGAGTATCACCGAGTATTAAATATTAAAAAGTCTCGTAGCTCTTTTATTTCGCCATAAAAAAGAAAATGGAAATATAAATACGAGGCGAAATAAACCGAAAACGAGGGGACGACGTGTAAGCCGGTTATGGTTGCGAGTATTCGCTCAAATGATAATTTCGTTAAAAAAGGAAAAAAAGAATAAAAGATTCGGACCAGAGACGAAACTATGTACATGCATATACAAATACGACAACATAGTTCACTTCAGCTGTATAGCGAGTCACATAACGTATAAATAAAACATTGTCGAGGTTGTTGCACTAAAAATACTAATTCGAATGCATAAAAGAAATATAAAAACAGCAATGTTTTAAACATATATATGTACGTTTAATATAAAAAAAAAAAAATTAAAAAAAATGCTCCGGTTTTCGAATGTCGTATTATACAGTACTGTTCGTGTTTTTCTTTCATTTCATACATCATTTGAAAAATAATTTTTTCAGGCGGTATAACAAGCTCAGTTTATGGTTACTTTCCTTTTGGTAAATATTAATTTGACCATTTATTTTAATGATATTAAAACGATATCGTAGCAGCTATTACACCAGCACGTACTTGTGCAGTGTTTCACGAAAAATAAAAGAAAATCATCGTTTTCGCCAAAGACAACAAAAACGTAAAAACATTATATCTCAATTACGACATTGATCTCACTATTCAGAATCAATGATCAAACATTTTACAGGTTGTTTAACAGGTAACTTCAATATGCAATAACCTTGAGAAAATATTATATGCTCTAAAAAATAATTACTGCTGCGATTGACAAAAAATATACAATATTACGGTGAAAACTATTACGAAAACGGACGGTTAATGGATTTTTCAATAAAATTAAATACGAGTCGTTATTGCATAAAATTATTATAACTTTTATCGCAGAAGTTCCACAAGCAAGAAGACGTGTAATAACACTAATTCGTCCGGATCTGTACCAGCACGGGTAGCACGAAAAGGTATAAGTTCGTCATGCAAAACCTCTGGTGCAATTTTCATAGTTTCTAATCAGAACCATTGTGAAATTGTACTATTATTATACAAAACTATTATAATAAATCGATTATTTTACAGGACCTAGTCCAAATAAATTGCAAGGATACCCTGACATTTTTGTTTAGTTGTTTTTACGGTTTTTTGGTGGATCAACGTTCATAACCGACGTACAATGATCGTTTATGATCGTTTTTTTTTTTGGCACTCGAGTCAGCGTATAAGAACCTGTTAAAGTTGTACTGCTCGGCGTATGTAATATATTTTCAAATATTATAATGAACGGTAGTCACAAAATATTGACTAGATTTAACAGCCCGGTGCGCGAAACGCGTTGCAATCGCTTCGGCATTTATTGTTGATAAAATACTCGACGGCAATGATCTGTACTATTTTGATCGAACGGTTTTGTACACGCGTGTATTTGGTTTCGTCGACGAAGCGAGTAATATATAAACGTACGCCTCGGTGAAAACCCGTGACCCCGTCGTACGATCGATACGATCGTTTTACCACGTCGTTTCCGACGGGAAGCGTTTTTCATCCCGATTGCATTTTAAATTGAAATTTTATTCAGTCGTGTAGAGACGGCCGCTTTGTGTTTACAATAATCGTCGCCGTTCGCACGGCATATGTATAGCGTTATTATAGAAGTGAAAATAAAAATAAGAGAACCCAGCGTTATTCGAAAACCGAAGCGATTGTGTCGCACCAGCCGCTATGACCCGCGTACGTAACCATCAACCCCCGGCCGACTTACTGCGTCGGGGGCGCGCTGTAAAAATTCCCGGGACGGCGAGAATTTCAGCGCTGCTAAACCGAAGCCATCGGGTTTACGGATTTTCTCATTTCGCACCGGTCAACTGGGTGAAAACCGTGTAAGCTAAAGAGATTCCTCATAGAAACTTATGAAATTCAATATAGGTGGTCGCCATCGCTTTTCGGATTTTCAACACCGCAATCCCGCATTGTTCAGAGAATTCGAACCGTTCGAGCATTGTTCAATTAGGTGTACTATTGCATCGGATCTTCTCGCCAACTCCAAGCCCTTCGACCGAAAATGCTCCCTCCCGTTTATCTACGTGTGCGAATAAACATTTTTACGAAAATCGTTTTTTTTTTTTTTTATACGTTTTCATTGATAAGAATAAATCGACTATTCGCTAAGGATAATAATTTCCGAAACACTAGATAATTGAATATAATGATGATATTGCCAACCATTCGCCGTCTCCAAGAAACGAAACATCCACGAATTCGTACACGTTGTTTGTATACGTGTCATCAAGGGAGGCTAAACTTTTTTAAAATTTAGAAAGACCGAGATTACTATATTTTCTAAAAAAAAAAATTAAAATAAAAAGGTAATTAAACGTTATAATGAAATTCAAACGTGAAATTACACCTAGATTGAAAATGTTTACTTGAAAAGTTTGAAATCCAACTTGAGTGAATATTTTTTTTCTTTTTTTTTTTTTTTGGCTCGAAGAGATTGTGAATAGTTATCATATGTGTATTATTATTTATGTTAAAGAATTGTTATTAACAATTTATAGGTACAAATATATTACACTATATTACTGTACATAAGATATTCATAATTTTTGAATCATAAATGAATCAAGTTGATTTTGAAAAATCACTGTTCCTTATCAAAATTTTTATCACGTACGTTTGTGAACATTCGACTTGAAGAACAAGCGTTCAATAATGAATTTCTACACAATTTGAGAAAAAAAATTCGTTTATTATTAGAGTATAATATTGTATCAAATTGGCAAGTTGATTAATAGTTAGAGTTTATTGTATCATATAATTACTGAACGATATTGAACGATAGCATTGCTCTAAATGGATATCAATCATTATTGGTGAGTGCAAATTAAATATAATCAGAATATTAAGGAAGGACATAGACACACAGTTAACTATTTCAATCGTCATAATGTGATATAATACTTTTTCTTCTTAATAAATAAATTCATAATATCACATAAAATAACACATAATCACCTTGAACAAATAACGTATAGAAAATATGAATAATTATAGGATACATTTTTAACAATTGTCTTTTAAATTTTTCTAACCGTTCGGATAACTGATATTGATAAACGTTCAATAAACCACAAATCGTATATCCTACAACAAAAATATACATTGAATATCATTGATACGAACTAAAATATTATTACAACTATTAATTAACATTTTATAATTTTATAAATAATTTTTAATACACCTTTTTTTAATTTTCATACGTTATATGTGCATATAATTTACTTTATGTTGTGTAAAAACATTACCTTTAATCCGAATCGTATACATGTAGTATCAAAACAAATATCCAATTAATACAATATTATATTTACTGAACATAATTAATGTAATATTCGAGATAAAGTGTATTGATTAAATCAATTTCTCTCCGATTTAGTAATAATAATAGTAATACTAAAAATCAATAATAACAGTGTATTGTAATTTTTATTTTTCTACCGCTAAAAAAAAAAAAAACAATCAACTTACAATATTCTGAAAAGACATAATGCTTTGTTTTAATTTTGTTTTAAAATAAAACTCGATCTTTATTATAGTTAGGATTTTAAATAAAGGTTTTGCGCGAACAAAAAACAAGAATAATAAATAAACAGCGTAAAAAAACAAAATCATACTTTAACGATTTGGTATTTTTTATATTTTTTTTCACGGATAATATTCAGTTCTTACCATTATCGTATTATTTACGAATTTATTTTCAAAATCAATAAATCCAAAACGATTATCGTTTTCGACTCGTTATTAAAATATTTTAATAATATCCCGTTCCCGCAACGCGCGATATTATATCCATTGAAATGGTTCGATTAGTCCAATTATACAATTAAAAAAAAATAATAATAATAATAATCCGCGTTGAACTATTGTGCACTTTTTGTTTGCGTCACACGTCGGTCGTAGCCTTTCAATTACCGTCACGTCGGAACTGCGCGTCGCGTTACTACGCATTGTTTCAAGACTATTAGATCGGAAAAACTCCAAGACGAAAGGAAAAACAGTGTTCGGGCCGCCGCGATTTCCAAGCGTACGCGCGCGCGAATAATAGACCAATTTTCGCAAATTACGCAATGCATAATCGCGTTCACCTCCGTCGTTTCGTTTCGGTTTTGATAGGATCACGTTTTTCGTCACCCCCCCCCCCCTAGTGACTTTCTTGCACGCCGAACACGCGTCCCCGGCCGCGTTGTTTTCCGCGCGATCCGTTGTAATACGTGCGTATAAATATTCGGTATAATCGTACGTTTTCCCGTGTCCGTTACGTATCCGCTGCCGTTTCGTAATAAACGCATACTGTCGTGCACACACGTGCACTCGCGAAAACGCCGATTCGCAGTGTTTTTCGTCTTCGGGGGCGTATTGTTGTGCGAACCATCGAGTCCGTCCGCGGACCGCTCCGGCTCACGCGTACGGTGTACATGGGGTCGGGTACATGTGGATCTTTAACGCGCGATCCGTGTCCCTGCGGAAAATGCATCGATATCGACGGACCCGTAAAATACAAAACCGCGTTGTACATTGTTCCGGTTGATAATGTTTCTGAACCTCTTATCGCCGATGCTTTTTTCGCGTTTCCGTGTAATTGCGTTTAACCAAGCTATAATTCGATGTTTATTTTTATTTTTTTTATAAACAATCACAATATAAGTGCCCGTAATAATATTGAAATGATTAAATAAAGGTTTTCTATAATTTCTAAATTCAAGACCTGTTATTGTGTTTTCAACGCGTACCGATCTCGCAATGAAATAATAACACTGCGGCTACGACTAAAAAGGAAAAAAGAATGTCCAAACCTGTGCGACTCCCCGGACGTCGTGCGTGGTTTTGTAACTTTTTTGAAAAAAAAAAAAAAATGGCTCTTTTTTACGAAAAGGTTCCCGGCGGTATAGCGGTGGACAAGTCGGCCGTTGTCGTCGTTGTTGCCTACACGTAAATTCGTTTTCGACATCGGGTCCGCAGCTAACAGTATTATATTTGGCGCGAACTGACCCGACGCGGATCGTTCGAATTCGCCGCTGCGCACGGGCATCGCCGTTGTTCCACCCGGAACGTTGCGTATTTCCGAACGATTTGTAAAAACGCACCGGTGCGACGGTAATGTCGCGGACGGCTTCTCGTCGGAAGTATGCAAATCACTATGCAAAGACATTGCAAGATCGAATCGGACGTTTCACCCGATGCTCGGAGCAGTACACGAACGATTGCATTTCCGTGCAGGACCGTGCACCTGAACACCGAGCTGGACAAATAATAATACACTTTTATGTGGTGTTCGAAACCGTTTTAACTGTTCGTTATTAATCGTCTCGCTGATTTAGACGCATATACTCGTACGTTGATATACCCATAAACCATAACAGCCATAAGTTTTCGCCTTTCGAAAATAAATGTATACGTTTTGTTCTACGTGGCTCTTATCTGTATTAAACACCGGGCGTATTTCACTAACAGCAATACATGATTAATAATATAATTGGTACGAAAATACAGTTGTAAATGTTTCAGGAATGTTCCATATTTTATTATTTTCCTAGCTCGTAATGACTGGATATTTATCGAAATTCCCGGGCGAATAGTTAGCTTGCATGAAAATTTAATCGTTTGACTGTTTTTGACTGTATGCCTATGGCGTTTATTATAAATAATGGAGTTAAATTTCCGAAATTGAATTCCCTGAAAATTTCTTGTCATTTCGGAAATTTCTAAATATCTATCGAAAACGCAAATCTAATTAAGACACTGGTTCTTGCGACAATATAAATTTTTTCTTGAAATAATAAATTTAATTCTAAAAAGTTATAGTCGAATATTTTCGGAAGTTTTTGATTTAGAAATGTCTCATAATCATCACTGTAGAGTCACTTATAGTTGTGACCATAGGTTATCAACATGTAGTTAAGTTATTGTTTCTAAACCGCTTGTTAATAGTTTGCTGGCACTTCATTAGTACACTATTTATACACATCACACTACATGATTGTTTTATTTTGGTCCTCTCTAAGTGCTTAACCTAATTTTCCTTCCAAATTAAAAATCATAATTACGCCATTGCATCCGATGTGTACACTTATATTTTACAGATATGTCGACATCATACAATACGATGCGGCATCTTCATAATTGTGTACCAATAAAAATAAAATAATGCAACTCCCCGAGCATAGCACCTCAGCTTTTGTATTTTGAACCGCAACTCATTACATATAAATTATATTTTTACCTTGGTCATTTTATCAGCATTACTTCATTATTTATAATTAAACCATTTTTCATATTTTTATCATCCGGTCGCTCTTTTCTTTAAAATTATAACTCCGCAAAACAGTTATGCTAGAATTAACAGGCGTCGCCGAGTAACTGACCGTAATGCATTATTTATGGGTTTTGAGTACAACGAACACATTCCATGATGGTTTTGTCCAAAAACATATATTATTCAACGTAAACAATAACAATGAATTTTATATACAATATTGAATAATAGAGAGAGATCAACGTTTGAAAATAACGAAATTAACAATAATGTTGTAAACCTTAAACACATCACAATAGACATAAAAGGGTTAAAGGATTAAAAAAGAAGAAAAAAATCGTTTTGAATATTGTAATTTCTGTGTGTTATGAAATATTCATGTTTAAATACAACCTCTGTAGAACGTGGTCAAAGATCCTATTTCCGTGACCTATGGAACATTGAACCTGTACGACAATGTAGGCTTGACACGAAAAAACCATGTTAAATTACTATAATAATTTCAATAATATACTGACGGACAATATGATTGTGATATACTATGGACATCGATTTCAAAATTCTAAAACGTTTTCTACACACTGCCGACTGAGACAAACTTTTCACGGTCATTCAAAATACATGTATGATCTCGCCCGTGGAAGATTTCGATGGACAAATATAAAATATGGATCAAACCCGCTGACATTGCGCTTTTTCGTTGCGAACGAAATCTGATTACACCCAAATATTCGTTGTCGCGTAGTTACAGCCGAGGAGGTGGATATAACTCGATGCATGTTCATAGTTGTACTTTGCCTAATTTTTTTTAAAAATAATTTGATCAAGAAACTATTAGATAATAGTTAGATAACAAAATGCGGGAATTGAAAGTCAACTACTTTTGTGCAACTGAAATATTTTCACGATCACGTAGTCGTGCGAATATACTCCAATAAATTATAAAATGTTATCGTTGGCGGTTGATACAAATTATTTGAATGTAAAAAAAAACTGTCCTCCGAAGAGATAACGTGAACAATAAACATAAATACTCGTTTCGCTTGGTAAAATAATTGGAGTATATTTTTTATTATAGTTCCAATTTGTAGGCCCCGTAGGATTTATATCAGCGAGGGGTTCGAAGTTGTTCCACGCAATTTCCTTTAAGTTTCCACTATATTTTACTACTACCTATATATTATATTTATTTACTAAAGATATAGTCTTTCTAATATTATGAATGACAGTGACAGTGCCACTTATGTACACAACGAAATTCATAAGCGCAAATCAATATTATTTATGAATTAATTATAGAAGACTTCAAGCCCAAAATCTCCCTAAGTGTGACTTTGTAATTGTCTCATAATTGATCTGCCTATTTTTGTAAAACAATGATTAGTGAACTATTATCTTATATTATAACACTAATAAAGTATGAAATCAAATACCTATTAACAAATTGTATTGACTAATAAATCTGTATATTTCATTATAATACACGTAACGTATCATCAGCATTGAGCATAAAAATTTAAACTAAAATTAACACGCGACCGTATTTCTTCACGTCGAACTTTAATCGCCCATTACTATAATGTTTTAATTCAATAAGCTTATAAGAAATAAATATATATTATAGGAAAAATGCAATACTATAGCTTTCTTAAATATATTTAAATTAACAGCAGCACTAATAAATAATGTTGATAAATTACAAAGTTCTTAAATTTCATACAAGAATAAAGAACGTATAATTTTTTTTATTGCAAATATTTTTATAGGTATCGAATAATAACACAGACTATGACATGTAAACGTTCATAAGCAATAAAATTACGAGTGTCCTCATAAATTGGAAATTCGTACAATTCAAAGAAGTCAACTTAATTTTTTTCGCCACTTTAATATCAAAAGATAAATAATACATAAAATCCAAAATAAAACTTTTGTATAAAGAACTTTTTCTGTACTTTTATTTAGTTTTCACAAAATAACTGTAGCAACATTGTATATTTGAATGGTCTTATATTTCAGTAATATAATAATAGGAGAATTTCTTTTCACTTTGGATGGAAAGCGGCACACAATAAAAAGACAAGTATAAATTTTTGTTGAGGAATCTTCTGGAGAGATTTCGACATTCATATAATATAAGCAGCATATACTTACACATACACACATATATACACAAACATACACACACACACACACACACACACACACACACACACACAGACACACACACACACGCACGCACGCACGCACATGTATTTATGTATATAAAATAATATATCTGGTTTGAATGACGAGACTTTTCTTTGAAAGTTATTCAAAACTTAGAGTATCAAGTTGTGAAATGTTATTGTACCTACTATATATATATATATATATATACATATATAAAGTTATAGTATTATGGTTATATAATTGGGTCTATAGACCCATAAATGCGATAGACTTTTTGATCATAGTATATTGTACACTGTTCATTAGTTTAAGTAATATATTTTTTCAATCCTGTCATTAAAAATATAATATATGGTGTCCAAAGGTTGGACTATAGTAGTAACTATAATAACACTTTATATTGAACGAATAGGTTACTATAATATATATATAATATGTCTTTATGAATTATTGCAAGTAATCTATGGGCTACAATAATTTTATAATATTTTATTTTTATTATTCTGATAAAGAATATAAAATAAATAAGACTTTTATTATTAATGTTTCAATTAATTAAATTATTCTCTTCCTTAATTCTCTTATATTATGTAATCAGTTTTAGTTATACTATATCCACATATTTAAATTATTTAAAATATATTTATTTCGGTATTGAATCTAAATTGTTAATTAGGTAATCAAAATTTAAAAATATTTGCATTTATCTTGGTATAAGCTCAGTAATCTTATATGAAATCTTAATAATATCTCAATAAAACATCCATAAAAAAATTTAATATTTAAAATAGTTATGTATATATGTATAAATATTCATAGTTAAATCGATAATAATTAATCATTTTTGGTATAGTCATTTGAGACAAACCTTAAAAATTATATACAATAAATAAATAAATATGTTTTTCAATTTCTAAGAGTATAAGTAATAATTAAACTTTTGGTATACTAAATGTACTTTATATTAATCAGTTGTAATTAAAATAATTAATTCATTTTTTTATACAATGATTTACACCCATTGTCGCTTCCATTATGTCGCACCATACATCTAATGATTACCCTTCTTTATCCCTGATTCCTAGGAACTTCAGATCTTCTTTGACATGGTCACTCCACTCCACCGCTGTCTGGGTCATCCCTTGGTCTTATTTAATCTAGTTTCCACAGTGTGACCTTGTTTACTATTCTACCATTTGCACTCCACACATGTTCTACCCAACTAAGTTTTTGGCTTTTAAGAACACCTGTTATATCGATTTCATCAAATAATTTTTTTAGTTCTGCATTTATTTGTCATTCTTATTATCTTATATTCATATGTAATACTCGTAATAGAGAAAATATTAATATGACATTAAATTGAAAGATACTTTATTTCTCATTTAAAGAACCTTCTGCAGAAAAATTACAGCCATACAGGTACTTAAAATTATTAACATTTATCATTTTCGTAATACTCAAAACTTTTAAAGCAACTTCAAGTGAAATCAGTTTTCCAAATGTAAAACTTATTTTATAACTTTGTGTTATTATTTATATATTTTAATTTAACACTGTACACTTCGTGCTTAATATCAGTGGCGTAATTAGAAATTAGTTCTGGGGTGGGATATAAGTTTGTATTTTATCATTAGAATGGGGAGGTTATGCTCTTTATATCCTTTTTTGGTCATTAAGTACCATAGATCACAATATTCATTATTTACTACTGATTATGTACTTACAGATTGATATGGATATGTCATAATAAGTGCATACAAATTAGAAATGCATATACATATGAAAGTGTTAATTATTTCAGAAAACAACTTAACATTCTAACGACTTTTTTAGGTATTCGTCTGAATAACATTTTGTCAAACTATCTTCTCGAACGCGATGATCAGTTTCTTTAACTTTTTTTTAAAAAAAAATATTTTATTAGGACTATTAAGTATCGGTTACTTAAGATAATTACAATTTAAAGACAATAATTATAATAATTATTTTAACTCGTATTGCTGTTATTAAATAACTGATAACATACGTTAGTTGGTGTTGCTAAAGGTTAGTAAAAATATTCAAAAATTGACCTTATACCTCAGAATAAATCGTATTTAAAATAGTATTATGTGTTTCTATTAATAAAGACGTATAATATAGCCAATAGAATACTCTATAGTTTAGCCGGTTAAAAATTATAAGAAATTAACAATAGCCACTAATTGTAAGCTTTTATTAGTTTTATCTTTTAACTATGATAATGTCTATGAATCCTTATTTCTTAAAAGAAAATTAAAATCTTAAAATCATTTAAAGCCAAGTACTTACGACAGTTTAATAATGATTATTTTTCTTAAAAAAATGCTCTGAAGGGGATATGTCCATAATTACGCCACTACTTAATACCTATTGGCCAACAAACTTGGTTCATGTAAAAGTGTAATGAATTTTTTTTAAACCATACATGCTTACATCAATGCGTATATTTAGTTTTATTCTGCTAAGTAAGAAGTTTTACTATTAAAAATATTATTTAAAACAAATAAAAAATAAGATGTATTGTATACTGCGGTTTTTCCCGATGCATTTTTATTGTTCGAGAACATTAAAAATAAAAAATCCAATAAATATCGAGAACAGCCACAACTTTGAGGAAAAAAATGCTCGGTATAAGAAAAAAAAAAAAGTCTTTAATTATTTCCATACACTAATAAATTCGTAGATTTAATGAAAATAAATACAATTTTATAAGTATTATACGCTCGGTGGTCGATGCATAAGTGCGGTAACGTTGAAGATGGTGGTGGTGGTAACGGCCGGAGCGACTAACGCTCCGAGCTGCAATATTTCGGAAAACAATTTCGTTGTTTATCTTAAAATATGCATAACAGTATACCGATATATAATAATGTTGTCGTACAATAACGGTGTATATAAGATGTCCCATTCCTGTTGGCGGCGGTGTCGCCAAGGTTGGCGAGGAAGGGAGGATGGAACCGTGATAAATTTTCTACTCGCAGCCGACAGCTGAACCCTTAATATACGCCACTGATTGTAATATTACTTCGTAAAATAATAAAGTGGGTTGTTTCGTAGGGCCATAAAGTTTCGAAAATAATACGTATTCGAACGGGGGAAAACTAAAATGTGACTTTGCGCTCGTGCACACTCGACAAACAAATATATCAGTTTATTACCGTACTTACCTACATGTATATTACCGTGAAAATCCAATAATTTGGTAAACCTAAGTTTTACTAGTGAATTCTATGATTTGTAATGTTTGTACTCAGTATAAGCTGAAAATCATAATTCTATTCGGATTATTACTAAAAACATTCTGAACATCCTATAGGATGTATACATTTAATTGATAAAAGCTGATTAATGTTAAGTTGTCGTGCATTAATCAGCTTTTAAAATTAAAATATAATTAATAAACTGCGTTATTGCTCAGATATATGATTTTATGAAGTACCTATGCAATTTGGATTTTACATGTTAAATGAGTCCATTTTATTGATGTATATGCGTACAGTATTAGTTATTCAATATTGAATTGAGATTAATTAATATATATTATTATCTTATTTCCAAAAAAAAAAAAAATAATAATTTCTGCTTATTTTGTTTTGTACCATGGTTTTTAACACAGCGTAGAACTAGTGTTTCGAAAAAAAAAATTATAAAAAAAAGGTGTCCTGTAGAGTAAAAATATGCCACTTTTTTATTTAGTTTTTTAGAATTATTTGCATTAATCATGTACAGTGAAACCTCTATATAGTGGACAGCCACGGGGAATTAAAAATTGTCCACTATAGAGAGTTGTCCACTATTGAGAAAACCTATTACGCATACATTTATATGCGCATACATTTTTGCCGGGGAATTTAGAAGTGTCCACTATTGGGAAGGGTCCACTATTGAGAGGTGTCCATTAATAGAGGTTTCACTGTACTAATTATTTTTAATAATTCAATTTTTACGGCCTAAGATGAACGTAAAGGTTTTAGTAAAAGCCAGAATAAAATTATGATTTTCAGCCTTTACTAAGAACAAACGGTAAATCCTAATTTATCCATACTTAAACATAGGTTTATCAAATGATCGAGTTCTGACGGTAACATACGCATGGTACGAAACAACGGCGACATGAAGACTCACGTACGCGTGGCAAATATTTTCGGAAAAATCGTATGGCCATGACGATTTTTAGACGTCTCGTGCACCACAAAATGTACTCTCCGAAACAGTCATGGGAAAAGTAAATTACGTTCGGAAAAAGCTGCGATTGTGCGGGTAAATAACATAATTAATGGCACTACGATAGACGGTGTATATTATTTACTAAGTTTCTGTTTTTTCTGCAACCGTTTCTAATAAGCACCATTAGACTTTAGTGGATTGAGAGACGGATTGCAGAGGTATCTATGGATTGTAGATGTTAAGGCGTGTATAACGTGTTAAAAACAATGCAGATAGCGAAAGGTAATTACGATGTTGCAAACGATAAAATTCCGAACCAACCTTTCTCCGAGTGAGACGAAAAAGGAAACTAGAAGGATACGCCGAACGGTCAACAATCGGCTCCGGCCCTTAAACACGCCTACGCGGTCTGTCAATGGCTCCCGTCGAAGCCCCGCCACCGTGAACGACCATCATCCGTCTCCACCGACGTTACGTGCCGCTGCCGGTGATTGGATATTATTATTCATCGATGACATCACCCGAGCGTCGAGCCGTGTAAACGGATGCGCAACTTCGCGGGTCTTCCAAAGTCTGGACCGGATGCGACCGGAGTCGCATTTAATGTTTCCGTCGGATAAAGTTTGTTACCGCACACGGAACACTGACGTTCCTGTGCAATGTGTAAATGACACGTGTACAGAAACTCTAAAGCACGTGTAAGTGCACGTACGTTTTACTACATTCAAAGTACGGATTACGCGTACACGTGTGTGCCGTACCGAGATCCCGATTCTGTAGGTAAATCATCTTCCTACACGAGTTTTGTAGACACACTTTATTCATGTACGATTAATCTATACTTGAAGTTTATGTATATTATAGAACGTACATGCATACGTTTCATTTGTGATAGAAAATGGCGTGTAACATTTATAAACCACATATTATGCCGTTTCACGAAACCGAATGCAGTGCAATAATTATTGTGCGCGTGGTTTGCGCTGATTTGCGTTGGTTTGGTTTGCGTTTTCTTACAAAAAAACATCTACATTAGCGTCATTATACGTTTGTGTTAACTTTTTCAAAAACATAAATGCTATCGAAACAAAGGTTATAAAATGTTCGTATATTTTTGATCTAGACAAGTTAGCTTGTTATCGACTAAACCGGCATACGTTTTTAGTTGTATGTACTTAAATCGAACGTGGAATTCAGAAAAAACCATTCACGGATTCAAACTTTTCTCGACATCATGCAATTCGTAATTTTATTACGACGAACAGTTCTTTACTCCTCCGCTTAAAAACATCACGTGCTGTCAGATACTTTTACTTACTTCACTTTATTACTTTATTTTATGCTGGTCCCGTTGAAGTTACGGATGGACTACGAAAAAATTACGATAACAAACGCCAGAGTAAAAAAAAAAAAAATTTAATGAGAAAACGAAAACGTATAACTTTCTCGTGTTTTCGTCAGCAATACATAGTACACGTTATTAATATATGATACATATGCGACGATGATGTCACGCTTGCTGTGATATATTATAACGCGTTGGCACATCAAACGTAACATATGTATAAATAATATTTTGTGTACACGACCTCTGCCTCCAGCGAATCTATAAACTTCCATAGATTTGTATAACATTTGTTCTCCGATAAAACCGTTCACTCCAAATGTTTGTTTAATTCGTTCAAGAAATGTTTCGGATATTTTGCGACGTCCTATTGATATGATTACTTTAACGTTATAATGAGAATTAACGTTCTGCAATTAAATCTGTAAACCATCTGTACACTATAATATGCATATGAAATACGAGGTGTTTAATCAGCAAAATCATTCGGTTGTAATAACATTGTCAAGAAATTAATTTTTGTATTTTTACAAACGCTTACGTTAAGACTGATTATAACACCGTTCTCGGGCATGAATAGCAGGCCTATGATTATATACTGACTATTGACATCACAGGTTTAATTTGTTTACGTTTGCTCTAACTCGGAATCAAAAATAAAATAAATTACAATTACAAAGTAACATGAAATATTTAATGTATCATAAAAAAGTATTGTATTATTATTATGTATAACGCGGTGCAGGAAGAAATTACTTCAGTTTGAACAATATTATTGACCACAATTAAATTTTGGATAAAAATACCATGCTCTCGGACATCATAATCGTGATTGCGGAAACAATTTCTTTATTAAGAACTTATGAACTCCCTATGCAAAAATCAGTTCATGAGAAATCGCATAGAACGCATCTTGCAATGTGCGATGTTAAAAATGTGGACACTGAGAAGTCAATGAGGTATCTGTAGGTATGCTAACGCCCGGTTGAGTAACTTTAATTTTGGAACTCTCTAGGATTTCAAATTGTTAGATCTCAGAGATGTTTGTACTTGACATCTGTGAGATACTTTTTTTAACATCTCATTAACATTAGTTTTTAACGTCTAAGGGATATACAATATTCAACTCCTAATTAACCTTACAAATTTGCTGTAACCAAGACATTATAAAAGTAATTTTATGAATAAATATTATATTTGTTTAAAATAATACCTATGAAACATTTTTATCGATTTGAATCTTCTTCTTCTTTTGCTTCGCCTTCCTCCCAACTATTTGGGGTCGGCCACCCTTGTCCATTGATTTGAATGACATATAATAATTATTAACAGTTATATTAATAATATATAATAAATAAACACCAATGTTAAATTAGTTGTATAATAATACTTTTATTAATGTAAGAATTATAATTAAATAATTATTATTATATAATACAAGTTATGGAGATAAAACATTATTAAAAAAAAAAGAAAAAATGACTTTTTACAATGAAATAAATATATACTTATATATTCAAGTACATATATCAAAAAATTATTTTATTTATGGTTTTATACATAATTCAGAATACATATAATAAAATAAAACAAATTTTTAATGAATAGGTAATAATAATTAAAAAAAACAATATTGCCTTGAAATAGTCGTAAATAATTGTAATAACATTATTATAATATATAAAAATTATAAAATTAACATTTAAATAATTACTTAAAAAAAAAGAATGTAAATAGATGATACTTATATGATAATTTTGGAACTCCCGCCAATTGTTTTAATCTGTATAACATACAATGTATGACGTATTTTATAATATAGATAGGTAGGTACTTATTTAAAAACAAATTAGGATATGACATTATGGCTTAAAGTAAAAACAATAGCATTATCAGACATTTCAATAAAAAAAACATTTATATTTAATTTCATCTCAGGAGATTTCAAATCAATTATAACAGAACCTAAGATATCAGAAGAAATTGAAATAGATTTAAAATAAGCTGAACTTTTATAAGTGCAAACACTTAAAATCACTTTGTCATTTGTATGATTGTAAATAATTTTTTTTAAACAAGCAATTTGATTATTTAGTAATATTACATAGTTATTTTTAGGAGCGCTTATGCATAATTTATAGTTGGTATTTAGTATTGTAATTGACTCATAACATGTAATACCAGGATTACTTATTGAAAAATGAAGATTATTTTTAGATTCTTTACCTAGTATGTAACTGATATGTGAAGAATTTTTATTATTTATATCATTTATGATATTATTTTTTTCAATAATCCTGTTTGCAGCTTCTTGTAATGGATAGCGAGAATGTTTTATAGTTTTTTTTAACTGTCCGAGATAATTTTCAAATTTGAATGCGCTGAAATTATCGAGACAACCATGGATTTGTACATAGTATGATAAATGAATTAAACTATGCACATGATAAGTCATAAAATGTTGTCCATAGAAATCTGCATATTCATTAACAAACTCTAAAATCAATTGCTGAGCTACATTATTAAATTCCATGCAGATGTTTGGAGTAACTAAAATTTTAATTGCACAATGAAGTTTCATGAAATGTAAGTATAAATTCTTTTTCATCCTCCCTTTTAATATAATTGGGCCAGTATATAACAAAAACATTCTGAATTCAGTAGCCTTCCAAAAAAGTATATCATTTAAAGATCTAGGCAGTCTAGCAAATTCAGTAGGGATATATTCTCTTAATTTAACTAATTCTGAGTTGTAGAGCTCTAAATTTGTTTTAAGCATTCAAACTGGTTGTGACCATAGCACCCAAAACTTTAAAAGTTTTTTAATGACACTTAAACAAACTACATGCAAATAATCTAAGCATACTGTCTGAATAATATCAATTGGTAAACGTTCAAGAGGACTAATATCTTTATATATCTTTATCTTTATTTCAGCTGTCTAATTTTTTAAGAAACGTGAATATTATGGAAATTCAGTGTTACATAAGATTTGCATCTAAGTTATAACGAATACGTTATTTGATTTAAATAAATCGTCGTACATAAAATATTTATTAACACATAATGACATTTCTTGTACGATCTGTACACCAATCGCAAAAATAAACGATGGTGAAAGGAATATATAAAAACTAAATTTTAAACTGACTGAGAAACTTATTGTGTACTCGGTTCGTCGGATCACCAAATGTTCCGTTTGTGAATTATTTTTATTCACTTTCTATAGAACCTTTAGTGTTTAACAATGTTTCATAATCAATTGTTATTTTATTAACTAATTTACATTCCATATCAATCTTCATTCAGAACTATTTTTTGACAGCAATAACTTATTGTTGCTTTGGAATGTATTCGTAATAATAATAAAATTAGTCCAAAACAAAAATCTACTCTTGGTATTAATAACACACCAGTTTGTTTTTCATACAACATATGCATTCTATAATTTGCAACATTATAACTAACTGTAAATAGTTAACAGAGTTATATTATTTCAGTAAAACAATTCATGTAAGTTCGTAGAATATAACAGTCAAATAAATGAATTTCTTATGCGATTGTTATTTGCTAACACAATACAAATATAATATTTTATTCATAACAAGTTTGTAAGCGGAAAACAAAATTAATAACATAACAATAATAATATACAGCATGTCGAAAATTTAAGAAAATAAAAACATAAAAAATATAAAACACAAAAATTAACGAGAAAAATAAAACGAAACATAAGCTGTGGAAAATTACATTGACATCGTGTAAAAAACGACAAAGGGACATTCGACTGCTATCTCATTGGTCGAGACCGTAAATACGATAACCTGGCTCAATACTAATATACGGATAAAGGGGGAAGTTAAAAAATAAGATACACATTGAAGCATTCTGTAAAACAATAAAGTACTTCAGGCTTGCAATGCTACGAAACTTTCGGTGTTTTCATACAATTAATATGTTTTATATAATCGACAGAACTTCCCGAAGAAGTACTCCAGGTGAGTGGTGTATCTTATGCCTGATTTAACCTAATCCATCCTAACCCGTTCAACAGTGACCATTACCGGGTGTGCCGCAAGCAATGTAACATTGACCGTGAACGTACATTTCAGAATCAAAGCCCATCGCACCATCGCACCGTAGACCACGACGTATTAACTGTATAAAACTGAACGTCACGGAGAGGCAACTGAAACAATTGCCTAGAGCCACGTACCTAAAATAAAATCAGGAACCCACGATTTGTCAAATAAGAATAGTTAGACATATTTAGGCGTTAAGAAATTGTACTGCTTTTGTTTTGAGTCTTGTAAAAGCTTACGACGACACTGTATTTAACAATATATTCACATTATTGTAAACCACGGATTTATATTTTTATTAAAATAAATAATTTGTTAAATAATTAATAGAAAATCATTTAGTTAAAATTATATTTTCTTCATTTACAATTGAATATCTTTCTTTTATTTTGGCTTAAACATCTACAATTAATTCTATGTCTAAATCTCTGTGTACATTTATTAGTGCTAGGCTGTTCAATCAATCTCCACAATTTGAATTTCTTAGGTGAGTTTTTGTACATTTAAGAGTAGAACAGTTTCCTTAAACCGAATCAGTTGTAACTGGAAATGTTGAAAAAAATGTCAACATTGTATATTGATTGGGAAAAACATAATAAAAGCCTTAAAAAAAGGAATGACATCGGTAAGAGGAGGCGGTCTTGGCCCCCCTCCTTTGCTACAGCATTGCTGTTATATAGTCGTATTATAATTATTGTAATTACTGTATATGTGATACACGAAATGACTCGTAAGTATAAATCTATGACCTCTTTTATTTTTCTTTCTTTTTTTCGGTCTATTGATTTGTACTTCGGTTGTAATATCCGTTTGATGATAAGTGTAAGAGAGGTACTTAAACGCGTGAACCCTTGATCGCCTTACGCGACACAGGGCTAAGCTTATCAAGGTGGTGTTTCGCGAAACATGAGTGGTTAACGAGAACACTATTAGTTATTATACGATGATTCGGCACAATACTGCTACGAAACGATATTATTGTTCTTCGAAAGCATTTAAAATCAATATAACAACACAACCGCAGCGATTAACAGCATATTAACTATGAATTTAGGATTATAAACGATCATCATGCGATTTTATAGTATTATAATAATACGTGACGTCGCGAAACAATTTTTATTATTATTATTATTTGTTCGTCGCGTACACGTGATCTTATAGTCGACAATTATAGATAGATCACCTCCAAAGCTCGAGCTCCTTTTTTTTTTTTTTCTTACGTCAATAGACGTAATCCTATCGTCGTTTTGTTCATCTGGACCGAACTGTAAACGCGCATTTCGTCACCGGAGTCAGGTGTCCCTAACCTCTGGAGAGAACTGCGAATCGCTATGGAGATGAATCGGAAAGCAATAACAACAACAACCACGACAGTCCAAGCGACAGTCAAACGCTTCGAAGACATCGCTTACCGTCGACGGAAAAGATAATGGGAAAGAGCCGAACGCGCGGTGCGGTAGACGAACGATTATTGCGCCCCAAGGTTAGCGTCTCGAACGCGGTTACCGGGGTTATCGCGCGGTATGGTGTGCGAGCGGGCGATAGCGGTACGGCACGAACGCGCGCGCTACCGGTCCGCCGCCGCCGCGTCCAACCGGTCTCTCGCGGCACCGTTCATTCGACGACCGCCAGTCGAGCACGTACATCGCACGGTCGCGCGTTCTCGTCCGTCCGTTGTGCGCACCGCGTACGGCACACGACTTCGCGGTATTCATCCGTTCCGCACGACATGGGCGTGCTGTACGACGTGCTGTTCAAGCCGATCGGCCGCGGCGACGGCGGTTCGAGCTCGGTGGCCGCCGGCGACGACCAATTCGTCGCGCCGCCCGAATGGGTGTTGGACAAACGGGACGGCGGCCCGTTGGTGTGGCGCCGGCACGGTTTGCCGTCCACTCACCGGAAACGCGTCGAGTTCCTGGACGCCATTCAGGTGCGGGTGTACGAGCGCGACGACGACGAGGACCGCGATGTCCACCGCGACGCCGACGACTGCGATGACAACGGCGACGGGCAAATCTTCTGGACGGACGATTGGTCGTGCGACGAAGAGCACAACAGCAACGGTGACACGGAAAAGACGCTGTTCTACCGGCAGCCGGACGGCAACGACTATCCCCTGCTGTTCGCCGCGTCCCTCGCCGTGCTGGCGGTGTGCGTCGGGCTGGCCTACCTGTTCGCGCCCGTCAAATGGCTGTTCCACCAGCTGATCGTCGACTGATTGCTGTGTCCCGGGCGGTGCGACCACGGAGCGCCTTCGTCCTGTAGCCGCACCCGCACACGCTCACAACGCCACCGCGGTACGTTCCGTCCGGAGGTTTTACTCGCGGACACGAACACATTGTCGCTGCGACGACAACGTTTTTAATGTTATTAAAAATATAATTTTCACGTCGTTCGATTCCCAGCCACCCCGTGCCGTTCGTCACGACTCCACTCGCCCTCAGCGAGGATTTTTTGATCGTTCACGCGTTCACGTTCAATCCGTTACGTCGTGTGTGCGTTGCTGCGCCAAAAACATGTTTTAGAAACGTTCTTTCGAAAACCGCAAAGTTAATTCGAACGTCGGTTCACGTTTGACGCGCGGTTACAAATTCGCGATGATTAGTGAAGAAAACCGATCGGGAGAAAATGTATGTTTCGTTGTCGTTCCACCACCGCCGCCCCCTATCGCGTGGAACGCTTGTGCACCTAGCCATTTTATAGCGTCCGCGGTGCGCATGGTAATTGTATTTATTCGTACCGTATTTAACTACACTTTGTTTTATTATTCCCCTTACGGTTAATTATATTAATGTGTTATTGTCGTTGCCGACGTTGTTGTATATAATATTTACATGTACGCATTTGTTGTAGCCAATGAGAAATATTGTTAAGCTCTGTATAAGACTGAAAAAAAATAATAAATTTATTAAAATACAAATACACCCGTACACGCGCGCGAAAACTAATAATGTTGTACGCAGTTCACTCGGGTGTATAATTATAACGTGTACACGCGAGTGTGCGTGTGTGTGTGCGAGTGTATTTGTACACATACATATACGTTTGAAAATAAAATGTGTCGTTTACATTTATCGTCACCACCATACTACCTACTACTCTTATGATCGCAGCGTTATTGCTGTTGTTGTTGTTGTTGTTGTTGTTGTTGTTGTTGCTGCTGTTGTTGCAGTTATTGTTCTACTTATGGCGGTCTACTCGACCCGGAAATTACGAAAACTCGTAACTTATTGCGCGCAGCACACGCTGCCCCGGTCTCCTCGTAATGGGCATTTTCGCGCACACGCTGCGAGTGTCCGCGGTCGGGTCGAGGAGTAATCGTACGCGCACCGTAACCGTACTCGGACCGTTCGGGTGAAATGGCGTTTTAATGTTCACCCCCGTTATAAACTGCACCCACCCCGTGCCCCCGTATCCCCCGAACCCCGGCGACCGTCGTTACGCGCGTTCTTCTAACAAGCAGCGCGCCGTAACGACGGCCGGCGGGACGGGGACCTCCGGTGGATGTTTCGGTGCCGTCGGACGAGGGCTCAGAATTTGTTTTTCCTTTTCCGAACCGTTTAACTCGCGACTTTCGTCCCGCAAACCTCGTCGCCAACGGCTCGACATGCTTAACAACATTAGAACATACCTCGGAAACTCATTGTCAGCGTGTCGACTGAATGGATTAACTGCGTTGAGTATTCGCTGTGCAATTGCAGTTACCACAGACGACGTCATAAAAAAATTAACTCGGGGAAAAAAAAAAACAAAATCGGTAAAATCAGTAGTACGCGTAATAACTTTCCAAAATGTGTTTATATTTGACGCGACTACTAAAATCATAACTGATCTATATTTAATGATACATTTTGGTAATGCTTTTGATGATCATCGAATGAATGCCAAACACATAAATAATTACAGCGGTAGGTTTGAATAATACAATAAATATTAAATTATTATTTAAATAATACATTGATTATTAAATAGCGATGATTCGTAATTCTATAATTATTAGCATTTAAAAAATAACTTTACAGCCAGCGGCGTATTTGGAGGAGATGTCCCGGAGGTTAAAATCCCCCCCCCCCCTAATACTTGAATGTCGCAAAATACTGTTGACGAATAACGAGATATCGCGTTGAAAGTAAGCAAGTATTGAGCGAATTGACAGTAAAAATAAGACGTTTACCTTTAATATTGTGAGATTGAAGTTTTAATATTTAAATGTTTTTTTTTTTTTCTTTTAATATATCAAAAATAATATATGAGTACTTGTACAAAATAAATTAAACTTATATGAGAAAATACTCGGTAAATTTAAGTGCTAGTTTTTATTTTATTCAATCAATTTGTTTATACATTATTTCTGTCATAATTTTATTGTAATTAAAATTTTAAACAGCAATTCTAAGATTTTTATACAAGAAAATTAGCACTAATAAAAAGATGTATTATAATCAAATATTAATTCGTGATGAAACTTTGTTATTATTTGTAGAGAAAAAATATTGCTAAGAGTCAGGACAACCTCAAAAAAAAATCTCAAAATACGCCACTGTGTACAGCTGTATATATTATACATTATATCAATGGCGCACGCCCCTTTTGAAAAAATCCTGATTGCGGTACTGTCACTTGTCAACGGCACGTGTGACGAACGACAACGGTCAGATCTATTTCCTCGAGATAATCTCAACTCCCACCGCTGATCATGATAAGAACCGATAACGCAATAATAATTATCATGCGTAGCTGTCGCCAACGAAATATTTACGTATAAAACATAATATTCGAGTGCAACCATCGTCTTTCGGATTTATTAATTTAATTTGTTTAACGATATATATATATATATATTTATTTTAAAAAAATATTCACTTGGATCGAATTTCGAGTAGGAAATACGAATTTTGCATACTTTCAATTCGAAAAATCGCATAAAATCATATAATACCCAAACACATGTATATTTACGATATTATGTTGCCAAGCAAGTAATTTTCGTTTTGATTCTTCACGTGGAAACATAATTAAAAGACATTATTTTGTTCACTTGTTAGGTCAATTCTTGAGTATGCTTCTGTTATTTGGGATCTTTATATAGCGACAAGTAAAAACCAAATTGAAATAATACAACGTAAATTCTTAAACTTTGCTGCTAACCAGATTTTTATACAAAAACTTATTGATGGCTCTATTCATTGTCTTGAATTGCTAAGTCAACTTAACTTCAAATTCTCTAGTTTCCAATCACGTTCATACAATCCATTTTTCATACCACTTTGCACCACCAATTATCAACGAAATAAACCAATGTTCAGGATGATGCGCGTTGCAAATGAATACCCATCCCCTTCTTTTTAATAATATTATGTATACTTTCTTACTCAACTCATCTACTACTGTACTTTTGGCCACGACCCGTTCTGATATAAAATAAATAAATTATCAGCAGTCTCATATCTACCAGTACCTTTACACTGCACAGCTAATAAGATATAATAATCATGAATTTGTAACATTAATATTTTTATAGAAATACTTAATATACTATTTTATCTACGATACATGTTTCATAAGGTCATCGGATAATATAATGTATAATAATATATTTATTTTAGTAACACAATTCAAAAGGCACATAGGTATACCTATCATATGGGTAACGCTATTCAATTTGCTATTAAATTTTATGAGCAACGTCGAGAGAATCACGATTTACATATACATCATTCTTACAACGTTATATTTTAACGTCAAATGATTCTCGTTTAAACGTTTCAAATCCATTATAAACCGCAATGCAAACATTTGACGTGTTCAAAATCTACATAAAGTACAAACAAACCTTGAACGTTTAGTGGAAAGACATAACAATAAAACCTAAAGCTAAACGATTTGTTTTTATAATTGCATAGGTTTATTATATTTTATTATAATCTTATCATAATTGTATGTGCCTACACAAAATTTGTGTTTTTTTATTTTTACGAACATCGAATGTAAATCAATATATTTTGTGAAAAACGATTTAAAAAAATAAAGCAAGTAATAAATACGAGTATATATTGTGTGCATGATGATGATTTTCGTTTTATTAACTGACTTTATTTGTTCGTTAATTGTAAAACGTAAGATAGTCTACTGTGAGTGTAATCATCCGCACTTTTACATTTTATTGCGTACTGGATTTTATAAGAAAAATAATATAGTTTGTTATTTACCCTGACCGACATGAGAAAATATTAACTATCAAAACACTGCTGCGACATCAGTGCACGTTATATGGGCATATTATTGTTGTATACTTTTCAACAATCGGTTCTGTAATTTACTCCAGCTATCCCCAACATACCGACGTATTTACCAACGGTTTTCGACTTTCGAATAAATGGTCTTTCAGTGCAACCTGTTGCAAGGAGCAACAACAAACAACGTCCGAATGAAAAACATACAGCCGGATGCGTTAAGTTTCATTGAAAATAGCCAGTCTACATATGTAGTGCACCCACTAGTAAGCTCGGGTTGAAACGTAATATGTCCGATCGTTTTCTTTTTCCTTTTCTCCCCGCGTTCAAGTGTGAACGTTGCAAGCGTACGTACACAATTTAAAATCATGGTCGAAGGAGAAAATAAATATATAAAAATGTATCGTTCTCGATTCCGCTGCAAACGAAGAGGAAAAACACGTTTATGTTTGCGTTATTGGCGTTCAGGGTGCGGTTCGGTTTATTGCACTGACCGGAGACTAAAAACTGTTTGCAGAACGAGAATTAAAGAACGCTGTACGAAATTGAAAATTGTATATTATGCACTATAGTAGCCGTGTATTCCGTAGGGACGGCCAAACGTTTATCGACCAGGTAGATCATCGAATTGAAATGAGAAAATAAACGTACTTTAATGTACGATATACTTTAAATGAAATTTAATGACCGTGTATTTAATATAAATGTATGATAATTCTTAATACATATATATATATATATATATATACATTATAATAAATTACGCTTATACTGATTTAATAAGCTACGGAATAAAGTAAGTGCATAAATATTTGTCCGTTTATTTGGAACACCAACCTACTAAAATGTACGTATGGTTTAATAATTAAAGTAATTATTACTTAAGTGTCTAGGTCGTGTGTTCGCCGCACTAATCAAAATTCACTTAGATGGGTTTTCAATAACCTAACAGCACATTGTGGTTATTAATCGATAAAATGTTTAGTGAAAATAATTTACAACTTTAAGGAGAAATGCGGCCACTTATAGTTTATTGCTGGTCAAACTGATGTTGATGCTGTCATTAAGGCTCCAAATTCGATTTCGTGGTACTATTGCATTTGCGTGCTACTCAGGGCCATATTTACCATTAGACAGGATAGGCAATTGCCTATGGCCTCCGTCATTAGGGGGCCTCGGGTTTTCATCAATTTAATATTTTTTTCTCTAGAATACTGCTTTCAGTGTATAAAATAAGCATAAGAAAAATAAATTTAATATTTTAAAAAAATATAATAATTAATCCTTATCAGCGTAAAATGCAAAGAAAAGAAATAAAAGTCTATTTTTGTGTATACTGGAAACACCATACGGGCCACAACCATCGGTTCTTCTTACAGTTAATATAAAAAAAAAAAATGTTTAATTTTGTACATAATAGGTAGGTACAAGAAATCTATAGTCTGTAGAAATAAAAAATGTATAACATAACTATATTTGTTAATATGTATAAATAAATTATAATTATATATTGGTTTTCTTTCCTTATTTGTGGAGGGGGTCTATATATACTGTTGACAAGGGGCCACAATTTTAATTTTGCTTAAGGCCACAAAAAGCCTAAATCAGGCCCTGGTGCTGCTAGCCGTAGAGTTAACTCTAGAGTTAAATGCGTCAATAACAAGTCCACTACCAAATTCAAAATTTAAATTTCGTGCCGAAATAACGGCTGTACGAACGCAGTAATAGAAATGTATACGTAGTATAACGATTTATTTAAACTAATAAGATTTATGTATTTATATTAATTTTATATTATTACACTGATGTGCATGATAACGAGATTTAGAGCCAACAGTTGTAATACATATATTCGTAAATATATAATTAATACACGATATTGACTTAAAACCAGAATTCGTCATTTATCGTTGTTGACTTTCAAGTACAACATAACAATTATGTTTTCTAGGTCTATGGCAAGTCATCACCGATAACAATAATAGCTAATGAAATGTCTATAATTTACACACGTATTCGTTTTATATATCACGACGAGGCGGCGAGCATCGAATTCGTGGCGTGAATTACAACACAAACAACGAAAGATTATACACGACAAGGTCTCAATCGAACACATCGTCGTTCATAGGGAAAGAAAAAAAAAACTCGATACTATACGCTAATCGTATTTAATATTTGTGACTGTTGCCATGGAAACCCACGGTGACACGCGTAACACTACTTCGTAACTATCTCGATTGAAAATCTTACGCAGCAGCGTATTCTCCGGTGTGTTAACGTTTATGTATTTTAATCAAAACCATTTCATTTTTCTCGGAGTAAATCGATTTTTAATAAAAATTGCATACATTGTATTTACGACTTTGGATCGAGTTTTTATTGCTTTTCATTCGATAGTTCCATAATAGTATTATGTAATCCCCGCTGTACGCTCGCTTTTAAAACAATTAATTTCCGGTAAGTTATTTATATAAAAATGATAACACAACTTCGGCCTTAAATAATACTTCGATTTTCAAATGTTAAGTGTGATGTTAAAATTTTACTTCAACGTGTCTAGATTCGTCACTACGTACAATTCTAAACACGAAAATATTACATCAGCGGTTTTTGAGTTATTGAAAATAACTTATTTAAATACATTCAAGAATCAAGAAGCTATGATTTACTAAAAAATTAAAATAGCTTGTAATCAAATAACGATTTTTTTTTTTTTTTTGTACGATTTCTATTTAAAAATGAACACTTATGATTTCAGACGAGACTACCATTAAAACAGGTTATAACACAACGATATGAATTATAATTATCAACGTTTTGTAAGTCAATAAAATTCAAAAATCGTTATTTTTATCATTTTAGTTTTAGTATAGCACTTGATAAAAAATTATAAGTCTCCTATAGATATTGATTTAATTTAATTGTACTTGATTAATTTTCATCTCACTGACCATATAATTTGCAATGACAACTCAATAACAATACTAATTATAATTTACTAATACCAAACACGTTAAAAAATGTTAACGCGTATGACACTGCCAGTGATCAATTATCCCGTTGTAGATATAGTTAAAATTAAAACCAGAACAATATAAAATAAAAAACAAACCTTTTATTACTGGGTTTTGTACCATGTCTTAATAACACATGCTTGTGTGCTAATTGCAATGGTTAAAAACTGTTAATAATATTGTTATATTAATGATTATTATTTACGAATGATTGTTATAATTATCTTATTTATGTGATTAGGTCTAGTCCGTAGTAGATAAATAAATACATTAATGAATACAAACTGGCTGTTTTTTTTTTTTTTTTATCAAAATATTCGGTTCTACATATTATCCGTCCACATATGCGATATGACTATGGCTCTACATGAGCATAATTTCACCAACATAAATATATATATATAGTCGATCTGAATAGTTATGTTTATCATAAATTATAAACAGTAAACAGTGTAAAAATGTTGTATTTATTATGTACGATATCAGCTTGTAGGTACTTAAATGATAAAAAAAAAAAAAATCGTATCTCTTGAATTGCGATTTAGACGTGTATTTCAGACCATAGTAAAATTACAAATTCTTCAGTGTATTTTATTATATAGGGTCGGCCACTACCGATACGTTATCCCGGTTCCTTCAAGAATATATAACACAAGAATATGTGATTCATGCACACACAAAAATACCTTGCAAGAACATACAGTTTTAGATATTATATTTTAAAATATTGCAAACTTATCAAAAAGACAATATTGTCTTTGAAATAAAAACAGGTAAAATGTACAAGCATTTCTGAAGAAAAGTTTCGTTGATAGAAAAAATTCAGTGCTATAACTGAACGACTTTGTATATAATCTTTTCGTTTAGCAAATAAAAAAAAGTTTGTCCTGACGGTATCTTTTAATTTTTAAATGAGCAAATAGTTTTCTGGAAAACGAGTCCCATCGATTTAAAATCAATTATTTAAAATCTGTTTCTGAATTCTGAATTGAGCGAATCGCGGTGCATACATAATATGGACAATGAAGTTTGTACACTGCAGTTATACACTATAATATATATTATATACATTTTGTATGAAAAAATGTACTGCTAAAACTTAGTATTTATTTATTTTTTTTTTTTCATAACGTGTAAGCCGCCATCTTACTGCGAATGTTGAGTTATAAATCTGCAATATGTGTTACATTTTTCATCGTTATAAATATTCTAATAACATAATATAATATTATGATATACGAGCTCCGTACAGTAGACACGCGTTTAGATTTTCACAATTTTTCACGTGCACGAACGTTCACCGTCGATAATGATAATATTACATATAAATTAATTTTTATTACCATACAGCATATTATAATAATATTATATATAGTTTGCACTGTTCGACGCATGAGTAATTACGATGGACGGCTGTGCAATTACAGGTTTTCGCGTAAAAGATAAAAACCGATTTACTTACCCAGCGAAAATGTATCATACTAATGTCGTATTATTTTATAATTACACAGCAACAGCGATAAGTCGAGTTCGAGTACAACGTTTTATCATCATAGGTGTTTGCGATTTGCAGGTACTCGCGGTGCATCAGGTAAAAGGCTATTGAAACGTAATGTTGATATTATTTTGTTATAATTACAATACTGCACTGCAGGTGGATGGTATAGCCGATATATTGTACTATAGTTTAGGTACTTACTATAATGGCACATATACGTGAATATACGAATATTAATTGTTGCGCAGTTATATCAAAGTTACGAAGTACGCGAAAAGTACGCGACTCGACGCTATAATAATGTTATTTCGCTATAACAATTTTGTGTTGCATTATAATGCATAATTATTAATTGCGTATTGCGTGTGCATATTATAATATTATATTCATACATACACTGCAGGGTATCTAACCTGACTTGACCCGTACATGGTACTGCTGTGCCTCTTGTACACAATATTATTACGTACCCTTAAAAGCTTAATTTCTTTCAATTGTTATTATTTTTTCAGGTGCCTAATAGATTTTTTGACTAGATTATAAAATATAACTTCATACACCAAATGCTAACCTATTTTATAACAGTCTTGACACTCTCACTCGTGCTGTCGTTTTTAATGATTAAAACATTAAATTACGTGTTCTCGAAATCGCTATTTCTTTTTATTAAAACACAGTATTTAATTAATTAAAGGTTCACTGGTAAAAAAAAAAAAAAAAGTTAACGTCTCGATTCGATGAATTTTTTAGTACAAAAGTAATCAAAAAAGGGCATAACAGTTTTTTTATGCCTTAAACGATAACTAGCAGGTCACTGTACCATAGATATTATATTTTTCAATAGCTGTTACCCTTGAAAATGTTATTGACGATTATTCGAATTCTTCGTTAATTTTGATCGGCGATTGAAGTCTATCTAATTGATTAATTTTAGTATAATGATACCGCGATTTAATTGAATGCATTAATTTATCAATATCGGTTTTAAATCTGCGTTTAATTTTATATTAAATGCTTTCGATAATAATATTTTATAATGATGTTTCTAGGTTTTTTGAAAATTGGAATTTATTCTCTAAATATAATTTTAATTATTCATAATATCAGAACATTTAATGACACGCTGAGCCGGCTGGAAGGTAGCCCTGGCTATTTCTAAATTTTAGTCCGTTTACAGACGTTTTTGTAGGGTTCGCCATCCGGATGCACTCGTGCAGCACCCAGCACACGTCCGATCCTTACCTCCATTCGTTTATAGGCTTATACTTCAAGTATAACATTATATAAGTTGCGTAATGTCATGGTATCTATTCGAGAACGGATACGGAACGAGCGCAACGCATGTCCCCAGCACGTACTGTTAGACGGCGGTCACGCAGCCATTGTTACCGCGGACGAAACGTCACTGCTGCACGATTCTGACTGCATAAAATTGTATCGCAGTCAAGGAGGGAAAAGTTTGAAAATAATTGCCGGTGATTTTGTGCTAAACGAAAAGTTTCAAGACGCGCGGATACGAGAGCGAACCGTAGTTTTAAATGTTTAATAATACGCATGTTTACCTAACAATAACGCAATACTATAATGGCGATACCGTTATTTATTTTCGGTGTACCTATTCCGTTATAGACAGTGGCGTAGCCATCATAAAGCAAAGTGGGACGGTGCCCCGGGGCCCCCAGAATACAGGGGTCCTTGAACAAATCTGAAACTACTTAATCAATCAACATATATTATTATAGACGAATCAATTTGATTAGATACGTATTAATAAATTATAATAAACATAATAATTTAATATTAATGATTAATGACTGTAATAATAAAATCTGATAATTACAGTTTTTATAGTAGATAATTAACTAGACTTTCTTTTCACTTTTTTTTTTTATTTATTATTTATTTATATACTCATAGTAAATATTCACATTTGACAAAACAATACGAGTACTACACGTACATTTTTAATTTTCATGTACAAATAATAGTATTCAAGGGACCTAGTTTATTTACTGCCTCGGGGCCCAGTCCTATCTAGCTACGCCACTGATTATAGGTACATATAATATTCGTGTAAGTCTTACGTTTTGATTTACAATGCAATAATAAAATACATTATCTAAACTATGTTCGTAATATAATATCCAGCGTTTTGATTAACATTTGATTTTTGTCTATTGCGGACGGAAATTTTTTTGCAGAATAGCTTTTTATCGTTATGGTATTTTTTATTTTAATATGTATTCGTGAAAAGTACTTATCTTCAAAATTTAAACTCATAAAAAACTAAAAACGAACTATCACAGTTGATATTACTGTTGCTAATCATTTATAGGAGTAGGTAGGCTGCAAAGGAATTTATCGCGAAATGTTAATGAACTACGTTACTTATCTAAAAAAATTTACTTTTTTAGCTGTTCAGTTATGGCTACACCTTAATACTCGATAAGTATTCGATAGCATTCAGCTTTGATATACTTTTCATACTTTTACAAAATATAATACATTTTATAACCGAATAAAGTCATACTATTGGATTTTTCCGATCAACATTCGGCCGGATTATCAAGATTTTATGTACCTATATTTTCCAAATATACACATAAAAAATATTATACGGTCATATCGGCATAATATAATATATTTTGCGTATACAGCGCATACAGTACGTAGATAATACGCTTAAGGCCGGTGAAGATAATCTGATCATTAAAACACTATTGGTGTTCGTAAACAACGGCAAGTGGTGTTTTTGACGTTGATGATACTTTATAATATAAACAGAAGCGGTGAAGAATTTATATTATGTATATATATATATATATATATATATATATATATATATATATATATAGGCACGATAAAATGATAAACCGAAATATCATTACGTGATACGACAGGTTCTCTTCAAAGTTCTTCTTCGTGCGCGTGTATAATATTGTAGGTATACGAACAATGTCACACGCCAAGCAACTAAAAGCCTTTCAAAGGTTTTAACGGTCGTAACAAAAAAAAGTTCATCTTGCTAATTTGTTGATAATTAAAAAAGGATAGAAAAAGAATCAAATTTAGTTTGTGTTTTTAAATGCTTCTATATAAATATATTTTTAATCTGTGCTTACATAGTAAATTTTTTTAACTCGAACTTCTATTACTTGACAAATTCTTTTCTGACGATTTCCCAAAAGTATAATGTTAATTTTATTCACTTCGATTCGACCATTAAGTAGGTCAACAATTATAAAACTAAAAATTTCAATTTTATTTTTTTTTATATATAACCAGATAAATAACAGCTTTATTTAAATGATGAATCGGAAGAATATTATTACTCTTTATATTATTATCTGTTATTATTTCTAAAAATACTTATAATTTTTTTTATTCCATACTAAGCTTTATTGACTTGATAACTTCTACACATCAAATATTGTTTTTTGTTCCTTATAGTTTCTAGGCGGTATACTATTTCTAGAAGGGTCTTCTTCTTCTTCTTCTTCTTTTTCCTCGCCTTCCTCCCAACTATTTGGGGTCGGCCACCCTTGTCCTACACCTCCACTTTACTCGGTCAATCACATCTCCTCTGCACACACCGACAGCCCTCATGTCATTCTCCAAAGTCTCCAACCATCTCTTTTTTTGTCTTCCTCTTTTTTTATTTCTTTAGAAATACTATTTCTAGAAGGGTACACGTTCTAAATACCTTATTTAGTTTCCGTAAATAATACTTAATACATACAGTTCACCTATACTGGTTGTTAAACATTGACGATAATAAGGTTAGACTTAGAAGACTACCACCTACACAAAAATTATTGGATAATGAATTATGCTTATCATTATTCGATTCAATAAATCTTTTAACCTTTTCATCCAAAATAATGCTATAAATATAATTTATAAATCAAGAGTTATAGCTATAAATCAGTTTTAAAATCTTCTAAAGGTTGTTATGATGAAAGATTTATTTCATGGTATTTTTTAGTAAAGAACTGTAATCATGCTTAAATGCTACATTTAATCATACTTTGATTTATTCATGCAAGAGCCTTTTTTGCATTTAGTTAAATACTTAAAAAACACATGAATGGAAATACTAAAATAGGTACTAAAATTGCAACGATACAAAGAAGATTTTCATGGTCATTGCACCCATTTCACTATAAATTTCGTATGTTTATTTGTACTGTAAATTCGAACGATCTGATGTATGTGTATATTGATTAGTTTGCTGTGTCTTTTGGCAACCCGCATGGTCGACAAGTCACTTTTAAATAAAAGCTATTTTTCTCTCTCTCTCGGTGGAAAGATTGTAATAAAAATGTAGACGCCTGTCGTTTCGAAATTTTTTCTTGTTTCTAATTAACGATTTTACGATACCTATGCACAATCTATAAATGCATAATAGTATATAATATCGACTGCAGCTGTCTACACTAACATTTTCATTTATATTTTATATTTTAACGTTATCTTGTTTTTTTTCTTCTCTGATCTTTCCCATTGAATATGATACATCGACGTCTGTGTGGCCCCTGAGAATAGGTTATATTCACAGTGTCACACCAACACATCCATACCATATAGGTATACACTCCTACGTATCCTTCTAGACCGAAATTATTCATCATAATATCAATCGCCTGCAGTGGCATGAGTATACCTGCACAGCTGAATAAAATATGTATAGAGGTGAGATCGATATGAAGTGGGTACTGGTCGACCAGGCTAAACTTTGAAAAATTCATCGAAACACTTTGCGACGCAAAAATCATTTTTCAATTTTTTTTTTTTTTTATCATTCACCGCGTCTAAATTTCAGTACTGACAACGTTTTTATTCCGATTCGTGTGCAGCATAATGTATGACAATACAATAATAGTTCACTGATGCCAATCCTAAATGAATTATTATTATATGGGTCTCGATTTTTTTTACCGATCGTTCATCATTGTTACTTATAGATTACAGAAAATATCACACGTTATTTACGCATCGAATATCGCTCTGAAAAAATATATTCGTTCGCAAATTCTACAGTATTATTTATATATTTTTATTTCGTTAAGGATAAATGATAATAGTCACTATGCTCAAATCATTTTGTAAAAGAGCAATCTTTACGGAAAGTTTAACACGTATTAAACGTATATTTGAAAATGCATTAATATTCTCGCGTATTGACAACACGTATATTATACAATCACGGATTTATTTATACATTTCAGTACATTTTCAACAATATAAACTGATGTTTCATTTTCGATTGTTGAAAGATGCCCTGAGAGAGGTAAAAAAAGAGATTTTTTTTTAATAAATGCTAAAATATTATTAAAAACAAAAAACCTCCAATGTTAAGAAAATGATTGCTACTGGAAATAGGCTCGCAAAAGAAAAAGTTTCACTCTTGACAACCAAGCCGGCCATAAGATTATTTTTGTAGTTTGAGAAAATATAGACTGAGTAAGTTATTGTTTGACGTAAAATAATCAATTCGTATATCACTATGCCTTAATCATTACTTTTATAGGCATTGGTCTGCGTCGACTCAGTCGATCAAACTACATAATGCATTATTTTATCGAAATGTTGACTATAAATAACTTTAAAATTGGACCACTTGAAAATAAGCCAAAATCCTGAATAGACTGCAGCGCTATATATTACGTACGAGTTATTTCTCTGATAGACATGTCATCGGTTGTCGGTATGGATTGACTCGCGGTAACTCGGGTACATAATTTGTTTGTACAATTTTTTTATACCATGTACGAGTATTAAATGGCAGCTTTTAAAATTAAAATAATTCCTGTTTATTTCGACTCATTATAATACTATAAATAGAACTTTCGATGTGCACAAAGAAAAAAACAAGGTTCAGATGGTTCAGATATTAGATGTACTCATAGTTTCGAAAATATTTTATGAGTGACGATATGAGAAATTCGTATAAAATCAAAAGATCCGGTCGAGATATTCCCTTATTTGAATTTTTTTTTTTCATACTTACTAAATAAGGCATTATAATATTATTGGAATTTCGGAAGAGATATACCCTTCGCTAAACTATGCGGCTGATTCAGACGTTTAAAAGAAAAAACACATGTATCAACTATATATTATCACATTCCTCGCTTGTCACTCAGGATCTAAAAGTTTTAATAGGGTGCCACAGTGAAATCGATCGTCCCGCTAGGAAATTTCTAGCAACATACTATTCTCCGTATTTCAATTTGTTGCTGTAATATCATCATGGTGCAATCATCATGACCCAATATATAAAAGCTACCGTAAACAATAATCGTATTATCAGTATTCGATTAGTAGCTTATTATTATTATTATTTATTTTCTAAGACAGTTATAAATATAATTTGAAAAACACTTAATTAAGAACTTACGGTTAACTAATGTATTACAAAAAAACCTGAGATTAACACTGATAACAATATAATTTTCAATAATTTATTCATAATAGGTCATGTTAACATTAATCATGCATTTAGAAACATAATAAGTTAGGTATTATAAGGGCAACTTTACTAAATTACATAATATTATGACGCATGGCCTTATTTGCACATGAGCAATATACAAACATATTTCTCAAGTCCAATTGGACAGTAGCGTCTATCATAACATAAAAAAATAGTGTACTATTCGAATGCAGCACTTATTAGGAGGAATAATAGCTTTATCCGCTACAAAGTTATATTGAGTGAAGTTGACATTTGACGTAAGCTAGACCGATGACAATACGTCGTCTCCATTATAGACACACGCGTCCCCCCTCAACACCTGCGTAAAACGAATGGAACATTAGTATTAGTTTGAAAAGATTTAAATAAATGTGGCCTTGGGGATTTAGCTTCTCGGAAAATTGCCCTTCTCCCTTCCACAACAAATATTTTTAGCTGACATTTGAAAAAATAAATAATATCATACAATTACGATGTTGACAATTTGTTTATTCGGAGTGGTATTGGAGAAAATATGGTCTAAAAAAAAAACACTGAAATAAATTTAAATCGCTATTTGCATTTATACAGAGACGTATCTAGCTCTAAAACGCTGTAAGCGCTGCATCTAACCAGGATTAACCAATACCCCCCACGAATCTGTTAAAATACACAGACACAAAAACACAAATTTATCTTAAATCGTTAACGATATTAGTAATACATAAATCCAAAATTAATCTTTCAATCGAAAATGAAAAATCTTAAGTTTATTTTTTTATGTCGAAGAAATAATTTGCAGTTGAAATTTTTATATGTAACACAAATCGAAGTATTATCTATTAAATAATTTATTAAATAATATTTCGATTTGTGTTTTGTTTAATTTTTTTTTTTTTTTTAAATAGCAATCAATAATATTAGAATGTTATTTAATTATTTGAACTAAACGTTAGTGCTTAGTTTTGGCATTAAGTAGACAAATATTTAAAATGTTATTTAACCGTTTCGTGTTTACTTATTTACTTTTTTTCTTCGGCCTTTTTTGTTCCCGACATAGCATAATATTAATAATTTGTATAGCTATTTAAACTTTAGATATATTTAAAAATGGACTAATTTGTTTCAGAAATCAATAGTTTTCTAGAATAAAAAAGATAACAATATTTTATTGAATACAACAAATTAGACACATCAATTATTCAAATAGCTATTATTAACTTCATTAGTTTGAGCGAAACATTTAACTTCATCCTACTGAATAAATTAAAAATAAAATAGTGATTACGAATGTTAAATACTTAAACATTTCCTAGAATGTAATCTCAAACAATACTGTTAGCGAATTTTTAGAATAAAATAATATAGCTGCATAAGTCAATTCGAGAGTGCTAATAATCAGCTTGGAAGTGCAAGCCTATTAGTACTTCCAATAAATATGCCATTGCACATATGGTAATTTGCTCTTTGAATCATAAAACAATCATTGGTAAATACTTCAAATACTAATCATAATATTAATTTTTTAAATACTATTTGATTACTAGTATCAAACTGCAAATGTATTCGTTAGAGAAATCGTATTAAAACACCTTATTGAACAATATTAATTTTTATTTTTATTTTTTTCATAGTAATTAAAATGTACAAATATTATCCTACTTGATATTAAATCATCACAATGCACAATCAAATTGATTATTTATCGTTGTTATAGTTAAAAATACGTTGTGTTTTTAACCATAAGCGTGGGTAAAAATTATTTATGAAGAGGCTTTTGATATATTTAGGAAATAATTATTTTTACTAAAAACTATTTATTTACCAGCTGGGATTTTGGCTATGGTGGTGGGTTAAAGCTCCAAAGCCCTCCCCCCATAGTTAAAATCATTGTTTTGACCCACTGCGAACATCCCCAGTAATTCGTACTTCAGTTCGCAACGTGATCGTTTGTCATTCGATAGGGGATAAGAAATGCCTGGGTGCAGTGGCGTAGGCAAGAGGTAGGCCACAACCCCCACTCCCCTTATGGATCGTGTTTAAGTGTATGGCACTAAACTAGTATACCTACTACTATTCGGTATTTAAATATTTCAAAACTTTGGCGGATAACGTCAGTGTTCTTCACTGGCAAACGCATAGCGCATTACTTCCAGTGCGATTACTACTATCTTTTTGGTGGTTATCGCGAACGCCGTGACGAATTTATTAGACTAGTACTTATATGTGATATATTTTTGATACAATATTGAAACTTTGATAGTGTATTTATTGTATTTCTATCGCATTGCTGGATTATTGTATTAACTGTTAGCATTTCTAACCCTCCACCGCCGTCACAAGCTCAGCTTACAGGTGGTAGACGACTTCGTATGTTATTCGTCGTGAACCTGTTCGTTTGAGCTCTGCGTGATTTACGATAAATTAATTTATTAATACGAATAAACAAACGAACAATAAGATGTACGCGCTGGATTCGCGCGAACACACGGCGTTGGCCATCGCATGGACGGAGACGAGCGCGGGCATATCGTGGAACGGTGGAACGCGAACACGTCGGTCGGAACGCACGGAATCCCGTCGTCCAAGGAGAAACGGCCACGACGAGTGGACGCGCACGGCGATTCGGGATACGTGTCGCGACGTCGCCGGGGGGCTTTCGCCGTTACCGTTGGCAGCGCTGCGACGACAACGCGACCGTGCCGGTTCCGCGACGGCAACGAAACGTCGCGGCGCGTTCGGCGAAAACCTGCGCGCGCACGGTGCCGGACACGTTCTTCTCCTGCACCGACGGCTGCCCGATTACACCGTACACCGTATCTATGATAACAACGCGCCGCGTGATAACGCCGTTATCACGTGGGCCGCGCGACCCGTGCACCGTTCCCGCGTTCCTGTTCGGCAACGTTCGCCCTGCGCCCCCCCTCGGACGCGTTGACGGAACGAGAACGTACACACCCGGTCAGTCCCGAAATGTCCTGCGGCCGATCCTGCAGCGGCGATTGCAACACCGACGGCGGTCCACGCAGCTGCTGCCGCACGCCAAGACGATAACGACCGGGAATCGCCCGCGAACCGCTCCGACCGCCGTTCGCCGAACCGATGCCGATTGCTTATCGTTCGCAATCGTTCCCGTCCGTTTTGCGTTCGAATTCGTTCCGTGATACCCGTCCGACAAATACGTCGCAGATGCCGATACTTATTATTGGTCGCGGTCTTTCTTTTCGGTTATGATCCACCGCCAACCGAGCGTTCCGATCACGTCCAGTTGTGCTCGGTAACTCCCGCCTGATCAGGGAACGCTACTCCGACATGGTCAAGGGAAATAGCGCCACCAAAAAGACCTCGGGTATGTTCAAACGGTTGTCGTTGTCAAAGGCCTGCACCTTCGATTCTTTCTGAGTCCGTGCTTCGTCCTCGAAGCGCCGAGATTTGAACCATTTATAATATTTTTTTTTTTTTTTTATGAGAGTACCCATCTGTTATCACTTGTGTGTATCCACTACTCGTTTAATATTTTACCCCGGTTGATCTCTGATATTGTAGTAAACCCGTCCGGGTTACATTTGAGCAAACTCATATCCTCTATATTAATTTGGTTTGTTCATATTCCGGATGATATCCGACCTCACACACCGGACCTTTACCACGTATAACATTTACTTGTTTCCTTTCCTTGTTTACAACCTACGGAAAGCACGTAACATTGGTACAATATCCGTGTATACATGTACATGAATACTTGACCTATGAGACAGATTAAGTTTGTATTTTCTGTCTCACTTGCAACGATCCATGTTCAAGCCCTTGTAGGCAAACCTCTGGTCTTTTTTTAGTTGTTCAAGTTGTCTTTAAGACATTAATAGCAAGTAATACATAACATTACTTATATTCCATATGTTCAGTTTATTCAATAAAGTCATCTACAATTTAACTTACTGTCTACAAATATCATTCCAACACCTTCAACCAACAGACAAAAATGGAGTGTTCATCAATAAATAAATAAATACAAGTACAGCTGCGTAAGCTCTTTGCATTATCTTCAGCATTATTAAATCAAACTATGATCATCGACATAATTTACCTTAACAGAAAATAATATTTATAACTTACTAACTGCATTACTGGGCTTTGTTTATGAAAATATATGCTTGTTTTTATGTCACACTAGGTTACAATAGGTTATTTGAAAAGTGGTCAAGTTTCCACTAGTTATACATATAAAATAACTTGTAAGACACATCCTATATATTTTATTTACCAATTGCATCTGTTATTATTTATTTTAGTTACTATTTATAACTCATAAAATAAATGTTTTGTCATATGATTTCTTATCTACGATTTTAAATTAACAATACCTATGTATTTATTTAATTTATCGCTTAAATTATAAACAATTAATTTAATTATGGTAATACTTTGAAATCCTTATAAGTTTCATGATTTATCAAATTATGTTAAAAACACAAATTGAGGTACCTATGTTAATTTTTTTACAAAAAAAAAAATTAAAATATTTTATAAATATAATTTACCCAATAATATAATTTTACTAACTAATATCATTAGAGTAAATAGTAGTAATTATTATTGCTTTGGAAGTTTGAAACTAATAAATTATTTTTGTAATTCAAAATTATAACTATAGGTATACAATAATTATTAATTGATTCCATTTCAAATAAAGCTTTAACCTTTATTTTAAATAACTTAACTAATTCATTTTTTTTTTTTTCATAGGATCTTTATGGGATTTCATACGTGTAGAGTTTACACGTGGCTATTCACTAGAAAATGATGAAAAAGAATTTTCTGACAGAAGAGAAAAAGTGTATACTTTTATGAAAATACCTTTAGAGGTAGAACAATTCATGTTCTATGGCTTTTGTCAGGTATGAAAGTTCACTAGTATTTAATTATAATTATATTTATAATAAGTACATAATGTGTATATATTTGATATGTACGAGTATAATGTATATATATTTAAAAAAATTTTTTCATAACCTTATTTAATAATTGTATTATCTTGCAATTTAAGTGTGCAGATTCATTCCTATTTGTTTATACATTCCTACCACTAAGAGCATTAGTTGCACTAAAAGCATTAATTTGTCGATCTATATCAAAATTCAGGTTAGTACTATGCAAACAATCATCAACATGTTAAATTTAATGTTAATTTCTTAGGAACAAACAAAAACATAAGCGATTATCTGCTGCAGAGGCATGTGACTTACTTAAGATGGCCGTATTAATATCATGTTCACTGTTGCTAATGCCTTGGGATACATCAATGATGTATCATGTAATTAAGAGCCAATCAGTTATTAAATTGTACATATTCTTTAACATGTTAGAGGTAAAATATATGTATATATTTCATTTATGATATATATAATATCTATAAATTTTTTTATTGTAGGTTGGAGATCGACTATTTTCATCATTTGGTCAAGACATTTTAGATGCTTTGTTTTGGACTGCAACTGAACCAAAACATAGCCGACGCGAACATTTTGGAGTTTTACCACATTTCATGATTGCTATATTTTATGTCTGTATCCTTTTATTATGTTAAAAATGTCAATAAAATATTTATAATACTTTTAATTTAGAACAAAATTTAAGTATTCCTTAACTAAGAATATCAGTTTTACATAGCATACTTGTATTATGTCAGGCTACAACATTAAATGTTGCTATAAACTCTAGTCATAAAGCATTGCTTGCAATCATGATGTCCAACAATGTAAAGATTTATATATTGAATATTATTTAGTTCGGTTTTAATTGAAATTATTTTTGAATAGTTTGTAGAACTAAAAGGAAGTGTATTCAAAAAGTTTGACAAAACAAACTTGTTCCAATTATCATGTAGTGATGTTCGTGAACGATTTCATCTATTTATTTTGTTATTAATTGTCGTTGTACAAACTATGAAAGAATACCAATGGACTAGTGGTTAGCATTTTATAATTATACTTTTTAGAAAAAAGGTTTGGTTCAAAGAAAAAAATTAAATAATAAACTAAAAAATTAAACGTATTAAGTTCTTTTGGTCTATGGTCTATGCTTCTTAAATTATTTTTTCCAAATTTCCATATTCTTTATTTATAATGTATTTTATTTCAGAGTCATTTTGGGAATTGATGCTTGACTGTATGTACGTTATGTTATCAGAAATGCTAATTGATTGGACAAAACATGCATTTATTACTAGGTTTAATGAAATTAACTTGTCAGTGTACAGCGATTATGTATTGAGCTTTGCTTATGACACTGCACAATCACGTCACAAAAAAGTAAATAATAGTTACTGTTAAACATTGGCTGATTACATTAATGATAATTTGTACTTCCAGGCCTTCACTGATCATTCAGATTTGGTTGCTAGACGAATGGGTTTTATTCCAATTCCATTGGGAGTAGTTATGATTAAAGTTCTAAGTAGATGTGTATCTTTTGATGGACGACTAGCTTGCATGGTTTTATTACTATTCACATTTACTTGTCTAGTTACATTGAAAATTGTCAACCTTATTTATATATTAGGAAGAGCATGCAAATTGATTGATTTTCATAAAACGGTTTGTAGCAATTTAACATAATTTGATAATTTTATTTTATACTTAATTTATGTAAAAATATTATTTTACTTTTAGTCCCTAATGAAAAACCATCAAATCATTAATGGTGTAAGCTGTCAAGATATGGCAACTAGTCCGATGAGACCACAACTGCGCAAAAAGCAATCTTGGAATGATAACAAAGAAAATAAACCCTCACCACTCATTGATGTGCCTCCTTTGGGACCAACACCAATGTTTGCTAATAGCAATGTTAGTATAAACTACTAAATCTTTATTTCTTTTCCTTTAACAATTTTTTTCTAACTAATCTCTTGTACAATATGTCTTATAGGTTGACATTAAAGAGGCGTGTCTTAATACACAAATACTAGAAGATATCATAGAAATGGATATGACTCGTAGTGACTCAGATTTAAACATAACTATGATGCGTGATGCCGATACTCTTAGTACAAAATCGGCTTGAACAATTATTATTTTTAGTTAAAAATTATGTATTTTCATATTATGGTATTAATAAGACTGCTGACGTGGATGTTATTTTAGATAAGCTATTGTGCACTGGTCAGGTGATAATACTATAATGTTAAAATGTTACGATAATGTACAATAATGTTATGACATGGTTTCCATGGCAACTTACCATGTACTCTTTTTTACAATGTCTTATATTTTCTCATGTGTGTTATATATTGCATATTTATTGTTTTATTGTTTCTTAAGTTTATTGTTATTAATTAATTTGTATGAAAACATTAACTAAAATGTCAAAAATTGTTGATGGTCACTACACTTCAGTAATTTATTCATTGGTAAATCCAAAAAATAAAAATATTTTGTCAATCAATAAAATTGTTGATTATTAAATCCCAATTCCGTAATATAAATGTATTCTAGTTAATGATTATTATAATTTAGATCAAAGAAAAACAATACAATGATGTAATCAAAATCATCACCAATATGTCTGATAGAAAAAGAAATGTAAACTTCTTATAATTGAAAATTAAATATTAACTATTCTTATCTTTATTTAAATGTATTAATTTTTAATGCATTCAGACAAGGCCTGGATTATCTTTATTGGCCTACTGCTACTATTATACAGATGACTTTCAAAACGCATCAACTATATATGAACAACTAGCGGCATTATGGCCACAGGAAACTGATTATAAACTCCAACATGCTCAATCGCTTTACTCTGCTGGGCGATATGAGGACGCTTTAAGAGTAACAAATGGAATTACCAAAAGTGGTTATGAAAACCAGGTACTTACAGTAAGAGTATTAATTGTTCAATATGTTGTATTTTTTACCTTGTAACAATTAGGTTCGTAAATTAACTGCTGCAATTAGATATGGCATGGAAGACATAGCTGGTGCTAGATCTTTATTAGAAACCAATACTGGGCCCAAGGATGATCCTGATATAGATATCAATTATGGATGCCTTCTTTACAAGGTTTGTTAAATATAATAATGTGAGCAACTATTTACGAATGATTATTTCAGGAAGATCGATATGAAGAAGCATTACAGAAATTTTTAAATGCTCAAACAATGCTTGGCTATAGACCTCATTTGTCGTATAGTGTTGCATTATGTTATTATAAGTTAAAGGATTACACATCAGCACTTAAACACATTGGTTGTATATTTAACAAAGTTTTGGCTCAACTGTTGTTATTAATTATCTGAGTTGTTAATTTTTAATTTTTTGAAGGCGATATTATCGAAAAAGGTATAAGAGAACATCCGGAGCTCGGCATTGGAATGACAACAGAAGGAATTGAAGTTCGAAGTGTTGGTAACACTCTGACATTACATGAATCGGCTCTAGTTGAAGCATTCAATTTGAAAGCAGCTATACAATTTGAAAAAAATGACAGTAAATTAATGAAAATAGATTTGAATATTACTATAATTATTGACAATGGTGAAATTTTTGTTCCAGTTGATAGTGCAAGAGAAGCATTAACTGATATGCCACCAAGATGGGAAGAAGAATTGGACTCTGTGACATTACACAATCAGGCGTTGTGTTCCATGGACATGTCACCCACTCAAGGATTTCATAAATTACAATTTCTCATGCAACAATCTACTTATCCGCAAGAAACCCTTCAAAATTTATTAATTTTGTACTGTAAACATGGATACCATGATTTAGCTTCTGACGTCATATCAACTTATTCACCAGTCAAGGATAAATATCTTTCAAATGTATGAACAATTAATATAATCCGATATTACCTAGTCTGTTATTATGTGGTATTATTTCTAGTATATTCGTGAATTTGTGGACGCTGTTATTGCGCAACAAACATCACCTGACGATGCGTACCGCAAATTGGATAACATGGCAAATAAATTAGCAGATTCTTTGCGTAAAATCACCCGTTCAGTACAAGAATCAAGAGAAGCCAGAGATGATAAAAGAGCTAAGAGAGCTTTGCTCGACTATGAAAACACTCTTGAAAAGTATCCTCACTTACATAATATTTAAACAACTTATTAAGAATAAACTAGTAAAAAATTTTGTAGATTTATTCCTGTTACAATGGCTCAAGCAAAAATTTACTGGGATCTGGAGAATTACGCTCAAGCAGAAACCATATTTTATAAGTCTGTTGAATTCTGTAATGAAAATGATACATGGCGTTTACATGTGGCTCATGTCTTATTCATGCAAGAAAAATTTAAAGAAGCAATTGCATTTTATGAACCAATTGTAAAAAAAAATTACAATAATGTAAATATCGCCAAGAAATTTATTTCACCATTTTTGTTCATTTTTTTATGCTTTTAAAATAATTGTATGGATATTATTTAGATCTTATCAGTGAGTGCCATTGTGTTGGCCAACCTATGCGTGTCCCATATAATGACAGCGCAAAATGAAGAAGCTGAAGAACTGATGAGAAAAATTGAAAAAGAGGAAGAACGATTGTATTATCAGGAACCAGAAAAAAAAGTGTATCATCTATGCATAGTCAACCTAGTTATTGGGTAAATAATTATAATTTGATATTTTGATGACATAAATAAAAGATATTTTATGTTCAGAACATTGTACTGCTCAAAAGGAAATTATGAATTTGGAATTTCACGAGTAATTAAAAGTTTAGAACCGTACAACAAAAAGCTGGGAATGGATACATGGTTAGTAAACTATTCTTTTAAGTATTTTTCTTTATTTTCATTATTTCAATAAAAGTATTAAAAATGTCATTGCTCAAAATCTTCAAACAATAATATTTCAGGTTTTATGCTAAACGGTGTATGTTATCTTTAATTGAAAATATGACAAAACATATTATCGTCATGAGGGATTCATTTTACAATGAATGCCTGGTATTTCTTAATCAGTGTGAATGTAAGTGATGTACATATTTTAAATGCATTACCATTGGTTATAAAAATACCATAGGTTATATGTAATGGTAATATTAAGGACAGTAAAAATAATTGACTGTTTGTTGTATATATTAATTTATGTTTTTATGGTTTATTTTAGTTCACGGTAAAGAAGTAGCAACAATGCCAGATGAAGAACCTACAAATAAAAAAGAACTGAACAATGTGACCTGTGAAGCAAGGCTTTTAAAATCACTAATTCTTCGCCAGTTGGATTATTAAAATAATATTTATACTTTGTTGATGATATTTAAGTATAGTAAAAGTATTTTTTGATTCATTTTTATAAATACATTTTTTCAGTGCGTGTAGTTTTTTTCAACTATAAAATGTAGATATCAACTGGTTGAATCTTTTTTTAATATGTAAAAAATCGAGTTGATAGTTGAATAATTACCTTCATAATAGCATACTTTTCTTTGCAATGAGCTAAAAATAATTTATTGACTGAATGATCTAATTAATATAATAAGTTATTTGAAAAAAATTTATCTGTAACAAATTATTTTTGGTTTTTACTTTTTTGCCAAAAACTACCCTTTTAGCATTTATCTTTGATGTCATATGAGTGTGGTGTGCAAAGTGGCATTTCTACTGAAAATAGACTAAATAATTTAGAACTTTATTGTAGGCAATGAAAAGATACAATAAAAATACACAGTTAAAATATGGTATTTAATGCTAGAACATGTTTATTAATATTCTTTTTATATAAGTAAAATAAAAAAAAAAAATAAGTAGGTATCCAAATGGTATAAATAGTATTATTAATCACTGATGTACTATAAACAATGAATTATAATAATAAAATTATAGAATATTAGAAAATAATATAACAATTTGTATATAATATATTTTATTAGGCATTATTTATACCCTGTACCATGAAATGACCTTGGCAAAATTCACGATAATAATAATAATAATAATAATAATGATAATAACATGCACATATATGTATTAACACACACATAATATATGTGAAAGAGAAAAGAAAATATATTTATGTGTACAATATACACACTATGGACGAGATGGTCGTATTACTACACATCTCATTCGAAAATATTATTCTCGTATGTTAGGAAATTATGTAGTAACTGTTCTACGAATGTATTATTATTATTATTATTATTATTATTATTATTATTATTATCATCATCATAGAGATTAGTCTTGTTAATCATTAACAATTTAAATTTCATTATAAACTAAATATTATAGTAGTAATAAACGTATTACCATGTTGCTCGGCGTGGTTGCCGGCTGGCGAGTACAACGGTTTTAAAAATAATAACAACAACGACAATACGACGCGCTCGTTATAGGTTACAACCAGGTAGAGACCCGCTAAATGGGGAGAGAGCGTAGGGGGAATGATCAGACGGGTGCGGTGTACGTGCAAAAAGCGCGTCATCGGTTCGTGATGCATCCGAGTAATGCACTAAAAATACACCGCAGTTTTTATTTATTTTTTTTTCGGATTCCGACCAGCGGGTTAGGATCCGGCAACCGGAAGCGCGGCGTATGTTTAAACGACGACAAGTGTTGCTGCTACCGTCTGAGGGATCAATCGGCTCGATGAACGACGTTTCGCGGGTTCAGGGATCGTAAGGACGCCGTGTTGTGCATTATCGCGCGGGCACGCCAGCTCGACAATAAGCCTACCGGACACAGTAATCGCAATGTTGTTACACGAGTATCTGATAAAATAAAATATAAAATTTATACATAAATATCACCTATATAATAATAGAATGTAATGATGGGCCTCATTCATCATTTTTAACATATAACCGGAGCAAACGGTGTACGGGCGGAAGGGATAAAACATTTTTTTTTTTTTATATATATATAAATATAAATAGAGCGTTTAGTGTGGATAGGCTTAAAACTAGTTACGAATTCGACTAAAAACAAAAATCAATCGCGCCCGCGTTTTGATCGGTACGAAAGTGTACAAACATTAATAACAATATAATAAAACACACTCGCCTACGAGGGAGATGTTGTATTTTTTTTTTTTTATTTTTTATTAATTTTTCGTAAAACAAAATCGTATAAAAATAATATAATGATAAAAACGCGTACACTAAAGAACGGACGATATCAGAACGAAGGTTTGGCTGCTTGAGGAGAGTTGTGGAACCGCCGGTAGAACGTCTGCACGTACGTGAACACACATTTCCAATCTGGTTTCCTCATGACCACCATGTCTTCGACGTCTAGCAGTGGAGCTATACCGGCTTCGTCCCTGCGTTGACATGTTGATAAATGTTAGAAATGTATTTACCGAAATTATACGTGGAGGCCTACCTATGTGGCCTTGGTCCTAAGACTGGTCAGGGTCTTTCCAATGTTAATTAATTGTTTATTTAAACGATGGGATTAAAGCCCTCTCCCAAGACTTTGGGTCTAATTTCGTTGTCGTCCACGCAGTGAAACATTTAAGAATGGTAATCGAGAAATTAAAACCCTTTAATAATATATTCTTAGCGTACAGAAGTTAATATCATACGCGAACGTTTAAATTTTCCGATTATTTACATCGTTAATTGGTAAAATTGGAAACGGTTCGTTTAACTCGTTTGTGTAGTCTGGAAGACATATCGTAATGCCAAAGTATCCGTGTATAGCGTGGATACTTTAGACTTTTTTCTTTTGTTGTTTATCTTGAACGTTTTGTCATACATTACTTCGCTCAGTATTACTAGCAGCTAAGGATATCGTAGGGAAACATAAACGAGAAATACATTTTTGTGAACTGAAGTTTCAATATTATGTTGAAATTAATGTAACTTAAATTATAAAATGTGTACCCAAACTACATTTCTTCTTGAATGTCCACTTCTTATAATGCGCTCATTTTTCAGCGGCATTCATTCCAAAGAACAGAAATTTCAAAATCAGACCAAAATTTGTAGAAAGTAATAGAATCTATTATTGAATCTTAATAATTTTTTAGTTTTGACTGCATGTCCCATACTTTGGTCATCAAAGTATTAAGAAAAAACAGACAGCTCGGTATGTCGATACATTTAAGTGATATATTACATTACTGTTTATAAACAAGTAGGTAGGTGATATATAGGTAGTACATCATGATAGGTACATGATATCATATATGTATACTTACTCGGCTACTTTGAATGCAATTTCGAAGTTTTCTCTTCGGTTTTCAGGTTTTAGTTTATCGAAGTCGAATGCTTCCGGGTAAAAATGATGGATGAGGGCGCAGAACGCAAGACCATCACTCCAACTTGTCGAAAAGTTAGTTATTTGGAGGTTCTAAAGCAAACACAGAATTTGCAATACATTAAAAAAGTTGGAACGAGTCTTGTGCACACATAATATGATATATATATATATATATATATATATATATATATCTCGCACGCACACATACACACACACACACATACTCACTCACACACACACATACACACAAACACGCGTGCGCGCACACAATAGTAGTACAACGGAAAAAATAGTAACAATGGTAATAGTATTGACAAAATATCAAACACGAAGCTTATTAATGTTTAGTGTCGAAAAAAAACCCACACAGCGGTTAATAATAAATAAATAAATTTATTTAACATGCATTCGTAACAGGTATATGTTAAATCCGACATTAAATGAAGTCCTTTCGTGTTAGCTCTGAACATCGTTAGTTTCATATTATTATTATATGCAAGTTCAATTATTGTTTACAGTTGCGAAAAAAATGCAATCACGCATTTACGTGAATAGGTACACTCGTAAATGTACTTGAAACATTTATCACGCACTGCATCACACACGCCATCTCAATGAGATTTTTATCGTAGTACTACTACACCTGTTAAAGGAAAACAACAAACAAAATGTATACCTTGTATTCCTTTGTCTGAGCTTTAACCCAGTTGAGAAGGCGATCTTTGATTGACGAAGCGCTCCGCGCCAGGGCGGGATCGGTGAATTTATAGCAAGGACGCGATTGTGAGCTATAAGCAAAATGCCCCGAATAACGTTACCAATCATGTTACAGAAAATTCGTTCAAGCATTACTACATGCCGAAGTTAACAATAAAAGTTCATGAAATATACACGAAATATATATTTGACGAACAATAAACTATACTTATATATGTATGGCATATCGTATGTTTTCCATATTATATTGTGTATATATATATGTATACTAATACAGCGCCGAATTTATCGATAACGTTGTGCCATGAATTGGCACCTCATTTTTGTATACAATATGTTAAACATATCAATTTTTTTTAAGTGCCTAAAATATTTTTTGGTGATTGAATTCGATAAAAAAGCATATTTTTTTCATCTTGGAAAAGTTTCAATCTCGCATTCTCATTTCGTTTTAATTAAACATTTCGAATGTAACGTTTCAAATTTATGAAGAAAATATCCGTAAACAAATGTGAGAAAGACCGTCAAAAAAGACCTTAGATTTATTTATTAATAAGTAATAAAAGATCGTTACTTTTATACTATAATAAACAAATAATTAATTTGTTTTATAGAATCCGAACTTAATAGTTTTTAGCTAAAAATCCAATACTTAAATTCGGTACTGTATTATATATACATACATAATATATATATATATTTAATATAAAATACACAAAAAAAAAATTAATATGTAAATATATGTATATAGCTATCATATATTTGTTATGTTTAATTTGTATGAGTAAATGAAAAGAGATGTAGAAATTTTTATTATAGTGCAACAAAAATTAAAAAGTTATGCTATTTAAAACTATAAAAGAAATCTATATACATACATAATATATATATATAGAATATTTTGAGTTATTAATGATTAACCATGTCTACGTATAATTGATAATAAGCTTCTTCTATCTACTAAGATCTTAATTTTTATCTATCAATCTTTTTTCTTTTCTTTTTTTATTATTTAATATTTTATAAGCAAATAAGTCTAGCTACAAAATTTGAACATACAATTAAATATAATAAGCATGAGCTATTAATTTTTATGAACGAAACCATATCAAGAACTAAGAATCCTAAGGTTTTCAGATTATTATGGTTTTATATATTTCACTAGGAAAAATTCAAGGTATGAAATACGAGTAACAATTTGCTATACCAAATCACCAAGATGATATAATTTAATTTTTTCTATTTTTATGCGTGATCGAAACTTAAAAATAATTTTATGTATCAAATTTTGATTTACATTACTTATTTATTAAAAAAATAGTATTAGATATTACAGATTTCATCGCTAGATACCAATTTCCCATTAAAAATTGAAAATTATATTCAACAACCAGAACCAAATTAGAGTTAAATAAGTAATCAAAAACATGTATAATAATTATATAAAGCTAAGAATTATTATCAGTTCTTATGTTTACATTTATGTATGTATGGTAATATATTAAATGTTAGTACTTGAAATAATAATTATTAAATGATAATTCGAAAGATGGGTTTTGAAGAGTTTTTCAACTTCAACATTAAGAACTATAATATATATCTGTTAATCATAATTGATACGCGACACCAAAATTGAATTTTAAACTACTTACTTTGGAGCCGAGTTCTGACGTTCGAGTTGCTGAAACTTGGCGAACGGTGAAGAACTAATGCTGTTTGCTGTAAAAAAATAAACAAAAAAATCGTTATAGATATACGTTATATTTACAAGCATCGTGTCGTTGATTAAATATATATGGTATATTACTGTATTTGACGATGTACAGAGGAAAAAATGAATTACCTTTAGTCAGACGGTTACTAGAAGTTGTTGTCCTAGTATGCACTGTGAACAGGGAAAAATAAAACGATTTAAAAAAATATTTCAACCACACTGACGTTGAATAAGATTTAATTAATCAATAAATGTGTATATATTACCATATACAAGTATTACCTTCAGTTTTTACATACGAGCCGCTTTCCGTTTTGCTAGACACGCTCGACGATTTGGTTTCGGCGGTTTCTGAAACAAATGCAATTGCAAACGTTATAGAAAGAAGGTAGTTGTGGTATTTTTGTAAATAGTACACAAATGCTAAACGATATTGTACAATGCGATTTCCGGATGAGTATCAAAATAAGTCGGTTAAATAAAAAAAAAAATCTGCAAATAACAAACAATTATTTTTAAATAAAAGAAAATCAACAACAAACTTATGACTTAACTAAAACGGTTCTGAATATTATTATTAATAATGTACACACCACACGAAGAAAGCATGCGCGGTGTACGCGTTAACATTAAGCTCACTCTTTTGGCTATACACTACGAGATTATGGGACAAATGAGCGAGCGGATTCAACGCATAAACAGGTAGAACAATCTTATTATCTGATCACAACTTATACTAAATGGCTTAACGTAGTTTTATAGCACACATGACACACAGACTAATAACTTATTGTTATTACTGCGTCTTACATACAATATTACGGAGTCGAAAGACTTAAGACGAAGGCGGGCGCGCGCGACATGAACACTAAATCAACCCGTTAAGCCTAACACACGTTTTCTCATATTATTTAACGACGTACTGTGACGCACACAATTATGATACAACGATGATCGATTTCGTTGTTGCGAGAAATAAAACGTCTGCGTCTTGTCAGACACAATTAAAATGTCTTTCTATGAACACTGTTTTATTTCAAATTGAAGCGCGAGAATTTTTTCGAATTTATAAATCAATAGTGACTTTAAAGACTAACCGATAAAAATAACTTCCATGGAAAACGGATGATCATCAACAGTGGCGGCGTAAATTTATTATATCAATGACGCAGTAGACACTTCTCAACACCTAATCTATTGGCACTTTTGCGCTATTGATTATTGTGAATTTAATTTATATTCAATCGATTACGTTAAAAAAAGTTCCTAATTTCTACTCAATTACAAACGTCAACTTTCAACACCCACCCACCCAACATTTTTTTTCGTAACGTAGCTGCGTAAAGTAAATTCCGTTCACGCCGCCATTGATCATCAATCTGTCATAGGTATCACAACCGATGAAACAAGAAAACAACAATTACTACGGAAATTACGTAGCATAATCAAAATAATAAATATTATCAAAGAAAATTAAAAATATTTTTTTTTTTATAAATCAACGAAACTCCCTCTTATAAAATTTCTTTAGAGTAACGTTATTTTTCTACTTTTCCAATCGAATGTCGGCAGTGTATTAAAAAAAAAAAGAGAAAAAAACTATATATCCACTGTTACTTTTTTTTTTACCGCACATTAAAGTTATACCGTACTTTTACGAGCCAAAATATCGCTTCGGGACGAAAATATCTTAAGTCGTTCTGCTCCGTATACTGTACATAAAAATAATAACTCGACAGGATACCATGGTATGCATGCGAATTCGTTTAGTTTGAAAACCACACGTATCACGCAAAACGATAGGCGAAAGAACGTACTTTTGTGTTCAACGTGGTACATATAGATGCGAAGAAGCTATATAGGAGACGATAATAGTAGTAGTAGTAGTAGTAGTAGAAGTAGTAATAGTAGTAGTAGTAGTAGAACATATATAAACACTCTTCGTTTTAATGTTATCCACTCGCTCCTCGGATATCCTCAAAATGCAGTGTGATTAATAAAATATTTAACAAAAATAAATTATGGTATATGAATGCACGGCGGTTAGGAAACATGAAGTATTAAAAATAATATAAATTGGTATCGCATCGTTGTTCGAACAGTATTACAACTAGAACGTGGCGCGAACGACACGCTACAATACGCACGCGACGCGCGAGACCGACGTATATATTATACATATGTATGTGTGTATAACAATGCAGTTATATAATAAGTGTTTGGTGCCGTAGAGCGCATATATCTATATAGTAAATAAAGAAATATAAACAGAAAATAAAAATGCAAATATCACGAAAAATTAAAAGAAAAAAAAATGATGTAAAAATACTAGAGGTGGGTCGAACTCAAAAATATGGTCTCGAACCGAACTTTTCAAATTATTATTATTTAGTAGAGGTGGATCGAACTCAAAAATATGATCTCAAACCGAACTTTTCAAATTATTATTATTTACTATTCAAATTTTAATATAATTGAAGTATTATCGGTTAATAAATTTTAGTTAAGACTTATAGTATTATAGTATTATACATTTATTCTCATCTCTTTTGTGTAGAGTAAAAATTGTTAGGTAGGTACCAAATGCTTTAAAAATTAAAAAATTAAATAAAATTATTTCAGATTTGTATTTTGTAAACCTTAGAAATTATGCAAATTTATAAATAATAATGATAAAGATATTTATATTGCTCAGCGTGTTACGAACTTTGATTAATTATTTAAATTAAATTATAAATTATAAATAGTACAAAATAGCAAAACCAAAATATTAAATAATTATCCAAGTCTATAAATAATTTGATAGCACAAGAAATAAACAATATTCAATGCCCGGACAATATCGTGGTTTTAATTTAGCATCTGTAATATTCAAAATTTAAATACATAGTATATACTATACAATATAGAATATTGTATATACTATATAAATTATAGATTATAAACAATAGGAAATCTAAAAACAAAATACACATCGGGAACATTTTTAGTTCGAAACGTTTGACATGTTAGAATTTTTGCTGTTCGTTTATTTTTCAAATTCGGTTCGGATTTTTTAAAAATGCGTTCGACTTTCGAACTCGAACCGAATACCTAAAGTATTTAGGTATTAAAGTATTTCGAAGAGTTCGACCCCCCTCTAAAATATACTAATATTTATCAGATAAAAACAATGTGTATTGTTATCGTCCACCGGAATCGGACCGGTCAGCTGCTCATTTGGCTTAGGAGTACGACTCGTTGAACAGACCCTCGAAAGTGTCGTCCACTTTGTCCATGTTATCGTTGAGCTTAACCAGTTTCGGCGACGAGCGGGCGCTACTCCCGCCGCTGCCGCCGGCTCCACCGACCTCGGGCGCTCTCAGGTGCTGCCGGACGATCAGCTGTTTGCGGGCGATCTCCCGTTCGCTGTGCGCGAAGGCCTCGTACGGGACCGCTTGCGGTCTGCCGGGCTGCAGCGACCGCGAGGCCGCTTTGGTCTGGCCCATGATCAGCTGGTGCCAGGATTCGGATTTTTGCAGCACCGAAGGCATGCGCACGGGCGACGTGTCGGGCGACCTCTGCTGCGCGACCATACGCCGAGGACTGCTGCTACGGGGCGGCGGCCTGGGCGTTTGCGACGACTGCTTTTTGCTCGTCGTCGGTTGCCGGTCGGGTTGCGGTTTGACGCGTTGCAGCATCGGTTGGTGTTGCGACGGCGAGGGGTACGGCAAGAACGACGGCGGCGGCGGCGACGACGACGACGACGGGTACAGGCACCTGTTGTTCTTCACTATGCTCGCGGTCTGCGGGCTGCCCATGATGCGACTGACAACCGTGCCGCAACACTCCTGCACGTCCATGGGGCGCGGGCTGTTAGACCGACGGGCCCACTCGGACGGGCTGCACGGAGACGGCAACGCGCTCGACCACTGCTGCTGTTTGGCGTCGTCGGCCGGCTGCTGCACGAACGGCCGGTGCGCCGTGGTCACCGCGCTGTTGTACAGCGGCAGCAGTTTCGGCGCGCTGGCCACCGCGGCATGTCTCACGACGGGGATCGCGACCGGAGCGGTTTTCTGCGCGACCGGCTTGAACGCTGACCGGGTGCCGTGCGAAAACCCGTTTTCGCCGGAACTCGTGGCCGGTTTGAACGACGTCGTCGGCTTCTTGTAACCGATGCTGTTTTCGGACGGACATTTGCTGATTTCCTGCCAGAACGCTTTGGCCTTGTTAACTTTGGGCGAGCGCGTCGCCCCGCTCATGTTCTCGAATGTATTTTTTATACGGCCGAAACGATTGTCCCGGCAGTTGCCCATCAGCTTCGCCTGCAGCGGATTGTAAGCGGACGACGGCTCCGCGACCGTATCCTCTTCCCGGGTCTGTTGTAACAGTGCCAAGTACTTTTTGTCGTTCGCGGTCTTCGGCTCGAACGGGGGCACGCCTCCGGCCTCCGGCCGTACCACTTTGGCCCCGGTGCCGCGCTGCGGTGGTCGCTCGTCCCCAGACGACTGTTCGGCCGCGTCCGGTCCGGTGCGCTTCAACTTCGTTCGTTTGCCGTGCCGGAACCTGCGGTCGCTAGACGCGATCTGCAGTAAACGCTGGGCTGACGACACGGTCGCGGCAGATCGGCGGTCCATCTCGTCCTCGTCGTAATCCTCGTCATCGCGTTCGTCGTTGTCGTCCGACGGATCGCAGGACGACCACGATTCGGTCGAGTGGCCGCGATCACGCATCGCCACGGTCTTGCCGCCTCCACCACCGCGGTCCAAGCTCTCGACGACCACGTGCTGCAACGGAGGGCACGAGAACGAAGCGTTCTGCAGCGAATGTTTGGACGGTTCGGGTATGTAATCCTCCGCGAACCGGGCCGCTCGTTTCGGCGGTGGCGGTACGAACTTGACCGGCCTGAACGCTTTGGACGTTGGTTGAACGGTCGCTGTCGCCTCGTAACTACGCGGCGTATTGCACGCGGACAAGACGACGGGTTTGTTGATCGCGGCCGGCAAGTTCACGACCGCGTAACCGTTCTCCTCCAGATACCGCCTGGCGTCCTGCAGCTCCTCGGAAGACACGCCCACCGTGTGCCGGTCCTGTCGGTCCTTCTTGGAGCCGTACCTCCTGGGCGGAGGCGTCGGCTTACCGGCGTCCGGACCGCTCGTGGGTGATCGGAGTGACGACGACGACGAAAGCCGCAGGCTGTTCTGCAGCTTCGTCAGCAGCTCGACTACGGACGACCTCCTGAGCGGGTCCAGCGCCGGCAGTGCGCTCTCGAGGTTGGCCAGCGCCCCTTGCACTTGCACCAACATCTTTTGGTTCACCTCCTCGCCCGATTCCGTTCCCGAGTCGTCGACCGCGGCGGTCGCGTTAGCGTTTACATTTAAATTACACAAAGGCTTCAACTCACCGTTTGATTGATCCTGGACCGTCTCGCTGCAGCCGGTGCTCGTCAGGGATACGACGTCGGCACATGCTGAAATTTAGAGAACCGAATATCAGGGCGAGGCTTTACAGTTTTAATTTCTTACGACCGATAAACACACATTATTTTTTTATTTTTTATTTTTTTTTATTGCTAAAGACATGGATTCAGTTACTATAATATACGTCCGAGATCGTCGTCTTATTGTTGTTTAATATGATTGTGTACTTACGTCAGAATGACGTGTTTAATGATTTTGTCTTACTAACATATTATTATTATTAACCCAAAAACGTCTTCTTCGAACGTTACACAGTGTTCATATCGGTTCGATCTCGGTTTGTAGATTACATTTGTTTTTTTACATAAAATCTGTTTATATAAGTAAATATCGTACATGTAGGTGTACGTGTACTAAGTAAATATTTATAAAAATTGTACAGAAATGGTAATCTATTTAGAAAAATACAGAAACATCTTATAAGTACTGTTTAAAAACTAGGTGTTCCAAATAGCGTCGACCGATCTACCGATCCCTGCGCTTTTGATCATCGCGGTTATTATTTGATGAAAAGCTGAGAACTATTACCCATTGATTTTATCCTATATATATATACATGTATATTGTTCTATATTGTCGTACTACATAGTTATAAATATTTATCGATTTAAACTTTGAGAATGTATGACTCCGATAAAATCCAGTAAAATGTTTTATGGATTCGTATATGACGTTTGCCTTTATAAAGTTATCCATAAGTGTCAATTGTGAGAACTAGACGCTGAAAAATACATAGATTTTGAATAAAAGCAAAATAATATAGTCATCCGTCACCTTAGAATTTATGCGTGGCGTACAATTTACCGGTAATTTGCCCGCACAAAGTTTACGGTAAAATATGCACATACACTGTAATTTTTCACTCACACCTTATTATATTACATTATAGTAATAACATCACGGACAATATAAAAATGCGCGGACACCATGCTCATCGTGGTAACGGTTTTTCGTGACATCTACATTATACGTATGTCGTGATACATATTTTCGCGAAATAATTAGATGATATATAATAATAATATACATTTACAGCGTACATTGAATCTGAAGGGAAAAACGTTTGAAATGTGCACATGATATAGGTGCAAATGTCGAACTGCATGTTTTAAATATTGAAAGCTTAAAATGCTCATAGTTCAAAAAGGTTTGATATAAAAACATGAAAAATAGTCTTGACACCGAATTTAAGTCAAACACTCTATGAAATGATGCCAGGATCTAATCTCAGAGTTCCAGTGAAATCCGTTTGAAAATGATAGACGACTATGAGTATAAAATAATAATGAATATTACATAAATATACATTCACATTTCTTTTATACGACATCGTTATACATAGTGTTTTTACACGATACGACGTATTTGTTTACGTACGACTGTGTGGTGTATAAATAAATATAGTAATAAAATATCTTGTGCGTCTTTACGAAACATTTTATATCAATTAAAAACATAATTTAGTCCAATAATCACAGAACAATTTTTAAAGTTATTATGTTTCATTTATTTTTTACCAAGATATTTTTAGCATCAAATTAAAATTTAATTAAAAACCAATTTATTTAAAGAGGCTTTGTTTAAAAACTACATAATATGAAAGAAATGTGCTCTCGTTTATATTTTTCTTTCAAATTTTTTAATATTTTAAAACGAAATTTACTGATACGATAATTTACTTTTTATTTTAGATGTTTATAGGAACCATACAACATTAAATTAATTTTTAACAAAAATATATGCAACTTTTTTAATTGTACGTTTCTATACATTTACTCACAAAATTAATATTGTGAATTAATTTAGGTATTTTTTTACTTGCTGATTTCTTATTCTCAGAATATATTTCATATATTTGCAACAAAGCAATGCGCAGGCTAGGATTTATTAGACATTTATGTTAAAGTTTCAATAATATAAAATTTCTTAAAACTTAATATTGTTATTTGGTACGTTCGAATTGAGAATATATATCGTTGATTTGAAATCCATTTCAACTTATTCAAATAAACCGTTTAAATTAAGTACTTCTTAAGATATTTATATTAGAAATTTGTTTTAAATTATTACACCAAGGGAATTGCATCGAAACTAGACCTACACACACTTCCTGTCACATATAATTTTAACGACGTTTCTTTTATTTTTAAAATATTAAATAATAATATTCACTGTTCTGAGATACCGTAATAAATAGCGAAAGAAATAGGTTGGTTAATATCAATTTTTCACACCAGATCTAGAGTCACTTTTAATAAGTCATTTCACTCTCAATCATGTAGTTATAATAAACCTATTAGTCGCATACTTCGGTTCTAAAATAATCTTGATTATTTCGATTTAAATTTTAATTCCGAACCTAAACTTCTGCATCTATACTTGAACTTAATTATAATTAATTATATTTTTATATGATTATCTTGTTTCATTAATTACTTGTTTTATTATATTTAAAACTTTATTTTTATGATATTTGTATAATATTAAATTCATAAATTGATAAGAAATCTTGAACATTAATGCCCTCGAGCATCAAATAAATAAAAATTAGTAAATACATTTTAAACGTACATAGAAACAAATTTCTATCGTCGACAACATTTGTTATTTTATTTTATTTATTTATTTTTTTTTTGAAAAGTATCACCCAATTTTTTAATCATGAAACAGAATTAATTATTGAAATCTTCAGAATTTAGTAATTTATAATACATTTACCTTTATGTTCTGCCATGATTTGCCTTAACCTGGCTCTGATTTTTCTTCTTTGATCGTAGTCTTGGCACGATTCCAACTAAATAATTAAACTTTTGTTAGATAAACAAAACTGTAAATTGTATTTTTAATAAATTACCAAAATTTGTAATTGTTTTTCGTCCCAAATATGTTCGAGCTCTTGTTCGTTCAGGTTCTTCTTTATCACGGGAGATTTCTGAAAACAAAAATGAAACACAATATTGTAGTAATATGTTGATTGATGTAGTGTGTGAACCTATATTGTACACAATAGCTACTGTTTTATTTAACCGGTCAATGTTGTGTTAACAGGTATTTGTCTAAATTAAGATCCTCATGTATTAAACACATAAATAAAAATTTATGAATTCGCTTGTAAAATAGTTGGCAACAAGTTTTATTTGCTGGGACCCGGCCAAATATTGGACTAATAATATTCATGGAACTAAATTTTGGAGTTTTTCGTATCGAAAAGCCTATGATCTGACTCTATCATGGGTAAAAATGAAGGGAAAAACGAAAACCCCTTAAATGAACCGAACGCATTTCGACGAAAGTTTAGGTCGAGCCACCTGTTTACGTAGAGGTAATTCTACATTTACGGAAGACCGAAAGCGCTAAATAGAGCCAAAATGAATTTTAAACATCAAAATATAAATATTTACCAGCTTAATTGGATTGTATGTATAATGCGTATATACACCTCTGTGTGACGCTGATGATCAAGTCAAATGCAATTGAAATATGTTTGGAAAAAAAAAAAAACTTCAAATCGCAGTGAACAGAAGTCGTGTGTTGTTCGGCAGAGGTGCGTGTGTTAATGTGCTGCGTCTACCGAAAACGAATAATCGCGAAAAAAAATATAAATAAAACGATTCACGGGACAAAAAAGTTTAAAACGTTTATCGTCCACAGCACGAACACGCTCGATGTACACAGAAATAGTTGCGCGCGGTGTAGCCAAGTATAAACTGAACTGCGTGGCCAGCGGTGCATTCAACGTCGAGAGAACCACCGCGCTGACCAAAATAGGATTTGACTTCAAATATTATTTTCGTCATGAAATGCGCAAAGCCAAAATACATTGTCCAACGGGTAGGGAAATTAAACAGTGCACAGTCACTATTATTGACCATTGTTCCACACGCATTATTTGGACAAATGAGCCAATTTTCCCCCTACTGCAGCGGTGATCGAAAACGATGATTAAAATGAATCAGCGGTTCGCAACAATTAATAATGTCCGAAAATAAAAAAAAAATCTACACACAGTGGTCGCAGCAATGCAAACAAAGAGGAGAGACGAAAAGTCGATGGAGCACTCATCTCCCTATTTATATAATAAACCAAAAACATATGATTATATTATTAAGACAAACGATCATTCCAAAACAGTAATTATTATGGGTACGGCTATTGTTCATATTTGAGTAAACAAGACGTATTACGGTAAGTATATACCCAATATGATATAAATATATTTATTTATTTTTTGTTCGTCATAGTCTTACTGCAATGACAAATCTTTTAAAATAATCATCATCTAATCGTATTGTTCAATTTTTTAATTCGTAATTGTGTTTAATAACTGTGATAATCTTTAACTAAAACAAAAGCAAAAACGATGTGCGTCACAATGATCACTTTTTTTTATATACAAACAATAGCATCAGACTTGGGTAAAATACTTATTTAAAGTATTTAGAATACATACTCGAATACTTACAAAAAATAGTATTCCGAATATGTATTCAAATACTTTATACAAATTGTATTCCGAATACTTTTAAAATACTTCTAGTTTTTCATACTATAAAAATTATAGATATCATGAGAAATATTTGAAATCGTAGACTAAATATATGTTAATTTATTGCATTTTTATGTTATATAATTGTTATAGATTATGATTTACAACAATAATAAAAATCTGATAAGAGCTTATATCTACAAGATATGACGAAGAAGTAATAAAATCATTTAAAAAAAGAAATGATTTAATGTTTAAAAGGTATTCGAAATAATGTATTCAGAATACTCGTTATAAGTACTCAAAATACTTTATTGAATACTTTCAAAAAAAGTATTTAAAAATTATTTGAAATAATTAAAAAGTATTCTGAATACAGTATTCCGAATATTGTATTCGGAATACTATCCAAGTCTGAATAGCATACACCTCATATTATGTTCTGAGTAAAAAAAAAAAAATAAAAATAAATAAATACAATTATATTAATAGGAATTACAGTATGAAATTACTTTAAAAATTCGTTAACTCAATTCATACAAATAGTATTACATGAACAAATATTAATTAAATTCGTGTTAAAAAATTTTTTTTCGATAGAAAGCTGTACTAAATGCTTAAAATACATTATATGTATCTTAGTTTATAAAATAATAATTTTTTTAAATGATAACTAGTTAATATTTTAATATTTGATTGACAGTTAAATTTTGAAATGAATCAACATTTACCGTGAACTATGAAGAGTATAACTATTAAAACCATATTAATATCCATAACATCTATGCTTGCAATAGTTATTAAGTAAATGACGTTAACATAAATTTGATTAACATTTTATGAAAAAAATTTTAATTTACTATTGGTTGAGCAATTATTTTTATTATATATTTAGGATAAAATCTCAACTAATATTTACTTCATCACTGTAAAATCAGTGATTCTTCGTAACTCGTATGTTCACAAAATACTAAGTATTTTACTTGATACAACAATTAAGTTAGATGTTTTGATGAGATATACATGAGTATTCAATTTTTTCAAAAAATGATATAGTTCTCTATTTAGTACCGATAACATTAATAATTTCATGATTATTTTATCAATTATTGTTTAAAAAATAATAATTTAAAATATTTACTAATTTGTATAGCTACTGATTTATTAATAAATTTAATTATTAGAAACATAGTTAGAAAAACACACATCATAGTAAAACGAATGCATTCTTTGTTTTACTCAAAATCTAAAATATTAGGTACCATAGATTTACATTGAGATAATATAAAATGATTCTTCAGCATAACCAAAATAAAATTAAGACAAAATATGGAATAGCTATTTTTAACATTAGAGAAAGTGCGCAATAACTATTAACGCAATCGTTAAATGTTTTTCAAACTATAAATAAAAAAATAAAATTTTTACGATTGTATTAAACACAAAAATCATTCATTATTTAGTAAAAATTGTTCGCACTTTTTTTTATTCAAAATATTCAAAACTAAACTGTAAATATTCATACTATCAATATCTTGAAATGTATTTATCATTATATATTACTTTAATGTTAAGAATAACAATATTGAAAGTATAATGAACAAAAATTTTATTAACACGACTAGAGTAAATTCTTAGATACGAGTAATTTTTTTAAAAAAAAAAAAAAAAAAAACGGAACAATAAAAATGGTAAAAAAAAACGTAAAAAACCGTAAAAAAAACGTAAAAAACGGTAAACAAATATTATTTATCTTTGGACAATTCAATTAAAAACTAAATTTATAGACTTCTATAAAATACTATAAAAGGAGATAAATATTTAAAAAAAAGACAAGAATCCTAATATTCATTAATTTTATATTCTATAAGTATAAAAAAATTTACTTTTTTGTTTATATTAGCAAAAGCAAAGCCATTTCAAAATAAACATCAGTTTGAATTGATATTATTTATTATGTATGGTACATATATTTAAATGGTGCTAATGAATTATAATATAAGTAATATTTATTTGTTTTAAAAAGCAAAAAATGATTTTGCTATACTAATACGTACTTTTTAAATTACATTAAGATGAGTTAGATATAATTTACCATTAACTTTGAAATGTAAAATATACTTACTTTTTAAACTTACAAATTATTGATTTTATTCTAAATTAATTGTTTAAACTGTTATTAAAATATTTTTATACATTTATCACCGTATGGTATTAACAAAACAATCCTTTTATCAATACAATTTAAGACGGAATACATAATAATATATTATACTATAACTATTTATGAAGATATTTTGAAATTTAACAGAAATACAATACATTTAACTACACAAATATTATATTCGTATAATACGAGTATCACAGTTTTCACTTAGATTTAATTAATTTTGAATTCATACAAATGTATAAAAAACATTGATTGATTTTTTTAAGTTGTACATGAACATTTACCTGGGCTCTTTGTTTTTCCACCTGATTAACAAGTGATGCACTGCTTGTCGTTGTTGCAGAAGGACTAGATGTTGGAGACTGTCCCCCATGTTCCATTCCATGAAGAATGACTGATGCACCTAAAAACTTGTTGAGCAGTGCACGGGCTTCAATGTCTTCATTGGTATCACCATTCTCAACAACTATAATTTAAAACAAATCATTTCTAATTAATATCAACATATTACATTTTCAGACCAATAGTTCTAGTTACCTAGATCAGCATTTCGCATTCTGGTTAAGACATCTTGAACACCAGTTACTCTTGAACTGTTATCAAGAAATGATGAAGCAGTTCCACTACTTTTTGAAGTATTTATTTTAGTAGTTACTGATTTTTCTTCAACTTGCCTATTGCTATTAGCTGAATCAGACTTAGTAGACCTATTTTGTTTCAAACTAGATGAAACTGAAAATAAAAATAAATAAGTATACAATAAAAGCTATATAACTATTATCAATTACCAGTGGCTTGTTGAAACTTGTGTTGAAGCGCCTTGATCGAATCACCGCGTACCAAACTCGATCTGGGCGTGTTCTGAGGCGAATCTTCAGTTTTTTCGTTACCATTTAATTCTTTAGACGAACGTCTACTATCTCGATCAAAACTTTCTTGACTGAATCTCTTCTGGATACTTTCAAATTTGTCGTTGGTACGACTTCTTTTCACTATTTTGTTACCATCAATATTATCAGACTCATTGACTTCTTCAGTAATTTCAGTTATTTCAGGACCGGTGTCTTTACCGATATCAGTAGTAACTGTAGTGACTTTAGCAATACCTTTTTTGAGATCTGAGTTATCGGGGCTCTGATAGGTATAATGTCCCCGTGTAAGTTTTCCTGATGGTTCTTGGTCATTCACAGAAGATATTTCACCTAAAAAAAATATATATATATATTTATAATATTATTTAAATCATATAACTTTTTAACATTATAACAAAATTACCTTCTAAAAGTAAATTATGCTCCCATTGTATTTGTGAAATTTGTAAAGTTACAAAAGCTATTATAAGTATGAAAAAAACTATAGGCCATGCAAATGAAAATATTAGAAAAATAAAAACTAGGCCAATGTTTAAAACACGATCCCAAGACGGATTCATTTATAAATATAAAATGAAGAAAAGTAAAAGCACTAAGTTGAACGTTTGAAATATATGGTCCTTGCACTGGCTGTTGCCATACACAAATAACGATTTTCGAAGAAGCACTTCTAGACTTTTTGTGTTTTAATTACGTATTGGACGAAGTCCAATTTGAATTTGTCTTATATTCACCTAGCATATATATATGTATATATATATATATGTAAATATAACACAAATTCGACAATTACCAAGTCGCATTTTTTTTTTATATAAAATTAAATGTATTAAAAGCAAAAGTAAAATATAAAATATTCCATTTACCTTTCAAGAAGTCTTGTGTGACTGAAACTTTTCCAGATCCATCAGATCTCATAACACTTTTTGATTGAAAAACTGTCGACTGACTTTTGCTCGTCTTCAATACAGTTTCTAATAAATAATTTTAAAATATTATTAAATATAATTTCAGTTAAAATTAAATTTCTATATATACCGTTGCAATTATCATCTTTAGATTTTTTTATAATTGAATGCAACGATATTGAATTTGGGTCTGTAAATCCATTTTGTTCAAAAGTAGAGTACAACCCCTCATCTTTAGTATCAAGTATAAAACTATCTCTAAATTTTGCTTTTGGTTTTAGCCTAGGTTGCTCGTCGAACTTAGAACTTTCTTCTAAAAAAAAAAATAAAAATAATAAAAATAATAATAAAAAAAAATTAACGAATTGTACAAGTATTAGTTTAACAACATATTAACGATATTAGTTATACTTAAAGACTTATAGACAGAAATATGTATTAGTATTTAGTTAATAAAAAAAGTAAAATAAGAAAAAAAAACAATTTTTTCGATGATTATGTTTTATCATTAGAATGGAAATATTTGAAACTTAATAAAATGAAATATAACAGATAATACTGAAAAAAAGGAAACCATAAAAAAAATCATTATTCAGTTAAAATAAGTACTTAATTTTATCTAAATTTTAAAACATTAAAATTCAACATACACATAAAAAATTATATATTATTATTTTATACAATTCTTAAATAAATTATATAGCAGAAATGGGCAACTGGCAACCCCCGTACTTTTTTTATTTGGCTCGTGCAACACTTTCAAATAACTTCATAAAATGTTAGCATTTATTGGTATTTTATTATGTTGGTCGTAAAACATATTATATGTATTGATATGTATTGATTATAGTCGACTCAAATATTGAACTAAAACTAAATTATTAGATGTCTAAATATAATATATATCTATATAAGCATAGACATCATAGCTATAGGTACTAGGTGTTTTTTTTATTGTACTGGATCAGTCGTAAAATTAAATTTTACAAAATAAATGCTAACTATCAATTTTAATGACCTTTTTTTTACTTTCTTCAGTCTGGTCCGACAGATCTTAAAATTTTATAAATTGATCCTCTAACTACTTTGAGTGACCCCTTAACCTATTATATAGCTACTATAATAACCAGCGGCGTAGCAAAGGGAAGAGGTGGCTAAAGGGCCTATAGCCCTTTTATAGGTCGTGTTTATTTGTGTGTACTACTAGTATGCTATTTGGTATTTAAATATTTTAAAACTTTGGTACTAACTAAATGTTGACGTTTAACGATGTTTGTCATTGGTAAATACATACTCATAACCTACCATGATTACTACTATATTTTTTGGTGGTTATAATGAATGTTGTGATGACTATCGTAAACTTACATTTTATAATTACTGAGTTTTATACCATGTTATGCCGTGGCAATGGTACCACAGCTGACCACCATAAATTTATTATTATTATTAATTATATTTTAGTAAATATTATAAAAACTATTTTAAAATGCTGGAAATACATTTTTAATTATTTGGTGGTCGGCAGAGTGATTTATGGATGAACTTTCGATACATTTCTTACCTAACTTGCTCAAAAAAGTGTTTAGCCCCTCCCATTTAAAAATATTGACTACGATACTGATAATAATGGTACTTCAGACAGCAGCACTGACGTTAATATGTAGTGTAGCTGAATATGGTGCTCAAATGTGGTGCAGTAGTGCACATGTAAAGAAAGTTGATACACAATTGTACAACGAGATGAAAATGATAAGTGGCACAGTAAAGTCAACTCAATTGCAATGATTACCGGTGTTAACCAACATAGTTTCGCCAGATTAATGAAGAAAGGAGAAGCTCATTAAAACAATTAAGAAAGCAGAGGATAAGAAAAATCCAGTGTACCAGCACTTAAATTAAAATCACTAAAGCTGCTTTGGAAGATTGTAAAAGACCTAATAAGATCAGAATTTGAAACTATTGAGTGTTGGCACGACGAATAGTCTAAATCTACTCTACCAAACAAAATCTTGGTACCTGACCCCAATTAAGGAGTTATGGAAGTGGAACTGTCTAGACATGAGTGGTCTGTACTAAATTGTCTTCACACAGGTCATGGTTGTTGTGCTGACATGATGCACAAATGGTGACTCCGAGATAACTTAATTTGTGTCTGCGCTAATCACAGATAAATAGTAAACCACATTAAAACTACTTTTAATCTAAATTTAGTTGACTGCAATTTTTTATCAACCATACGACTAATAAAAAAAAAAATAATAATGGTATAAAATATAAATTTATTAAATAATAACTTTTATTTATGAATAAGTTGTACTATTTCGATTTTAGATTCAGAATTCGATTTCATATTTTAAAATTATATCATAGACAAATAATGAATTGGAATATAAAATTAATTAATATTCTACACTTTTTCATCAACATTTCAACAAAAGGATATTTATTATGGATACACTATTTGAAAATACCTGTTCGTTATCAAGTTCCTAATACTAACGCAGTCAGAATTACGGGAAAGTATACCAAGAAAATATATTCAGAAGCTCCAAGTTAACAGCTAGGTTTGGTTATACACCCTAATAGTCACTCCAACTGTTATGGCAATAACAACGTAAAATATCGTTAAAAAACTGTACATACTAGCATGTTTCTCGTGTTTTAGAACTAGCTCTTTCAGCTGCGGAGATACTGGTGGTTCTGGCATATCTTCGTAAATAGGTTCTTCTTCGTTTTTACCAATGCTCTGTAACGCTTTCAGTCCAAACAGCGGTTTACCTTTGTGGTCAGTGATCAGTTGATCGACACCACCTTTTTGTTCGGAAACTTTCTGTTGAACAGTCCTCGACTCTTGTACAGTGTACGTGTTTTCACCTTTCAGTGCCTTTAAACCAAATAGCGGTTTACTTTTGTGGTCAGAGTCAGACGTATCAACATGACTGTCTGTTAAATCGCTTGCTAAAGGAATAGCGAGATAATAGATTATTATTAACAATAATGAAGAAATAGATTTATTTGCAATGTAAATAATACATATGACGCGTATTTACCAGTAAGCGATTGGTTAGTGTTAGTTTTCCTAAGAGCTCTCAAACCGAACAATGGTCTTCCATTGTCGTCAGTTGGGCCTACACCGTAGCTGGATGTAATCAAATCCGTAACATTCTGTTCTTGAAAGGCGTTAGTACTGAATCGTTCACTTTTTACTACAAAAACATAACAAATTAGGAAATTATACATTTTTCAAATAATTCCCATAGAACATCAGAAATATGCTAAAATATAAAAATAATTAGAGTACCTAAAATTATAAATATACTAAGTCATTTTATAACAATTCTGAACTGCCAATAAAATAAAATTGAAACAAAACTAAAAAAATAATAAAACAAATATTATTGGCACTTTTACGTTCTTAAGTAATGTCAGGCACCAGATAAAAATATGCACACAAAAGTTAAATAGTTTGCAGACTGCAAGATATACGGAGCAATTAGTTTTCTTTTTTAAATTATTAATAAACATCGAACGCCTATCGATGTATTATTATTAATTTATAAATACCAATCAATCTTACAATTATGAATAAAAAATTGTCAATGCATAAATTATTATTTTTTTGTACATGTCGATAATTTTTAAATCAAAATCCGTAAATACATATCACATACTCTAGCAAGATCTCTTTTTTTATTTTTAAATTTATATTTATTATTTATAATATAAATTTATAAATAAAAAATGTATAATACATAATAATTTTTATTAATATTTCATAATCATGAGCGTTTTCGCGTTTTGTTATTATTATTAATATTGCCTTAGTCTTATATACTATATTAGGTTAATGTGTTAGTGAATTGTGGACTCAAATGGTTTTATTTTCATTAAACATAAGTACAAGTACTAGCTAAAAAGTTGTTTACTTGTTTTTAATAAAACGATTAATGGTACATGTATTTTTTGTTAGATAATGATCGGCGCCACGCCGGGGGGTTAATCCATACCGAGTTTAGCTTCTAAATACACAGCCGCTACGTACCTATATAACTGTTAAACATATCACTATTTTCGGTTTCAAAGTTCAAATTATGTTTACTTTAATAAATAATAAGTATTATATTAGCATATTTGAACAAAATGTGAATACTCCAGTTAATCGTATAGTAATGGCAATTTAATACAATTCTTTTATGACTAGCGACGTACTCCAATTTTATTATAACACCGTGATTTATGTTATTTAACATTTCAACACAAACTTGATTCATTTATTTCAATTAGATTTCAATCATATTTATACGGCGAATAAATGTGTTATATAAATTTAAACGCAATTCATGTACGATTTTCCGCCAGTAAAATTCTTAATCAAATTATATATAAGGTAATTTAAGTATACTTCAATTTCCTAGTCTGTTTCTAGGTAACTTATTACTGTAAGCAACGTTAAAAAATTTTTTTTTAGAAATATTTTCAATATCAAAAATATTATTGGCGCATTATACGCTGATGAGAA